>CM062813.1:797207482-797602482 GCA_031772625.1 Pinus tabuliformis | reverse complement strand
ACAACATATATATATATATATATAATGATACAATAAATTTCAAGGAGATGTGTGCGTGTGTATACACACACACACATCATACACACACATGTGATTGATCATTGTGTGAGCTAACAATTTGTGTTGACAGATATATTTTGTTGACCATGCATGCATATTTATTAATGTCAATGACTTGGTTTTTGATTGATATTGAAGTACTAACATGAATTGTTTGTTTCGGCTAGCCATACCATGTCAACTTCACAAAAGCAAGTTTAAGGTCGCGATTTTTTTATATATGTGTGTGTGTGTGTGCGTATGTTATGGTGTATCTAATAATGGTGTGTGAATGACAACAAATCACAAGCATCAAAGGACAATGAGAAACAAAGGATGAGTAGCAGGATGCTTCAATATAGTTTTGATAGGTCACAACATGGGCATGAAGAATATATTCAGTGGATAACAGAGGAGGAGCAAACTCTCTTGATTGAATGAATACTTTGAGGAGTCTTAGGGCGAAGATCAAGAGCTTCAAGGTAGATAATGAAAGGTTAGTAAGGGTTCACGAGAGGCAAGCTGAGGTAAAGGTAGTCATACTACAAAGCCTCTTAGAATTACAGTGAAAAAGGCAACATGAGTTGGGGGCTAGTCATAGAGACAAGCAAAGCCCTTTAGAATTAGAAGAGAGAAAAATGGGGTAAATGGTATCAAGTCTAGGAAGAGGAACAAACAGGAAAGTGAAGACACCATGAGAGGGAATAAACCATTGAGTACCCTAGAGAAAAGAACTAGCACTTATGGGCATCACTTTGGTAAACATTCTAGTTCTACTACTAGGAGGCATCATCATCATCAAAGAAAGAGAGAAAGGGACTATATGAAATAGGATTTTAAGAAGGCAAAACCACCCATATTTGATGGAGAAATGAAGAAATATGAATATGTAGAAGCTTGGTTGCTTGGAATGAATAATTTTTTCAGAATCCATAACTATTTTGAGAACATGAAAGAAAAGGTAGCCACCTATAGTTTGAAGGGAAAAGTAGACATATGGTGGGAAGATTTGAAGAATTTCAAAGGAATAACTAAAGAGGAGTTGACTTGGAGAAAATTTGAAAGGCTCTTCAGGAACAAATATTTATCAGATAGATACAATGACAACAAAGAAAAATATTTTTATGAGCTTAGAATGGGACAAATGACAGATGAAGAATACACCACCAATTTTTGGGATTGCTGAGATATGTTCCCTATATTAAGGATGAGAAGTAAAAAGTTCAAAGGTTCATCAATGGGCTACTTATATCATTGGGAGACCAGATTTAATTTCATGAACCTCAAACATTAGATGATGCCATTAAAAAATTGAAACATTGTTGTAAACAATCAAAACACATAACAATGTTCAAGGGTGATTGGAAAGCAAAGAGAAGCATTAAAGGCAAAAATAAATGGCACAAGAAAATTGCAGACAAGAAATAAGGTATGAGCACAAGTTACCAATGCAAGTCGGTCACAACAAAAATTATTTTGAATTGACAAAGACCATGTGCACCAACCAATGGGAGAGCAACATAGGTTTGACAACCCTTGCAATGTTGTACATGTGGAGAGAATCATCGCAAGAAGGATTTCCCACATCAGGAAAGAGCAGGACCATGAATTTATAACACACATGAGGCTCATATTATGGGAGATATAGTACAAAGCATACCAAAATTTATGCAGTTGAGGAAAATCGATAGGCAGAGCACTAAGCGTCCATAATCGAGATGGAAGGTAAGATTTGCAATCAAATTATTTCTATTTTGATTGAATCTAACTCAAACTACAAGTATATCAATCCTAAGCTTGTGGAAATATTCCAACTAGCCAAAGAATTGCATGCATAACCATGGTTGGTCCAATTAAAAATAGGGACAAAAAGAAAAATAAATCACTGGGTGAAATCGTGTGTGTTTTATCTCAACAATATGCCAATGACAACACACCTAAATTTACTACCTTTGGGTGCATATAACCTAATGTTGGGCATGGATTTTCTATATACACAGAGGAAAAAATTTTGTTGTTATGAGAAGGTCATTGAATGCCTAGATGAAGCTGGAGAGAGGAGAATATTTCAAGGGAAGTGAAATCCCACTTCAGTGAGGTTGATTACATCCATGCAAGCTAAACGCAACCACCAAAAAATATGCCTTCTATTTGCTTTGCAAATTTCAAGCAATGAAGAAGCCAAGAACAATGTTGAGAAAGAGGAGAGTGAGGAGCTAAAAAGATATCCTATTTTATAATAGTATGAAGATGTGTTCTATTGATGGTGCTAGATCCTGCCAGGATATAGGGGATCTCTCCGATATGAGGTTCCAAATAGACCTCACATCATTTGGTGTGGGAGTCCCATCTAAAAATATGGCTCGACTTCCATTAACTTAGATATTTGCCTCGGATTAAGCAATTAGCATGAGAGAGTAGCACACATATGCTTTTGAATGAGCAAGAGAGTGTGCCTTGTGGAATGTTCAATTGTAGATGTATCAAGCTTATTTCATTGCAAGGAAGAAAAGTGAGCCTCTAAAATAAAAGTAATAGTACCAATCAAGTGGAGACGCACACACATAAACAAGGAAGGATATTTAGACATCAAGCGAAATAGTTCACATAAATACAACAATCATTAAAATCATCACAACACATTTCCAACAAGTTGAGCACCAAAGTCATCAAAATAGTTAAATTACTTTAGTACATATGAAAGTCAACATAAACCATAAATATTGGGAGAGTAGTCTCAAAACATCCATGATCCATGCATGAAAATGTGCTAGCCAAATGGTTTCAAGTATTAAGAAAAAGTTCCAAGACACATCAGTATAATGAACATCACTAGCTCCAATAGTGGAGCATTAGAGCCGCCAATTTCTCCCCAAAAGTACTCTCTATTTCTCTAATTCCTTGTGGGAGAGGCCAAGGTTAAAAGTCCTTTGTTGTAGTAATGAGGCTCCTTTTATAACTTGAGGCATGACTTTTCATATCTTCATGACTCTTGAGTTTCTCATATAACTTTTCAACTTCTAAATGACCATTGGAATTCTATATAACTCTTGGACTTCCAAATGACGTTTGGAATTACATATGACTCTTGGAATTACATGTCTTTTGGTCTTCTTCACATGGATCTTTTGTCCATACATGACTCTTGGACTTATACTTATTTGTATTTACATTAATTACATGTTTACATCATGATTTCCACATCATCATGTGGTGAGAACATGACAAGTCACTAAACATTGATGACTTTGACTCAAAGTGATTGATGACATGGACTTTCTTGATTGGTGACAATGCTGCCACTTGTATGCAACTCCCATGTTGTTGATGTCTTCACCCTCCAAAGAGTCTTTGATCACATGGATTCTTGTGGGTTGCTTCGATCATTAGGATTTCAATGTTCTTCATTTGTTACACCATTTGTTCTTCATTCTTGAATGCTTCTTTTGATTGCCCTCTTTGCTTGATCTCTTCATGCATATTTTTCATGATGTGTCCTGGAATACCTACAACTAAAATCACTCATGGAAAGAAAAAATCAGTGTGGAAAATCTCCTATTCTAATATGTTTCATGCAAATTTTTTGTTCATGATTATCATTGTGCTCAAGAAGAATAAGGTAAGATTTTGGGCTCAGGGCGCACTACCGAAGGGGGAAGGATTGAGTGCTTTGGGCTTCAAGGATGCATTGTGCACTCAACTAGGAGATGAAGCTCAGGAGAGGGCACAGGGAGCAGGTCTAAAGGATGAAGGGAGGCCACTTGAGGCTTGGAAATGTGTGATGTGCTCAAGGAAACCAAGGAGGGGACAGGGTGCACTATCAAAGGCTGAAGGGATGAAGATTAAGCCTTCCCAAGTGTGTTTTTTGCTCAAGAGAAGCTAGGAGGGAGTAGGTCACAAGGCTAAAGGTTGAACAAGTTAGGCTTCGGCCTTCCCATTTGTGCTATACACTCAAGGTATCTAAAGAGGGCACAAGGCTAGAGGCTAAAGTCTGAAGGAACCATGATGTTGCTTTGATGGTGTGTCATGAGCTCAACAAGGAGGAAGGCTTACTTTGAGGGTGTGGTTAGGAACAAAGAAGGAGAAATGATGCTTAGGAGCGTGTTATGTGCTCTTGGAAGGAGAATGTCACACTTCTAAATAGGGAAGGGGTCCCGAATAATGATTTAGAGTGCACCATGCACTCTTAGCCTTAGTGGGCTAACTTGTGCAACCAAAATTTGTCTAAGTTTGGAAGATAGAGAAAGGGGTAAACACAATGAGTTTAGACATGAAATCAAGTGTGACACATGCCAAATCATCAATAATACTTAGATAGGATAAAAAAATGATAAATTAAAATCAAAATTCCAATTTGCAAACACTCTCCAAGTACAATAGATGAAGTGTGTGCGAATGCAATCAAAAGTGTCATTTTACAACAAACAAAGGTGTTATAACCATGAAGTGCACTAGAGATGCTCTAAACAATGCAATGACACTTAAGAATTATCAATAACACTTGAAACATATGGAGTGACTTGAAGTGACACTTGAAAATTAAAGCGACACTTTATGGGACAATTAGGTAGGCTCCAAAATTTGAATGTAGTGAAGTTTTGGAGGGTGTTATAACAATGACAAAACTTGGCGACACGCTAGATTAACTTCGTCTTCTCTGCCTAGGAATAGATTTTTAGTTAAAAGGTTGGCCCTTTAGGAAGTATTAATTCACCAATTAAACTCCCTTGACTTCCCCTCTTGACCCGGTTATATACATATCACCTTACTTCCCTTTAATTGGTTCAAACACACACATATATGCCATATTACAATTGTTTCAATATAGGAAAGGGTAATATGTGCAACGAGTTTAAGATATTCAAAGTATTAGTTTCATCTCTAGTGTTTCTCCGCTACCATCAGGCCTAGATAGTTTCCTGATGGAGTCACTATAGGAGCACAAGTGTTGCTTCACTGCCAACGAGCTTGAACAATACCCTGGCGAAGTCATTTGTTTCACCTCTTTGCGCAAAAAACCTTTCTCTTCTTTCACCTTTTATTTATTTATTTAATATAACTGTACTTTGACACTTATTATTTCAATGGGAAGAAGAGGGATCCTGACTTACTGAGAACAGAAGAGGTTGCCCCTTAAGAGAAGCATTAATATAACCTATGATATTGGTTTGCTCGCTATAGATTTTCCCCTTATCCTTTCTCTACTAGATTGGATAAGCATGTAACATACAAAGTAGACTTAACACGAATTTGGGGAGTTTGGATTCTAGAATAGACGTGGATGTAATAGGTTCACTTCAGGTTTTCTTCTTGGATGTATCACATTTTCCATCTAGACTTGGCTCAACCTATGGCATCTTCCCAAACAAAGAAGGAGAACTAACAAATAGCCAAGCATTATTTTTGTCACATTTCCTCTTTATTCCATGAAAAAGCCATTTTGATCCATGCACTCTTTTCACATAAGATCTTATATATATACAATGACTAGGACACAAAAACAAGGCGGGACATGACTAGACACGACAAACACGAGGTAGACAATAGACAATGAAGAAACAATTTGTACAAGAAACAAAAATTAGAGTTGCTATTGAAAATATAGTTTCAAATCTCGAGCATTAATGGAAAGAGGGTCAGTCCTCCCATATAAAGATTTCAACTTGAAAGCATTGTGGCCAAGTTTCTCTTCGATGGTGTAAGGTCCTATCCACATAGATTTGAATTTTATGTGTTTTCCTTTATCTTCATGTGCTTTGTCCCACTTCAATACTAAGTCACCCACATCGAAACTCTTCGTCCCTGCATATTTTTTGTTGAACCGATGCTTAATATGGTTTTGATGAATGGAAAATATTTCTCTAGCTTCGAGACTTTCTACCTCAAGTTTAAGCAAAATATATATCCTACTTTGAACCAGAAGGCATGGTCTGTCTTAGGACTCTTGGGAGAATCGCAAGGTTGGGAGATACATGTTAGGAGACAAGATAGATTCTTTACCATAATCCAAGAAGTATGGTGAGGTTTTAAGGGAAGGTTTATGAGTTACATGGTCGGCCCATAATGGATTTACCAAAGAATTGTGCCGGTTCCTTTGCTTAGAGAAAATGATTTTTTTGATCATGCAAATGAAATTTTTGTTTGTTAATTTTGCTAAACCATTTCCCAGCAGGTAATAATTTGATGTATGCTTTAATACAATACCATTTTCTAATGTGAATTCATAAATTTTCAATGAAGAAACATAAGTTGCATTATCAAAGACAAGAGACGTTGGAATGCCAAACCTAGTTATGATGTTCTGCTTTAGGAATTAGATGACTTCCTGGTCATTAACTTGTCTTAAAGGAACTGATTTGGTCCACTTAGTGAAATAATATGTCAATGTCAAAATGTATCGATGTTTCCTTGACGAATGTGGAAATTTTTCTCCAATAACATCCAGTCCCCACTGTTGGAATGGTTCCTCAGTTGCTACTGGTAGCAGTGAGGCGACTTAATTCTGGTCTCAACCTGCACATATATGACAAGCTGGGCACTTTTGGGCATAAGCATGAGCATCCTTGAATAAGGTGGGCCAATAATAACCAACCCTCATTACTTTATGTGCAATTGTATCTCCCGCATAATGTCCAACTATCGATCCATCATGCAGATCTCTTAATACCTTCTCCATGTCTTGAGGCTCTAGGCATATTGGCAAGACATCATTATGGTACTTTCCGAAAAACACTCCATGAACAAGCTGATAAGATAGAGCTCCAAGGCAAATTTCCCTCTTTTTTTTATTTGATAAGTATGTGGGAAAGGTGCCATGCTCTAGGAATTGTCATATATTTGAATACCATGGTGCTGTTGAGCTGTTTGGGGAAATTTTTCAATGTTATACGTCTCTATTTCCTTCTTCGATCCTGAAAGATCTTGCTTCATGGAATCTCTTGCTTCAGATGTAAATTGATAGAGGAAATGAAACTTAATAGTATGAACCGGTTTAAACTCCAGATCATATTGCCATCCAATTTTCTCTCTTCTCACCTAGTTCTTGTTGCAGAAAGAGTGTTCTGACCGTTGGGTGAGGCACATATACGATCATGTGAACCTTAAGGAGGTAGGGCTTGAAATGTTTGATTGCCTTATATACAACATAAAATTGAATGATATCTCTTTCAGGTTAATCACAACACTATTTATAGTGTTGTGATTAATCTTGAAGAGTTATGATTAGTCATTATGAATCACAAAAGCCTAAGTTCTGAAATAACATAAACTTGTTTATCAACTTCAAGGTAATTCAACTCTGACGCCTATAAGCCATCAATCATGAAAGAAATAGGTTATTCATTTCCTTCAACATCCTTATGAGTCAATATGCCCACAATAGATTAATCCAAAGAAAAAGTGTAAAGCAGGAAATTCTTACCATAATCAATACTAAACAACACAAGTGCATCAATGATAGTGTCTTTGATATGAGAAAAAACATCCTTCTCTCTTTTGTCCCATTTATAAATTAAATATTTCTTAATCATCTCTTGTAATTGTTTAACTATCTGAGCATAACCAAAGATGAACTTACTTAGGAAATTAATCTTCCCTAAGAAATATTGCATGGTCTTCTTGTTTATAGGAAACAAGATTTGAGCTATAGTTTTGACCCTTTCTGGATCAACCTTGATTCTGATCTTGGCAACGATGTGTCCTAATATAGTGCCTTATGACACACCAAATATAATTTTCTTGGGATTGAGAGAGATCTCGTACTTATGACACCGCTCAAATATTTTTTTTAGATGACGCACATGGTCTGATCTTCTTTTAGAGAATACAATTACATCATCCAGATAAACTACTACACTTTGGCAAATCAGGCCATGGAAAGCAATGTCCATTTCTCTTTGAAATGTAGCACCAACAATGATAAGATCAATTGGCATACGCTTATAGGTGAATGTTCCCCACTTGGTCCTAAAAGTGGTTTTGAGATTATCTGGTTCTACAACTAGCACTTGATTGTAGCTACAAAATCCATGTAGCAGTGAGAACATTTCGGAGCCAGATACTATTTGGAGGATCTGTTCCATGGATGACACCGGGTAATTATATTTATTTGATGCTCGGTTGAGATTGTGAAAGTCGACACATAACCTTATCCCACCAAACTTGTTCCTGATAGGGACCAAATTCGAAACCCAAGTAGAATTCCTGACATTGAAAATGATCTAAGCATCCAACAAATTTCTCAATTCCTTTTGGAATATGGGTTCTAGCGTTGGATGAACTTTCCTTAACTTTTTCTGAAAAGGTTTCACCCCTTCTTTAATGGGAATGATGTGTTGGATAATTTGATTATCGTATGTCTTTAAATCATTGTAAGTCCATGAAAATATGTCTCAGTACTATTTGAAGAGGATGATTAATGCTTGTCATTCTTGTGGAGAACAACATGTACCGAGGTTTTCAAGTTTCAGATCATCATGAGTTCCCAAGTTGACTTGTTTAAATGAAAACTTCGAGCTCTGATTCTTGGTATTAATTGGTCCTCTGAACTAGTTTTGCAAGTCATATAATTTTTCGAGGGACACTACACCTTTAGGCATAGTATTGCCTTTCATTGTATCAACTACTTCCTACAAATCCTTGTCGTGCTCATTTTCTTTGATGTTTGCATCTTTGAACACATTTGCATTAGACATAAAATGCAGTATCTGTTGGTCATCATTGAAAACATGGAAATTAGTTATGTTATCAGGTATATATGGTTTTAATATAACCTCTATAGAAAAACCATTTTTCAAAGGCGAAATTATATCGGTTGCAAATTAGTTAATGTGTTCGTTGCGACATTTCTAATTCTAGGAACAAAAATAATATTAATATATTTGAAATAAGTAGTAAGTCACCCTACCTCTTGTTAGTAGTTTTTAAAACTCGGTGAAACACAACGGATAGTGTTCCGTACCTAGCGAGTGACCACTTCTGAGTCACCAATTACCTTGAGTAGCTCTACCTTCAAGTCGATGGATTCTTTTAAACCAAGCACGAGTGCTTCATATTCGGCAGTAATTTTGGTGCACTCGAACTCCAAATGACATGATAGGATATACTTCTTGTTATATGGGTCTATGAGAATGCAACCAGCTCAAGATCCATCTTTAATTTTTGAACCATCAAAGTACAAAGTCCAAACATTGTCAGCTACTAAACTAGTTCCTATGCTATTATTACTATGTACATCTATGTTACAAGATTGATTAACACCAGTTGGAATACAAGGAAGGAGATCCAACTGTGTATATGGTGGGATGGGTGATGGTTGTGCTTGATTACACTTGTCATCAATCTCCAAGAAATAACTCCCAAATATTACATCTGCATATCTGACAGGCTCATTATGGCCCTCAAGTGGTGTCACAATATATTTCATGTAAGGTTCAATTTACACTTGAATCTGATTGTTTATGCCCATTTATGGAAGCCATAAGTGTGATCAACCTGTTGCAAAATACCCTTGTAATTTACTAGACCAGTCTCGACTCAAGAGTAAGCTAGAGGATTCAGGGATGTCCATAATCATGATGTTTATGCATTGGTGTACCTAGTGATCTGATTATAAGCAAATAATAACATTCATGAGTTCACCATTGTATTGGACAAGTGATTTTTCCAGCTGAATGATTTGTGCATCAATTTTATCCCATTTAGCATTAATTTTATTGACAACAGATAATGGCATTACATTCACAGATGCACCGAAATTTACCAAACAATTATGGACATTGTAAGTAAAATTTTTCAAAAGTTAATAGAAATGGGGGGCAAATAGTGTCAGTATATAAAGTTACAACATTAACCACATTGAGAGTTCCAAGAGACTTACCAGACACTAGCCTACTATCTTTCTGAGCTCAAAGATGGAAAAGTTGGCACGTGCTCTTTTGAAGTTCTCAATGGTGTTATAATCAATAATTTCATTTATGGAAAGCAGTGGTGAAGTGTTTAGAGGTGTGTCTTTGTTTGAAACTTCCAAAGTGATAGACTTATTTTTACTATTAGTGGAAGTATTCTTAGAAGCAATAGCATTTATGAACTTGTTTTATGCATTCTAAGAAAGATTGGTTGGTGGTGATATCCTTCTTAACAATTTCTTCTTCAACTCTTGTATCATCACTTCCTGTAAAATAATGGGCCCTTTGCTCCTCAATTTATAATCACTGTAGAAATTATCACTGTAGATCACCTGATAATGCAATATACTAAAGAAAAATACGTGATCTACTTCTACAAACAAACTTGCGGAAGCTTAATCGATTTTGAGTGAGATCAAATAGAACACATATAACAAAGAATGAGAAATCAATCACACATGAACACATAAGAATACTCTAGGGAAAGCCTCCACTAAAAACCCCGCTATCTCTATTATCATACAAGTGGAAATATCTTAGGATTACACAAAGCTTTAGCTCTCAAGATATCCAGCTCTCAGTACAATCCCTCACTGATGTTCATAGACTGAATAGACACAACATATGCTTTCCTTCAGTCCTCCAAGCCTCCTATTTCCTTGCACAGATTCTCCTGGGTCCTCTAGCTGCCATGATCTGAAAATGGAATGTACTTGTTTAAGGGTGCAAGGTATCCATTTCCCATAATTTCAAATGTGAGCTATACACTCCAAGTGACCTCTGAAAATGTGAAAACTTCTTATTTCTTATACAGAGATAGACTGTAGGGGCATTCACCGGACATGTCACCTCTAAAGAGAGGATGAGTTCCAGAGGCTACCTGGCCCTCTACAGGCTCTTCCTAAAGAAATAACGAAGTAAACACTTAGAAGTCATTGACATACACATACTTGAAGTTTGATGTCTTGCGAAATAAAACAAATAACTTTCTGCAGCTGTATAGGTGATTATGTGTGTATGCAAGTTATGTATATTTGATGTTTAACACTTTATATCAGTTTTTTTAGCATACCATCTTCAGCAAATAAAGACATCAAAATGATGAAGCAGTTCACCCCTCCTGGGCTACATCTATTGGACCAAGCCTCTCAAACTAGGCTTGTCCTGTTGTATTAAAAATGCTACAAAGGCTAATACAAGAATATGAGTGTCTTGAAAGACAGATCTGACTATAAATACAGAATTAGAAGATAGGAATTAGCTAAACATGCTCTTTACCAAGCACTAAACAGTAAAATTGTACCTTATACAATACTTTCCCCAATTGGCCCCAGTGGCCCTTTAAACTTTCATGGAGAATTTTGAGGTGAAGATGACCTCAATTGGTTCTGAAATCTTGGCCATTAGACTCAGAAGGTCGAAAATAGCAGACATAGGCTTTTGAATCACCAAAAATGGATGAACACAGCCCCCAAACAGCTCAAGCACTGAAATGGCCCTAGTGGCCCTGAAAGCTTCCCTGAAGCTAAACAGTGAGAAGAATGCCTCAACAGGAAAAACGAGATGTAGAAATGGATTTAGAGTGCTGAAAACCTTCAGGAATGACCTTCATTCCACATTCACTGGCTGAACAATTCTCAATGTAGCTCCCAAACTGATTTGGCCCTAGTGGGTCCTGTAAGTTCCACGAAGCAAAAACACGTGCAAATGACCTTAGATGGCTATGAAACCTGTGCCAATGGCTTCAGAAGGTCGAAGAGACCCAAAATAAAAATAAATAAATAAATCGTCCAAAAGGACTTTCCTAGCCAAAGTTATGGCTCATTGAAGATTTCCTCCAGTTTGGCCTAGAATCACTCTAGCTAACTGTAATGGAAGTTTAGTTAGCTCTGCCAATTATGGCAGGACCACCCAAATTTGGCGCTCCGCCATTATTCCCGCCATCTTAACTGCCACCTAACTATCATGTTACCCGTGCATGTGAACAGGATCTTCGAAATCGACGGTCTGCATTGGATTATGTGCCAAACTTTAATGGCACGGTTGGTAAACTGGTTGTGGTTTCTGCGTTTAACGTGAATGTGACCATGTAATACCATAAAATGTGACTATTGTATGGGGCCTAGTCTTTGGGCCACGGTCATATATCATGGGGCCTGGCCCTTTTCGGCCCCACCCAACGCCTTAACAAGGTTCTTAAATCCTTTCCACCGCCCATATCACATGACTCACGCCTTTGGTGCAACGGTATGACGTTGACTTTGCTCCGGGCAGGTTGCGGGTTCAAACCATTCCGCTGCCAACATTTTAACGTATGCCAAAAAACTGTGCTGACGTCATGATGATGTCACCTGGACTACGTGTCTGCTTTCAGGCCTGCCACGTGGCATCCTGCCATTCGCTGCCCAAAACAGAATATTCCAAAGAATATTCTATAGAATATTTTATTTTAATTTTTTTTGAAAAAAAATTTCAAAATTTTTGGGCAATTCTTATTTTTGGCATAACTTTCTCAGACGACGACCGTTTTCCGAATCGTTCGCGACGCCAGAATCAAGAAGATGAGCTCTATCCACTCGTTTAGGTTCAAACCAATTCTAAGCACTTTCATTTTGACCATTTTACGACACTTGGTCCTAAGCTCCTGATCATGCCACCTATGTGAAATCACCTCTCACACAACTCACCAAACTCAGAAATAACTATGCAATCCTCAAGGAATGAATTCCTTCTTCATGCAAGAGATATCCTCAAGGGAATATTCCTACAATTGATAGTACACTATCCCATCCTCTAATCTCAACTGGGTCTCTGACTGAACTGACATGCATGAGTTATTTATGAGAGAATATCCAGTTATCTGAAGCACACTAGTTACATGCATGCATGCATTAACTAACTGAACTCACAATCAGTTCCACAAACTTTTGGAACTAATCTAACTGGACTTAACTCAGTTAACTGAGCTAACTAATTACAACTTAAACTACAACTCATCCTGATCTCCTTAATTAAGGGATAACTTCCTCAATCAAAGGGATAATTGTTGCATGTCTTATTGTTTTGCTTAAGCAAGAGGGGGTTCTTCTATTCAATTAACTAGAAAGGTTACATAATGTACAAAAAAAACAAAGGAGGTGTGGCCCACCTATAAGACAAGCCAACCAAAGCCTTTGTTACCGAGACAGCATCTCAAACCATGGGCCGAGGGCCCACACAACATTACAAACAAACCTCCAAAGACCAAGAGATCTTCCTCCAAAGATCTAACGGTCTAGGATCATTTCGGGTGGCTAACATGCACACCCCTTATCACTAACTCGGACCCGATGAGCCCAATTAACCGTGTTTAACAAGCATTTTGGGTCCGTTTAGGGAGATAATCTCCGAGCACCTTACCTGCTCGAAATCCACCATATGCGCGCAATCACGATGAGGCCGTGTGACTAGCACAGGACTTAACCCCTGATTCGGACCTAAAGCTGGATTAATATCCTGCCTAAATAATTTCGGGTCTGGTTTCCTTGTTAGCTTTCTTGCTGTTATCCACGCGAAATGCATGGGAATGCTGCGATTTCGCCGACCTGCTCCCCTTTTAACTGAAACCGTGTCCCAATGAATCAGGGTCCATAATCTAATTTTAATGTAATTAGGGACCATAAGTGTATCCTTGGCCCACCTAATCCTGTTTGTATTTTCCGGCCTGAGAACCATTATTTTATAAAGTTCCATGAGCAATTTCCAGCCCGAAGGCCAAATACAGACTTTAGAGGGGTACCTGCCCTCCTGCTCGTGCTTTGCCATATACTGCTTCCCCCTGTGGACCAAAATTCCTATGTCTCCCTCAGTCTTCATCCTACTTATTATCCTTGCTCTGATAGAGCTCTCTGTCTAAGGTCGCCTGTCTAGAACATTCTTCCCTCAAATGTCCTTGGGGAGTCCCTATCCAGTCATATCTTATATTGCTTTTGGAACAGATCACGCCTTCATTTGCTAAAATATCCGCTAATTTGTTGGTTGTTCTGCGTACATGGATAAAACTAAGGGTTCTCATGTTTTGTAGGTGGGATTGAATATGTTGATAGACTTGCAGTAACCTCTAGTGTCTCGACACTTTGTCTGGTGCTGATCCATTGCCAATTTTCTTGACCGAATTAATTATCAATTCGGAATCAGCTTCAATTATGATGTTATGTAAATTTGAGTCCCTCAAGATTTCTAGGCAATGTTCCATGGCCATGAGCTCTGCCATATTGTTGGTGGCCTTCCCCAAATGATAGTGAAAGATGGTTTTTATGAAACCCCTTTCATCTCTTATTACTCCTCCATACCCAACCATGCCAGGGTTTCCTTTTGAGGCTCCATCTATATTTCATTTCATAAAACCCTGAGGTGGAGGTTGCCAAAATTCCTTATCAGCTGTTATATGACTTATTGTCTTGTTTTTACCCTAGGGGGAAAGCCCCTGCAGTCCCAAATTTAGAAGTATCTACTCCTCCAGATCTTGAAGTTGGTTATCAAGGAGGTTTTTTAAAAGGATTCCTATAGTCTCTTTGAGCTATCTTATGATATGAGTCATGATGCTTTGTGGTGACCCAATCCTATTCTTGAAGATTCTATTGTTGCATTCTTTCATGACATCCCAGATTATAAAGCCTAGAACCAAAGCCCGTGCTTTGTTGATTATTTCATTTGCAGAGAAATTTTTCCTCAAATTTTTCAAAGTACTGGTGATGCTGCCAATGTCCCTATCTGATTGTCTGAAGATTGAAGCCACCCAATTCCATAAGGAGGAGGTGAATGGGCATAGGTTGAGAAGGTGTTCCATAGTTTCTTCCTATGATTCACATAGCTGGCATCTGGAAGGACCAACTACCCCTCTTTTCCTGAGGTTATCCCAAGTCAGAATTTTTTTATGCTGCACTAACCACATGAACAGTTTAATTTTCATCCAGTTTTGGTTCTGCCATAGGTCCTTCCATACCTTATCAGGGTTTGGGAGGTCGAGCCCCAGGGCTATTCACTTGGCCTCTTTGAGGTTAAATTTGCCTTCATTGTTTTTACCCCATCTCAGTTGATCTGAAGATGTTGATATCAGAATCTTTCTCTGATCCAAGATGACTGTAAGAGCTTCTGCCTGGGCTTTCAATGGGGAGTCATCACTGTAAACTAGGTTCTTCCATTTTCTCCATTTTCCATCACTTCTTTCCTAATCCCAAAAGTCATTTACTTTGAGTAACCCTTTGTCATCAGTTTCATTTTTGAGCTTGACAAATTCTTCTTTTAATAGTTTAGGTTCCTGTTGCTAATTATCCTCCCAAAACCAAGCTAGTTTTCCATCTCTGATCTCCCGGAAACCGTGTTTCTGAAATATGGCCATATTCTCCCAAGCTTTGTTCCAAATGTGGGAGCCTTTGATGAGTCCAGACATCCTAATGTAATCCCTTTCTGGCCAATTGCTTGCATATTTCTGTTTCCATACTTTAGCCCACGGGGAAACCGATTCTTTTAGCCATCTCCACCATAGTTTTTCCCCCAAGACTTTGTTTAAGGTTTGAGGGTAATCAAGTCCCAAACCTCCATGTATCTTTGGCTTGCATATTTTATCCTAGGCTACCAAATCCCATTTCTTTTTCTCTTCCCCTTTGCCCCAAAGAAAATCCCTTCGGATATTTCTGATGTGTTGCAATACTCCTTTAGGAGCTGGAAGGACTGAGAGCATGAAGATGGGGGTAATTTGTAGGATAACTTTTGTAAGCACTAGTAGCCCTGCTATATTCAAAGACCTATTAGTCCATTTCCGAACTTCGTCCTATACTTTATTAGTAACCGGATCCCAAACTTCCTTGCTTAGAGGTTTGTCTGTTAGAGGTACTCCCAAATATCTGGAGGGTAGCATTTCTCTTTGGAAGCCTAGAATTTTTGTGAGGTTTCTCTGAATAGCAATATCAATATTAAAAAGAAAATCTTTGATTTTCTTAGGCTTACCTCTGTCCCCGCAGCCAAAGCAAAGTCTTTCAGGATTTTTTTGAAGGCTTGAGCTTCCTTGACCATGGGTGCGCCCTGCAACATGGTGTCGTCCACAAATTGTTGATGGGTCAATGCATCCCCATTTAAAGTGAGTTTGAGACCTTGGATTTTGCCTTCTCCTTTGGCATATTTAATCACATTTCCTAGCCCTTCCATCATGAGAATAAAGAGGAAGGGTGAGAGCAAATCTCCTTGTCTGAGTCCTGTCGAGGGCTTAAAGGTCTTGGATGGTGAGCCATTTAGCAGGATTGAAAAACTTGGGGTGGTTACAAGGGCCATTACCCATCTGTTGTAGGGAAAAGTATCCGATTCGGATGACCCTATCCCACTCTAAGGGTGATAGTACCTCAGCAACAACTGTAAAGAAAACTACTTAAGGTTTACTTCTTTACGAAAGCAAGAGAGAATGAGGAAATGCACTAACCGTTGCCTTGCGCTTAATGTCGAATCCAAACTCTTCTCTTTGGTTGCTTGCTCCCAGCTCCTTGCTCTTTTGCTGGCCCAGCTACAATGAGATCCTGCAAAATAACAAAGAAGGAAACTACAAGAAGCATGCAATCATAACTGATTCAAGGATTAGCATAAATCAAATATACAATTATCACAATATATCATTGAAACAAGTGCATATAGAAGAACCTCAATAGCTTTTATTAATGGAAGAAGTAAAGTTCTGAGAGTGTTACAACCATTGAAGGCCCCAATCCAGCAACACCTCCCAGCAGAAAGAATTTCTCCTCTTCACCTCCTTCAAGCAATCACCCAATAGTTCTATAGTGAAACCAACAGCATATCATTACTTTGCACAAAATTCCAGCCTCCTGAGATCATAGGAGAGAGCTCAATATATAGATGAATTGAGAAAGGATGAGTCAGCTTGCAACTGATGTGTAGCTGCCTTGTGTCCTCTCTCTCTTCAGTTGATCTTCAGTTCTTGAGTCCACTTGGAGAACCTTGCTTCCACTTGGAGAAACAGAGCCTCTGACTCATCACAAGGCGAAATCCCTGATCCAAGTGTCATTTTTGGAAGATTCCAGAGCAATGACTCAGTGTGCCACTTGTCCCATCTCGCTCAGCGCAGGTGGCCTTTGTTCCACTTGCTTTGCAACGCAGGTACACCATGGAGGAGTTGAGTTTCAGCGCAGAAGCCTAGTGGAGCACCTGCTTTGATTTCAGGATTGCTTGCTTTTGAGTGTTTTCAGGTGGAGAACTGATCTGAGAGCTGTTGGTTTGCTGACCTTGTTCCTCTAGGGGTAGGAACATCATGTTTAGGGACTTTGGATCCCTTGGATTATTGACAATTCATGCCTGATGCTGCAAGGAACAAAATTGTCTATAACAGATGCCCCCTAAAGTATGAGGTCGTTTATCGGGTGAAATGCTTTATTAGGAGGATCCGAAGTTCATTCAATCTGCTGAGAAGGGTCCTGTAATAAGATACAATACAATACATTATTTTTTATTCTTTTTCATGATCTAGCTGAGGCGGGCATTCCCATGCTCAGCTTTATAAATACATTTTGGTACATAGAACAGACGATCGTCTGATGATAGACTGATAATTCTCTGCTGAAATTATCATCCTTTGAGAAGGATGATCATCTGCTGCAATGATGTACATATCAAATGTCTTTATATCCTGAATATATATCGCAGCCCGGATGGATGAAACTAGATCCGGGGTCTTCAATCTCTTCCGATCTTCACTCGATGTACAAGTCAATCCATGTGAGAATTTCTTGAAGTCGAACATGGGAAGACATCGCTTGATTACCGGTCAATGATGTAAATTGTTAACAAGCACGAGAGGAATCACCGATAAGGATGATGACCCTCAAGGTACGGCAGTACAATTCACATGGTGGGAATAAAGGACTTGGCGTCGACCACCATGCAAAATCTTCTGGTCGAAGGTCATTGATGTATACCTGTTGCCGGAAGTGAGAAACTTGCCATTGAGGCATGCAAGCTTCAAAGTACTGAAGGGGGATGTTCCTAGATCAACTCCTTGGATAATGAGCTGATGTCGACAAGGAGCGATCCGTAAAAGGAGGGCCTTAATGAATCCCACATCAGTGACACGGAACGGAGCTAGTGATTGTGATGAGGTGAAAACAAACTGTGATGTATGATTCAGGGTGGCGGTCATGAAATGGATGAAGGACAATGTATGGCAGTGGATGGGACACGGTTGACTCTTTGCAGAACAACATCTCTTGAACATATAACGACACTGATGTGATGGATTGGTAGCATTACCCCAAATGTGGATGGTGTGGCGAGGACCATGGTGATGAGACCGGTGAATGAAACAACCCAACCCGATGTGATACGGAGGACAAAGTGTCATGTTCAAGAGCGACTTGCTACCATTAACGCTGTGAGGTTCTCCCAATTTTTCCCCAGTCATTGCTGACCAGTACCTCTTTATTTTTATCAAGCTTGAGGAGGATAACATATGCTTGTTCTATAACCTGCCCTTCGGGCAAGCCCATCGCTATGTTTTAACGAGCCTAGCGATAGGGAAACTCGTTCTCGTCTAAAGACAAGTTTGTCGCTATTTAATGAATTTAACGAGTCTAACGACAAGGATAACTCGGTCCTTTTCATTTTTAGAGAGTCTGAAAAGGTACATAAAGTCAACTCCAAAATTCCTTTTTCGTCATCTAATCCCTTAAGTCCGAAAAAGTATAAAACAATACAGAAGGGATGAATTTTCGATTGCTTTAACGAGCCGAACAAAACAAGCGCTCGATCTTTTTGTGCAATAATCCCTCAGGTCCAAAAAGATTAAAATCTAGAGGATGGATAGCTCTTCTGGTCGTTTAACGAGCTGGAAGGCCAAAACTCGGCAAACTTTTCATATTTTACGAGTCAGTGAAAAGAGCTCAAAGAAGACTCGTCTTTTGAGGAACGAGTGATAAACAGGGATAGCAGCAGATTCCAGGTACAGGTTGGAATATTCCAATCACGGCAGTGTCACAAGGATGGCTAAGTGAAATCACTCTTCGCAGCTGTTCCTCAAAATGGGTAAATAAACATATGGAGATGAACGATTGGCCAAATGAACGGATGGAGGTGAGACTGCAAGAACACGACCAAGGGCTTTAATATGGTTGTCAAAGGTTACATTTACCAAGGTTATTTACCAGTTCATTTTTTTGAGTGAGCTTGAACTCTAGGGGAAGATTGCTCACAACTTATGTTTATTTTTTAACGAGCATGAACTATGTGCTAAAACTGCTCGGAGATGGATGCCCCCAGCATAATAATGCAGACGCGGCATATGCCCCCTAAACCTTAAGGGGCAGTTCATTTTTTAACGAGCTTGAATGTGACCAAACCTTGCTCGATTATACCAGTCATAATACAAGGAACGCCTCAGGTGAGGTAGTCATTTTTAAGGAGCTATACCTCACTAGTTACTCCAATTTGGCAAGTTTTAACTTTTGCCCCACATCCTTTCTTTATGCAAGCTGGAAACGGCTAATCCTACGAGTTTAACGGGTTAGACCTACAGGTTTAAAGGGAGGACCTAAAAATTAAAAAAAAAAAATAGTCGTCCCGTGCTTGCACTCCAAAAGGTTCGCATGCCCCCAGGTATAAAGTATAATTTCAAGGCTACCCCTCCTCTGTCCCACCTCTGTTTTTCTACTTGTCGTCTTGCTATATTTTTAACGATACTTGTCTTCTCGTTATTTTTCGGTGCCGACGGTACTTGTCTTCCCATCAGTTCACTTTTTGATTTTTGCAAGATCGCAACAGATAAAACATTGGCGTTATGGAGGGAGGTTTGCCTCTTACTTATTATTCGAAAAATGGTTTTATTCGCTGCCGCAAACTAAACTCTCTTTTCGGCGATGTCTATCATTAGGTTGCTAAGGATGGTGACTACTTGTTGCAGCAATTTCATCTCTTTCTTTGGAGGCTGCCCCTACTTATCCTTCAAAACATATGTTTTAATGGGTGAGGCTTGCCTTCAAAGATGGTGGCTACTTGCCGCCACAAATGGATCTCCTCCCTCAGGAGAGCCTACTTTTTAGACAAAGGGAGCGAGAAGCTGATTATCTCACTCACATAACTTTGACAAAAGAACTTTATCCTAGAACAACCCTCTCTTCCTTCCTTCGGACGGGGTACGGACTAGTCCCATTCTTCTGCGGAAATTAACTTTATACCCAAGGTTTCCTCTGCCCAAGGCAGGCCAGGGTGCATGCCCCCTGGGTCCCAGTTACATCTTTCTGAATCACTCGCATTCATCGGGAAGTAGAACCAGGGGTGGAGGCATTCCTTGAGTGAATAAACCGTTAAGGGATGGTATTTGACTATTTGCGATGCGTGATCCTAGAAATGAAAGTTGGTCTACGAGCTTGACCATTCTTCCTTCGTGCGGAAAACACATAACTCTAAAGAGTGAGGACACTATCGCCTCCATGCAATATATATAGTCTCGTCCAAGGAGTAAGTTATAAACCAAGGGTCCCTGGATGACCATGACGTTCATATGAACTGTCTTCCCCTTCAATGTAACTGGAACATTGGGGAGAATCCCTAACGGGCGACTGGTTCCTTTATCAAAACCCGATAGATTTCTCATCTCAGGTAAAAGCGCCGGGGAACCCAGTGCTTTCCAAGCAATAGAGGAAAGGATACTCACAGATGCCCCTTCATCAATGATAGTTCCATCCATCACCATTCTGTAGATTTGGACGATGATTCTGAATGGGATATTGGCTGGTAACCGGGGTCCGCCTAGTTGATTCCAATCAAAGGATACAACTAGGTTGCTTGGTGGTGGGACCGAATATACGGCCGGATACGACCCTGACGATGTTCCTTCCTGCGATAAAGGAATGGGCGCATTGCCCTGATGCTCATCAGAGTCTGTGTTGATGAAAAGAATATGGATGGTGTCATCCTTATCCTCTTCAGTGAGGGTGTCATTTGAAGATGGGTCTTCAATGACGGTGTCATTTGAGGATGAAACCTCTGAAGGAAGAACCGGGTCAACTGCCGTTTCGACCTTTAGACTTTCGTCTGGTCTGGATTCAGTAGGTTCATTCTCAATGACCGACACTTCAGCTGACCACTTGAGCGGGCCAGCTGGATTTTCAACTATCGAGGGATTAGGCACGAGTTTTTGGTATCCAGGAGGAAGTCGTAACGGTGATACCGGACGATCTTCCAAAACTCTCTTCGCCTCATCTAAGAATGGACATCGGTGGATGGCGTGATCGCCTTCACACAACATACAGGGTGATCTTGGTCTCCCTTTTCGTCCTTCACTCTCGCTAGTTGATGGACTGCAATCAACATGACTACCAGAGGTTGATGCTACCGGATTGTGCAACCTGGGGGACCAGTCCCTTAGTATCCGGGGAATACAAGGACAGTCACGGTGGAAGTGGGTCCCTTTGCAAATGACACATGGCGATTTAGGCCCGGTCGGTGCAGTGTGTGGATTTTTTTCAGATGTCTTTTGCTTTCCCCCAGTCGCCTTCGCCATAGGCCCCTTCTGCTTCTTTTCTCTCTTCTTCTTTTCCTTCTTCTCCATGGGAGGCTGACTTTTGCCGGCTCTACCTCGCGAAGATGAAGGATCAGAGGAAGAATTGTAAGAAGTGGAAGGCTGGTGGGTAGCTCTAGACTGGTCTGACTGTTGATTCGACTGCTCAGAATTAGTGGTGATTTGAACTACATTAGTTGAAAAGAGCCATACAGGTAGGCCAATTGTCAATCCTGGAAGTGACAATGTGGCCATATGAGGCGCACCAACATCTCCCCAAGAGGAGAAGGGATTGTGACTTCCGCCAAGGTGACTTCCTTGGTTGGTGGGCTCCATACTTTTCAACCGAAAGATCAACGTGGGAATAACAGGTGATTATGTTCCGATTAAAATAAATTTTATTAACGACGCTTTTAGACACAACTTTGCTTTTTCATGTTTTAAGAGTCGAGAAAAAGCTAAAGATGACTCTAGTCTCCTTCGATGTTTTAACGAGCCCGAAGTGACAAATGCTCAGATGGGCTTTTTCAGTTATAGAGTTTGAAAAAGGCCAAAAGAAACTTCTTTGGAGTTCTAGGCAGAGGGTGTGCCAAACTTTTCGCGAAACCACAGAATACGTTTTACGGTACGGGTGGTCAATCTTCATGAATGCTGTGTTCACTGCACCGCGATCAGTAGGGCGGCTGACACAGCTTCCTATGGATAAAGGCTTTGTTCCTATAGGGGTCTCCCAATATATACGCGACGGTACGTGGGAGCACAAGTCCGTATTAGTGCCACCGACTCTCAGGAGGAATCACCCACCTTCGTAGAGATCGACAATCACTATGTTTAACGACGCCGGAACACGTCTCTACCTAGACCTCTATGTGTTTGCGTTATGTTACAAAGCGTTGTTATGTAAATTGAATTTATTTTAATGTTGATTTTGTTTAGCAGTTTGCCTTTAAGGATCACCACGAGATGTATGTAACAAATTCCTGAATGCAGTCTAAGATGAGAAGCAAACTTTTAAATCTTTCAACTTTGAAAATCTTAACTACTGAGGGAGAAGAAAGGCAAATATTTTCACACAGATCATAGAGCACACACTAATGCAAATTTTCCTAAATCAGCATGCAAACAGTCAAATGCAAAATGCACAATGCATGTATTTTCTTTTCCCTTTCTTAATGTTGATGTATTACAAAAAGAAAGTTGTTATATAACTTTGATTTCGATTTCAAGCGAAAGTAAACAAGCTTGTCCAAAATCAAAAGACACCTTAAGATTTACTCATTTAATCACTGGAAATACATGAAATCAAACCATAATAACGAAAGTAAAAAGACTGATCAGCTATGGACAGCAAACAAGCTAACTCTTTAGACCAGCAAAAATGCCTAACACAGGTTCAGATCTAAGAGGCCAAAGCAAGACTGGTTAACTTTCGTTATGGGAAATTGTAAATGATGTAAGAAATACAAAAGAACAAGTACAATTTCGTTATATAACAGAGGCGGAATGATGGCAAGTAAGGTTGGTTTCAGAATAGGTACAAGAAAGACAACTTGTTGCAAAAACTATAGTGAAAACAGGCAAGAAAAAGGGAGGAAACCCCAACTGCACAAGGCAAAATTGGGTCAACGCAGGTGCTGCTCAGCCAGTCTGGCTCTCAGCGCAGGTAGCCCCTTCGGGACCTGCGTTGCAAAGCAGGTAGCCTGTGTACTACCTGCTTTGGAAAACGAAAGTTGCGTTTTCTCAGTTTCCGGGTCACAATTTTCTCAAAAATGCACAGTTTTTGCTCAAATCAGAAGCAATCAGTCAAGCACACAGTAAGGGGTGACAAGGAAGGTGAAAAGCTATCACTAAGAGCTTACAAGGATCCTTGTAGATCAGCTCTTCAAATCATGAACATGCTCAGAAATGAGCTAGAGTAGCTGCCCTCTACTTCGCTTTTGATATAGCCAAAAGCTTTTCGATTTGGTACTCTTTTGTTCAGGAAATGAATAGCAAAATACTACAAACAATCAAACAGATACGATCCCCAGTGGAGTCGCCAGTTTGTTGTAGGGAAAAGTATCCGATTCGGATGACCCTATCCCACTCTAAGGGTGATAGTACCTCAGCAACAACTGTAAAGAAAACTACTTAAGGTTTACTTCTTTACAAAAGCAAGAGAGAATGAGGAAATGCACTAACCGTTGCCTTGCGCTTAATGTCGAATCCAAACTCTTCTCTTTGGCTACTTGCTCCCAGCTCCTTGCTCTTTTGCTGGCCCAGCTACAATGAGATCCTGCAAAATAACAAAGAAGGAAACTACAAGAAGCATGCAATCATAACTGATTCAAGGATTAGCATAAATCAAATATACAATTATCACAATATATCATTGAAACAAGTGCATATAGAAGAACCTCAATAGCTTTTATTAATGGAAGAAGTAAAGTTCTGAGAGTGTTACAACCATTGAAGGCCCCAATCCAGCAACACCTCCCAGCAGAAAGAATTTCTCCTCTTCACCTCCTTCAAGCAATCACCCAATAGTTCTATAGTGAAACCAACAGCATATCATTACTTTGCACAAAATTCCAGCCTCCTGAGCTCATAGGAGAGAGCTAAATATATAGATGAATTGAGAAAGGATGAGTCAGCTTGCAACTGATGTGTAGCTGCCTTGTGTCCTCTCTCTCTTCAGTTGATCTTCAGTTCTTGAGTCCAATTGGAGAACCTTGCTTCCACTTGGAGAAACAGAGCCTCTGACTCATCACAAGGCGAAATCCCTGATCCAAGTGTCATTTTTGGAAGATTCCAGAGCAATGACTCAGTGTGCCACTTGTCCCATCTCGCTCAGTGCAGGTGGCCTTTGTTCCACTTGCTTTGCAACGCAGGTACACCATGGAGGAGTTGAGTTTCAGCTCAGAAGCCTAGTGGAGCACCTGCTTTGATTTCAGGATTGCATGTTTTTGAGTGTTTTCAGGTGGAGAACTGATCTGAGAGCTGTTGGTTTGCTGACCTTGTTCCTCTAGGGGTAGGAACATCATGTTTAGGGACTTTGGATCCCTTGGATTATTGACAATTCATGCCTGATGCTGCAAGGCACAAAATTGTCTATAACACCATCTTATCTAGTTATGGTCAAAGCCATATGTTATCAGTACTTCCTTGATGTAAGCCCAGCTCAGCTTATCATAAGCCTTTTCTAGGTCAAGCTGAATAATCATACATGCCTGCTTATTTCTCTTAAGTGAGTGAACCACCTCGTGAGATTGAATTATGTTATTAAGAATTTGCTTGCCCTCCACATATCCAGTTTGCTCCTCAGACATGAGAGTTGGGAGCAGGGGCTTAAGTCTGTTCACAACTACTTTTGAAATAATTTTATACACCACATTGCACAATGCTATAGGTCTAAATCTATCTGGTGTGATAGCATTCTCTTGCTTTGGAATTAGGGCTATGAAAGAGGTGTTGAGTGCCTTCAGAATAGTTTTTTTTTTCCTTGAGTCCTCCACAACATCGAGGATATCTTGCTTGACTATTTCCCAGCATGCTTTGAAGAAGTCAACGTTGAAACCATCCGGACCTGGAGCTTTCCCATTTTGCATTTATTTGATGACTTCGCTAATTTCCTCTTCATTCACTAGCTTGTTAAGATTATAATTGTCTTCTCTTGTCACTAGCTTAGGAATATGCTTTGTGAAGTCTTTGATAAATTGAGATCTGTCTATGAGAGGCTCCTCGGCTATGCCTTGGAAATGCTGAACCAGAACAATTTCTATTTCTTGGTGTGTAGTGAGCTGTTTTCCTTGAGTATCTTTGATTTTTGAAATCCTATTATGCGACCTATGATCCATGGTAGATTTGTGAAAAAACCTTGTGTTCCTTTCTCCCTCTTTTAACCATTGTACCCTCGATTTCTGTTTCCAGAAAATCTCCTCTTGCTTGCATAAGCCTTCCCATTCTTGTTGAACATAATCAACTTGTTCCTTACTCTCCTCGGTGAAGCCCTCTGTAATGAGGGTTTGGTTAATTTCCTGTAGTTTCCATTCTGCTGCTTTTTTGGCTTCGAATATATTGCCAAATTCATTCTTATTCCAATATTTAAGCCTTTGTTTGATGTGTTTCAATCTCTGATGCATAAGGAACATTTTAGTTCCCTAAACTTGCGTATTTTCTGTCCACCATCTTTCAATATTGTTGATGAAGTCAAGATGGGTAAGCCAAATGTTTTCAAACCTGAAAGGTCTATTTCTTGGAGTTCCTATAAATGACGCATCAATTTGAATATTCCAGTGGTCTGAGCGTCCAAAAGGCAGTATCATTGCTACCAAGTTATGGCCTGTGAGGATGAGGTCCTCCGAGATAATGAATCTGTCAAGTTTAGAGGCCACTTGAGACGCTCCTCCCCTCTTATTATTCTAGGTAAAGATTCCATTGCTTGTCTCTGTATCTACAAGCTTCATGTTGTTTATGAAATTCTGAAATGCTATAGAATCTCTGCCTAGTGATCTGGTCCCCCCCTTTTTTCCGATAGAGACCTGATCATATTGAAGTCCCCTCCCAGAATCTAGGGGTTACCTAGATATCTTCCTCTTAACTCCTCCAATGAGGTTAGAAGTCTAAGTTTATCTTCTAGCTTTTGTGGACCATAAACATTTGTGAGCAAATAAACTTCCTTGTCTCCCAAAGGCTAGATGACCACTAATAACTAGTTCCTGGATGCTTCAGCATCTAGTATACCAAGTTTCTGAGGGTTACAAAATGTGAGAATTCCTCCTGCTTCTTTGTCTGCTTTAACTTCTAGATATTCATATTTTATAAGCCATTTTCTATGTATCTCTCTTATTTTGTCTACTAAACATTTTGTTTCCTGGATGAAAATCATATCTGGTTTTTCTTCTTTCATTCTATTGCTATGATTTCTTTGTTTCCTTTTACTTCCTAGACCCCAATATTCCATGTTGTGAGCTTCATTAAGAAAGATTTGTAAATGAGTAACTATTTAGGTATTTCATCTTACCTGAATTGATCATGAGTTTTCCACACTCTATTAGTAACTCATTCTGTTTTTTCCTACCTCTTTTCTTTGCCTAGGTTCCTAGGAGCTAGTCCCGATGTTGCCTTCATTGTTTTAACCCCTTTCTTGTCTTGACTATCATGGTTTCTTTTGGCCCCCGAATCTTTTTCCTGAGTTCTACATAGGAATAGTTGTTACACTCTATTAAACTCCTCTTGAGGTAGTGAATCCATTCCTTTGGTAGTTCCCTGCTCCAGGAACTTTTCCAGATCTAGATGCTCCCTATCAAGAATGTCCCGCAGTTCATGATCCTCTGTTCCTACTTCATTGGGGGTCATCTCTTGGTCCTTGTCAAGCTCCATAGTGTTCGGCAGATCCTCCTTTTTTTGGTTGTTTTCAGGTATATCCTCTATGCCATCTTCCTTTTCCTTCTCTGCAGGGTTGTCCTCTAGTATCTGGTTCGCTTTATTGTGCTCCTCTTCTTCTTCTAATACCTTGATCCTATTCTGACTGAACCGCTTTTCCTTGTTGATTTTCTTCTGGTTCTTTCTCCCTCCTTTACCTCTTCTTCCCACTTTGTTAAAGCTTTCATTTTCTTTCCCTAAAGTTGCTTTAGTTCTACTTTCCATTTTGTTTAAAGGGCTGTCTCTAAATAGATGCCTGTGTTCATGGCATTTGTAGCATCTGAAAGGAACATGTTCATATTCTACCGCTTGCACCCATTCTTCATCAAAAACTTCTAGAATTATTTCATCCGGTAGAGCTCCAGAAAGGTCCATCTCTATGCATATACGGGAAAAGGAGGTATACTTTCCTCGCATTGTGGCCTCTGATATTTTTTTAAAATGCCCTAATTTATTTCCTATGGTTTTTAATGATTCTGGCTGTCAATAATCTAGAGGTAGGGAATAGAACCTTACCCATACCGGGACTGAAGTGAATGTCTCACGCTCCAAGACAAAATTTATCACCCAAGGCTGCATATAGAGGCCTACAGCAACATACAAGCAAGGCCTTCCTTCAAACACCATGTCTTTATCCTCTATGTTTGTAAAAACTATAGTGAAGAATCCCTTGGATCCAAGGTGTAGATCTATATCCCCCTTAGGTTTCCAATGATACTTTATCCATGCCTGTAAAGCCTTCTCCGTTGGCCATAACCCCATGAATTTACAAATAACTGCATAAGTCACCATGTGTTCCCTATGCGCTTGTAGTGCTGGATCACTTAACACCACTCGGGGTGTGATGGTTGCCCTAGACTTACATGGTCCAGTCCAAATTCTGGTGTTAGCATTATGATTATCTCCTCCTATTCGCTTCTCTCATCTAACTTCTTCCTGCGTATCTTCCTGCCCATATGAGCTTCTGATTTCTTGTTTCCCTCTTCCTAAAACCCTGGTTTCAGCCCCCAGTGGTTTCTTGAATCGATTAGAGACTGCCTGACTATAGGAAGGAGTGGAACTCCCCCCCTCTCACCTCTCCATGCTGCCCAACACTGATCTTCTGCTGTAAACCCTAGCTTTGCGTGTTTTCTACAAGTGCCTTCCAAAAAAAATCCCTCTCCAACACATTCTTGTAAAATCGTCACTAAATAATATCTAATTGTTGCATGTCTTCACATAGACTTCATGTTTGATTTTCTCCAACTAATTAACTCAATATGAATTAATTAATTATTTTTCAAACAGTTGCTAAGATCAAATTCGAATTTTAATTCTCAATTTTAGTTCAAGGACTAACTAAAATTGGAATGTATCCTGAAATTCTATTTATAGGAATGTTATTTTTAGCACTTCTATTTTTAGCATTTCTTGTTGTTATTTTCAACAATGACCGATTTGTTTTTGAGGAGGGGCTTCACTTTCGGAGGTGGGTCAACACTTTTCTTGTCAGTATTGAGAATAAAATCAAAGGTAGTAATTGAATGTCCAATACCTATACTTTCCTCAACTGTTGCAAGCTCATTTGTTTCTTCTATCTGCTCACACTGATCATCTTCTAGTAAAGTATCAACAATATGGGCTGCCAGAGATTCATTTTGTGGTTCCACTATGGGCAAGTTTTTTCTAAATGTCATTCTTGATGGAAGGAACAATAGTTCTCCATGCTTATGCTTTCAACATTTGACACAACAATTGAGCTCTGGGAAGATTTAGCTGGCTCATTATTGTTATTCCTCTTGAATAAGAAATACTTAGGGGGCTTGCTATTGGTAGAAGTCTCACTTGACTTTCTCTTTAATTCCGAGACTTCATTAATGAGTGAATTTAAATATTTGGTCAAGATTTCAATATCAACTCAATCCTTTTGTTTAGCCTTACTTGAATATTCTTGGGACTTCTTACCAGTTTCCTTGGAGTCTTTAGATTCTTCATCATTAGTAATAACTCCAATGGCATGCAAGTCTTTCTCCACAACGATTGCTTTGACAAAGTTTAAAGCTAGTGTCCTCTTTGCAGCTCTTTTAACAAAAACAAAAATGTTTGTGTTGATGGCGCAGGACCCGCCAACATTTAGGGAATCTCGCCGATATGAAGTCCCAACTAGACCTCACACCGTTTAGAGTATGAGTCCCAATAGTGGGTGGTAATGTTATGCTTTGACGATGAAAACACGTAGAGTGAAGTACGTTAAATTTGGGTGAGAGCAAGAGTGTCACCCTATGGACAAGTCAAGTGTGATGCATGAAGATTCCAACACATGAAGGGAAAAAGAAGAGCCCCTTGGAAGCCTATAATAGTACGCAACATTTAAGGAATACATGAGCATAATGACATCACAAGTTAAGATGCAGATTAGTTCACAAGTTAAAGTGATAAATTAATACGACAACACACATTCAACAAGATTCGTACAAATGCAAATGAAATAGTTCATAATAATAAGCGTAATTTAAATAACATACATTTCAAATACAATAAGAATAGTCCTAGTATATTCACAACATATGCATGAAAGCATGTCAGCTCTAATTTTATTATTATAAGTGAAATTTCTATTCATACATAAACCATTGACTGACCACTAGCCCCAATGGTGGAACATTAAAGTCAAGAACACATGCTTCTCCATAGAAGTATACTCTCTCTACGCTACGGAGAAGCCAAGACTTTTCACAATACTCCCAAGCTCCTTCTAAGATTAAGCCTAGCCAAAAGCTTAGCTCCAAAAATCCCTTTACATGAGTTATGAGGTTCTATTTATAACAAGAGGGGTTGAATCTTCAACTCCCCTTCGTGACCTTTGGACTACCCTCATGATTCTTCAACTTCTTTACAAAATGACTAATTACATTACATCATGACTCTTCATATTCCAATATTGACACTTGGAATATCACTTACAACATAATTACAAATAATATTACATTTTACACTTGTACCCATATAAGACAAAATAGGGTAGAGACAACTTGACAACCTTAACAAGACACAAAACTATGATGCTTGAGTTTGGGAGAACTCTAGCTCAACAACCTCCACTTGCTACTTCTTGATCACATATTGGTGTCAAGCTCGGTACTATGTGATGATTTCCCCAAATTGCGTGATGGTTTTTGGATGGAAGCAAACTCTAGCCTCCATCGCATTAGGGTCCAATGTCTTGGAACCATTTGCAAGTTCATTCTGAAGCATGAGAAACATTGTTTTGATTTGGACAAGACCATCGATGTAATTCTACATGTTCTCTTTGTTCAACTCCAAATCTCCTTTGTGGAAATCTGTCTTAGTTGCTCCAAGTAATCTTCAATCTCCTGTCCGAATTGGTTCCTAGGTTTGGCTTTGGTGAGTGAACTGATTGATGGGATATTATGTGTTTTCACCAACACATCCAAACTATTGAACAACCATACATATCAGGCCTGAATGCTACCAATAAATGAGGCAAGTTTCTTGGTGTTCTGAATCAACATACGAACTTTCACTTTCCCCAACTGCCTGTGGCTTCATTTTCTTCACTAAGTCAAGTGGTGCCCATTTGTATCGCATTGTCCATTCTTGCACATAGGTGATGAAAACTTGTATATTATTGAGATTTTTAACAAAATATCTGCTTTGATGGTATAGGCCATGCAAATAGACAACTTCTTTATGTACGATCACAAACTCCTCATAGAGCTTCCACATGGTTTATCCAAGTATTGGTACTTTACCAAGTATCAAAACTCTCATATCCTCTAAGTAAACCTGTGCAGAAACTGCACTCTATGCTGTTGCGTGGAGTTGTTCTAACTCTTTCCTAGCAACCTACAAGTTCTTTGCCAATTTCTCATTCTTAGCCTCAAGTACTAAATATTTGATCTCATTTCTCCCACAAAGGCCAAGTTGGCTTTGGAAATGGAATTTGGATGCTTCCTCATGTTTGCCACTATCACCCTTTCTCTAATGAATGCAGATGATGCATGATCATCTAGAAAATTCTTTCTTCGTGCTTGTACAATCCTCTTTTGGAACTCATAAAATGAAAGATTTTACACATCCATCACCAGATCATCATCAAGGGAACAACATCCTCTTCCTCGCTCGGGGCTGGCTCTACTGTTGGAGGTGGTGGAGATTGAATGGTGACCTGTGGTGCACTTGGCATCAGATCAACATCTTCATTCTATAGCTCTTGGTCCATCTCTCCATGTATTTTACTTCAATCAAGTGCTCAATCTGCTGAGCGAGCTCCCAATCCTACATCTATTCACCTTCCTCCTTAACTTTTGGTTGGTTCTATTCCTACTCTTTAGCCTGTATCAACATTGTTTCTTTTGTCATTGTGCCCTTCCTTTCTTCTTCCTCTTGATTTCGCTTCTCTTCTTATTCCCTCCTCCTCAACCCCTGTTCTTCTTTCAATTTCTGCTCTGCCTCCCGCAGCTTCATTTTTTCATCCTGCAACTTTTGCTTTTCTCTCTTCCTCCACTCTGCTCTCTATATCCTCTTCTTCCTCTTTGCTTCTACTTCTAAAGCTGCTTTCATGAGAATAGGATAGGCTTATATCTTGCATCTATTTTCTCCTTCTATACTGTTGACAATCTTCCTCTTTCCCTTGTCTTGCATAGGATTGCTTCCTTCTGCTGTTGTTTCTTGCAGAATTGATGTCATATGTGGAGCAACCTATGAAGTCCCTAATAAAATAACCAGATCATGGAGTCTGGAGGCATTGTAGCAATTCCTACATGGATCCTCCTCTGGCCAATGGAATGCTCGTCGATCCACGAAAAGTAAACTCTCGCACAGTGGTATTTACAAATACCATTAGGATAATACAGATTAAAGTACCAAGTACCAAATGCAAACCTTACTATTTCCTTTCCCTCAAAATCCAGGACTTTCAATTTCTTTATCTTTTATAATCCAATTTACAAAGGAAGGGTGGGCCATGGTTCTTTCTTCTTCCTAAGCAAAGTTGATGACAACCCTGTGGAGAGATGACATGACACTTCTTGCTTGACAAGCTTGTCAGTGGCATACCTTGCTAAAACATATTGAGGCTTTTGTCCACCGAACACTCTAAGCAAGGTGCCACTAGGTGAGGCATACCAATTTGCAATGTCTGTTATTGCCCCCATTTCTCCTCGTGACATGAAAAGTGGATCTTCTTCAAAGATTATCTTGTAAAGAAGGATGATGAAGTGGTCAGTTAGTTGTGCCATTACTCATCTATGACTGCAATCTGAAAGAAACTTGCAATAGATATGCAAGGCAGATTCACGTGGTGTCCATGTCCAGTTAATGCCAAGGAACTGCTATTGTGCACAGATTACATCTAGTAAATATGAAAACATATAGAACCTTGCTTTCTCACCATCGGGAGGACTCTGAGCCTGTGTTACATGGGCCCTCAACTATCGAGACAACATATATGACTAGTTGAACGACTTCTCCTCATTCACAACCTGGTTCAATAAGACTTACCACACTTCAGGAAAGGTCCTCGTGCTCTACTGACCATGGATCCTACAAGTTAAGATAACTAAGAGCTCGTAGGCCTTCCTGATGGGTGGGTGTCTGTCGAAACTTTGATGGCTCTTTCACCCAACCTTTGACAATGTCTCTTGTGTTCACATAACTATGGGTGGCATATAAGAATGATTCCATGAGCTCCATTGGTTCAGGAAAGTGATACATGCACTGATAATCTTCTACCCGAAAGGTAGCAAGCTTCTGTCCACTGCCACTGCTCAATGTCATAGTATTCTCATTAACGTGTGAGACAATCCAGTTGATGACATCTGAACATGGGAAGGCTATATATCTACATGAAATATTTTTTAGTCCTAACTGTCAGATGCTAAGATACACCTATTGGTCCTCTAGATCTGCCTCAATGCTCTTTGCTGAAAGAGCTTCATTAACTTGTTGACATGTTAGTATTAACCCATTTTCTATAAACAAATAAGTATCTACATACACTGGAAAGTCTACTGATGTTTTCTCAATTGCTTCCCCAATAATTCTTTCAGTGGTCTCTTTTGAAGAATCTCTCTTTGGTGCCATGGTAAGACTGACTGCTGGAGAGAAGTGCTTCACAAGTGTGGTACCTGTGGGAAAAAAGGACACTCATGGTAAGAAAACATAAGCTTCAACAAATCTACCTTCAAAGCATGATCAAGCAATAAGTCGAGAAACTAGAGAGAAGGATTGCACAATTTTTGTCAACAAGGGAGACTGGCTGACTATGGGAATTACACACTGCGTAGTCCCAGTAGCCAAGGATGAAGCCTGTGGCTTGAGACTATGTAATGCGTAGTCCTAGCATGGGCAGAGACTGGGAGAGACTACACATTACGTAGTATCAGTGGCCAAGGTGATAGGCTGACTCATGGAATTGTGTAGTGAGCAATTGGAGCTAGCTTGTACTTCACACTGCGCAGTTCCAAAGGCTAAGCTTATGGCTTGAGCCTTAGGATTATGTACTTCCTAGCTGGGCAAGGCAAGATCTGGCCAAAGCAAGTGCAGATCTGCCTGGTGGAAGTGTGAAAAACGAGCAGAAGTGAGTGATGATGTGAGGTTAAGTGCAAAAATGACTAATTATGAGTAAATCAATGTAGATCAAGTGAAACAACTAATCAAACATAAGGAAAATCAAGTATGTGAGGAGAATCGCTGCAATAATGATCATCGATGCAAAAATAGGAAGACCAATGTGACACTTGTGGAAGGCAAATGAAAACTTAAAACAACACTTCTACAGGTTAAAACAAGTTGAAACACCAGCAATTGTGAAGAGAAATAAGTAAAACAACACTCACACAAGTGAAACGAAAAAAAAGTGACAAAAAAGCGGTAAAAGAGGACAAAAGCGAAACTCACCCAAAAAGCGATGATGACTGCACCGAACATTCCTTGATCTCCTCAGGAATGCTATAGCTCCAAGTTCAAATGTGAAAATGAGCTCTAGAGGCATCGATTAAATATATTTGATAGAATTAGTGTTTATGACATGCATGCCTAAAATCAAGTAAAAAGCGACACTTGGCAGAAGTTTTTAAAAATAACGAAAGTTCCCCCTCTGGGATAATAAAAATAGATCCCTATTTCTTAGGGATGTTTTTTTTTTCTTTTTCCAGGGAAACTTTCCATGCACATTGTTGGGAAAGATTGCGCAATCCTAGGGAACTGGGCAACTTTCCAGTTCAGTGTATTGCGCAGTTTCTGAGCTCAGTGAGTGATTGCACAGTTTCTGGGCTTCCTTCCATGAATGCATAATTTCTCAGCTCAAGGCTGACTGCCAATCTTAATTGCGCAATTTCCATCATTAAGGTTGATTGCCCTCAAGGACTGTGCAGTTTTTGGAGGCAAACCCAAAACAACTATGAGACCAAGTCGGGAGATCAACTTGTGAGATAGAAAGATCATATATGTGTGTAAAGAAGAAAGAAAAATCATAAATGAAAAGATAAGTCTCATTCAAAGCATGAATAGATGGATCAGTGCAAGATGAGCTCCTGTGGATAGGAAGAAAGGCTCCAAAATCAAAGCATAGGTAAAATTCTGGAGGGTGGTTGTAGCTGCTACAACAAGTTGTTAGCAAGGAAACCATATAATAATATATAGTAATAGAATCATGAGGTTGCATGTTTGGTGGAAACTTGTTCAAAATATAGTTAAACTTTGATTGAAATCTTTGACTTTCTCGTTTTCCCCATCTTAATATTTCCAAGTTATTTTAACAACATGGTGGGAGTTTTATCATCGAAAAATTTCTCTAGAAACAATTTCTTATACTCCCTTTAATAATGGATTGAATTAACAGGCAGACTATGATACCATACTACCGCTCTACCTCCTAAAGTGAAAGGAGAGAGCCTACAAGAGACATCATAATATCATACCTCTAACATTCATAGATGCATGTATAAATCATCAAGATGGTCCTTTGCCTTAGCTTTCTTGTCAAGATCAAACTTTGATAACAACTTCTCCAGATGTTTAGGCATTTTATGAAGGTGTTGTGCCCTACAACAACCCCCCATTTCATATCATTTATATTTACAAAATTATCATATGAAATGGATCCCTTTAGAAGTTAATTGGTATCAATATTGCATTTATTTGAAAAAGGTCCGCAAACCAAATGAAGACATTATATAAAACCTTTTGAAAAAACCCATTTTTGATCAAATAAAACAATCTTTTATCATTGCAATAAAGCGATCGCAAGATCGCATATCGCAATGACATAGAAAACACAAATAAGTGACATATGGGTTCCCGCCGATGCGATATCGCTATCGGCTATCGGCAATACTCTATACGCAGTCTTAAAGCACCCCAAGCCTTTCACCCTGATGCGATGGGATATCGCAATCGGCAATCGGCAATATCCTATGCACAATAATAAGGCGCCCAGGTCATACCCCCGATGCAATGTGATATCGCAATCGGCAATCGGCGATACACTATCTATGCACATTGTTATGTCCATTCACCCCGATGCGATGCGATTTTGCTATCGGCGATCGGTGGTATGCTATCCATATGTTTATATAATACCAATTCTCCTGATGCGATGCGATATTGCTATCCGCGATCGGGGTTTCAAAATTGTCAACATAAGGATTTAAGTGTTCCCGACGCCCGATTATGATATAGCGCGGATTTCAAAAAAGCCGTTAAATGGAGGGATATTATGATCAAATCATATTTAAAGCTTAATCTTCTAAGCAATGATGCACCTACGCCCAACCGCCAAAACATCTATAGCACGCTTAAACGGGTCATTCGGCCGAATAATGGTATAATGGGCATTTAAGGGGTGGCAGGTTTTAAACGGCCATTAAATGTAATTGTAAGATCTTCCCATGGATTGTATCCGCGGCCATTTTTAGAGTTAATCTCTCAGCACGCTTCGATCAATATATCTTTCCCATATTGGATTTTCATTGGCATATCTCTGTGTTACGTTTATTTTCGCCTCTCTGCAGAATTCATCCAAAGGAGAAAGCTCAAGCAAAATGGGGAAGAAATCCAAGAAGACCACAGGCGCTTCCGCTACACCAACTGCAGGACAAGCTGTCGTAGACAAAAGGAAGGGATTTATATCTGATAGTACATGTTCAGGTCTCGTCAAAGTTACTTGGCAAGGTACCTACAACCTGATTGAAGCCGAAGAACTAGCAGTGACAACAGTAGAAGCTACTGTGGATTTAACTCGGAAATCTGAGGGTACTCTCAAGGACTTAGCCGACTCCTTCCTTCACAGGATAGCAACCAGGGAACAAATTCTCCCATACACAGACGTGGTGTGGTGGGCAATTGAAGAAATCCCAATCCTGGATAGAACCTTCAGCACCAGAGACGGGAGAATTTTCGGGTCGTTCAAAGCTGATGATTTGAGGCAAATGTATCATTTTCCTGAGCCAGAGAAGATATACAATAAGGCATTTCTGGAAAAATTCTCAAAAGAGAACGAAGTTGAATCCGAACCCATCCGGGATTGGAGACAAAATCCGGCCAAGCATAAACATGAATCTTCCGGTAAGTACTCGGTTGATTCTCTGGCTTCTCCTTATTTCTATGTTGGAATAATGATGTGTAGATTATGGGGATTGCATGACTCTGCTAATTTTACCATAGAAATGGTTCCCCTAATGGAAGCAGCATGCAACAGTGTAATTATGGATTGGCCCACTATCCTCTCAGACAAATTAGCAACAGCTGTGCTTGAGTTTAGAAGCAAGACCCGTATTTCTGAAAGGGTAATTCCCCCATTCTACTACAGTGCCTATATTCTAGATACCCTGTGTTTTAACTCTGAATTCCCTGTACTCGGCTGGAGGTGGACTGCACAAGACCCCACACCTATTCATATATATCATCAGAAACTGTGGAAATATTCTTATAAACATCATATATACCAAGTCTGTAATGGCTTTATGTTGCCTATTTATTATTCCATTTTCGATAAACCTGCTCCCAAGATTTCTTATCAAGCCGGAATTGATTTAACCGCAATAGGTAGATGGTTTGGAGAGGAGAGATTTACCTACATAAGAGTTTTCGATAGCCAAGCCAGACCTCATGTCCTCCCTTTATACATACCAGATAAACTACTGGCGAGGGAAATTTCTTACCAAATCATTGCTGAGAGTGTTACACAAACACTCAAGAAAAATAAGAAGCAAGGCTGGCCCTCTTTTCCTTTGAGATGTGGTGTATATACCTTGCATGATCTAAAACATGCAGAAAAGGAAGCTACAAAGAGTCAATCCTTAACTCTGGCGACTCTCCCAAATAGGCAGTTTGATCCAAACAGAGTTGCCTATACTGCACTAAAACAGGCCAAATTGACAAGATTTGACCATAAAGAAGATATGTTTGACGACCTGTTCTCTTCAGCTGAGACAATAAATCAAGTTAAAGCATTCGCTAAAGTGAAATATAATGATGAAGGGTTGGCTGAATTTAATAAACTTAGAGAACAGAGGTTGCAAACTTTGCCTCTAGATTTACTAGCAACAACCCCAGCGACATCATCAAGCGAGCCTGATCGGAAACAGTCAAAGGAACCTCCGGTTATAACAAAGGAACAGGAGGAAAAGCAGAGGAGAGAACAAGAAGAAAGGCAGAGAAAAGAACAAGAAGAAAGGCAGAGAAAAGAAAAAGAAGAAAAGCAGAAGAGAGCGCAGGAGGAAAAACAGAGAAGAGAGAAAGAGGAAAAGCAAAAGAAAGAGCATGAGGAAAGGCAAAAGAAAGAACAAGAGGAACAGCAGAAGAGAGAACAGGAAAAAGTGCGGAAGGAGTCCCAAGACGAAAAGCAAAAACAAACCGCCATTGATGTCAATATAGATACTCGTATTGACCCTAAATTGCTCCAGGAATGGAAGCAATTTGATTCCATCATCAGTGGGTTGGAATGTTCAAAAGATAAAGACACTTCCAAGACAACGGACACACCGGAAATCACTTCATCACAGGTTCTGAGTGGAACCAGCGACCCACCCATTTCTAAAGACGTTGAGATAATACCAAAGGACCCCTGCGACCAAATCATTCTCCAGGTAGAAGATATTCCTCCCCTGGATGTTTTCTACAGCCCGAGGCATAAAGCAGTGGTGAAATGACAAAGGAAAAGAAGAAGGACTGATCAACCTTCCCTTTTCCCAGAGCAAACTGTTACGGGCAATGTGGTTTGGAAGGAGGAATTTGACCCCTCCGACGACCTGACAAAACTGTCGCAGTATGCGGGAGCCTATTCAGCAGCGACAATTGATAAGGCATCGGAGGTAAGTCTTCTACTGAAAACCAAGGATCAAGAGATTTTCTCATTACAGGCAGAGTTAGCTGAGACAAAGCAGAAGGCAGAGCAGGCAGAGCAGCAATTGTTGACACAACAGCAAGTGAACAGTCAACTAACTCAACAATTGCAGGCAGAAAAGCAAAGGATCGACCAAAGCGCGATCCAGAAACAGAAAGAATTATCAGAGGCATTGGCACAATTAAAGGCAGCAAATGAGCAAATGATGAAAACAAAAGATGAGCAAATTGCTCAATTGTCATCACAGCTCGAAAAAATAAAGGGCATTCCACAAGTGGCTGAATTTAGAGCAGAAGAATTACAAATAAACACTGCATTAATATCCCAAATTAAGCTTCTGTGTCAACAAATCGCCCAGGCAGAGCCACTGTGTGAATTAACGGCATCCATAAATAAGCAGGTAGAGAAGGCCAGAACTGAATTGGATCAAGCCGAAGAAACCATAGCTGCATTTCTTGACTGGCAAGATTCTGATCAAGGACAAGCGACGAATTTTCCCAGGATCCTAGAAACACATAAAGATATACTCTTTACAGAATGGCAGTCCCAGTTAATGAGAGCAGAGAGGGCAGCTTCAAGATGTAAATCAACTTCCAGCAATCTAGTTGAACTGGTTAATAACACTCTCTATTTATCAAACATGATCTCCCAATGCACACCAGGAAAGTTGACAACAACGAACACATTGGAGCAATCATGTTATCCTGATTTAGAGGAAAAAGGGAGATTAATCGTTGGGATTAACAGTTTAACCTGGGACACATATCGGTTCTTCCTGGTAAAGCCGCATGCACAGAGAGCCGCCCTTAAGTGCCTAACAGATGCGATCGGGTATATGATTCCCGATATTCAGGATGCCACCTATGCCGCCCAGCTCAGTTCGCGCCTCAACAAACCTCATGAAGTAGAGCCAATGCTTGCGATAAGTCAGCTCAGATTTAAAGGCAAGCAGCCTACTTGATGAATCATGCCGCCAATTGCCAGATCGCTGAGGAAAATAGGATCAAGATTTATTGATACCGATTTAGTAGGATTTCAGTTTAGTAGATATTTAGATTAATGTAGTATTTATAGACCCTTTCATTGTTTTGGAAAGGGTCGTAAAGTTTTGTACCAGACTTAAAGACTGAAGTTTGCACTATTGTGCTTCAGTCAATATTCTTTTATGAAACTGGACCAGTTGTTCTTAATTCAACAAGGAAGTTTTTTTTATGCAATTATGCACTATTGTCTTTGTTGAGAATGTTTCTGCGTTGAAGGAAGAATTACAAGTAGCGATTGATATTGGGAGTGTCAAGCAGCTCATATGGTATTTCTATCTATGTCTGAATTCATTCCTTTCATATGAATTGTTATGTGATTATTCTTGCTATTATTGATTATATGCATGCGCTGTAACAGCAGATCTATATTCATTCCACTATTGGATGTTTTATGATGTGCCTTTATTTTTAATCATGTATATGTCAATGATATAAATGATAAGTGTGGTAATATCGCTTCAATCGCTTTGCTTAACTATTTAAGCATAGTAATCATGAATGAAATAATGTCCATGTCTGTTAAATGGAGTCATCTATATGCCTGTTTATAGACACGGATCATCAAGCGCTGCACTTTAAAGCTCAATAAGTTCCTGAGATAGATCATAGTTTATGTATTCTTGTTAATAGTTTTAGTTATTCGCTCACCGCTAGTTTAGTTTATAAATCATCCATTCATCCCGTTTATCCACTTTTGGGAAACTGGTCCCATTATCCCCAGTCGGAGCCACTATTCCAAACGGAAAAGGAGCTGTACTAAGGTCCAGACCGGGTGGTTATCCCCAATGTTGTTGCAGCGATTTTCGAGGCCTCAACAGAAGGTTATCAGGGAGAGTGAGTGGCCCCTGGTCCATCCAATCCAAGTCTTGATCAACCATGTCTTCATATCCTTGTTCCTCCTCCTTTTCTAAATATGATGGTCCTTCTCCTTCACCATTTAAGCCTTCGTTAAACTCAAAATCAGCTATCGGCTATCCTCCATAAGAAAGAATAAGATATTCCTTGTACCCTTCGTGAATAGGTGGAAGTGAATCTTACTGGACTGTGTCTTCTGAAGACTATGATAACTCCTCAAGAGTGGCAAAAACCAAATCTTCCACCGATGCGACCAATACACTAGTACGAGTTGTTTCTTTCTTCTTAGGGTGATGAGGAAGATTATGAGAAATGGGGAGTAAATCGATAGATTTTCCAAACCGATAGGTAATAGGTTGAATTGTCTGAAGTTGTTTGAAGGTAACTTCATATGCCAACTCCAGACCAAGTTGAGAAGACCCTCCTACCCCGAGAATAGGAGTTGGGGTGGTACTTGAGATATTACTACCTTGTCCAAAAGATGAATGATTGGGATGTGATCAGTTATCATCCATAAAAAATTGGCTCCCCTCCTTCGAGTGCTAGAACGTTAATGGTGTTGGATCCCACCAACATATAGGGGATCTCCTAGATATGAGGTCCCAATTAGACCTCACACCATTTGGTGTGGGAGTCCCATCCGAAAATATTTCCCGGCTGCCATTAATTTAGATATTTTCCTTGGATTAAGAAATTAGCATGAGAGAGTAGCATGCATGTGCTTTTGAATGAGAAAGAGAGTGTTGCTTGTGGAATGTTAAATTGTAGATGCATCAAGGTTCTTTCACTACAAGGAAGAAAAGTGAGCCTCTAAAAGAAAATTAATTGTACTAATTAGTGGAGACACATGCACATAAACAAGGAAGAATTGTTACACATCGAGCGAAATAGTTCACATAAATGCAACGATCATTAAAATCATCACAACACATTTCCAACAAGTTGAACACCAATGTCATCGAAATAGTTCAATTAATTTATTACATATGAAAGCCAACATAAACCACAAAGATTAGGAGACTAGTCTCAAAACATCCATGATCCATGCATGGAAATTTTTTGGTCGAATGGCTTCAAGTATTAAGCAAAAGTTCCAAGATACATAAGTACAACGAACATCACTAACTCCAATAATGGAGTGTTAGAGCCACCACTTGCTCCCCAAAAATACTATATCTATCTCTTTAATGCATTGTGGGAGAAACCAAGTTTAAAATTCCTTTGCTTGAGCAATGGGGCTCCTTTTATAACTTGAGGCATGACCTTTCATATCGTCATGACTCTTGAGTTTCTCATAGGGATTTTTAACTTATAAATGACCTTTGGACTCCTATATAACTCAGATTTCTTTTGGAATTACATGTATTTTGTACTTCTTCACCTGGCTCTTTTGTCCATACATGACTCTTGGACTCCTACTTCTTTCTCTTTACAATAATTACATGAATACATAATGATTTCTACATCATCATGTGGTGTGAAGATGACAAGTCACTAAAAATTCATGACTTGGACTCAAAGTGACTGATGACATGGAATTTATTGATTGGTGACAATGTTTCCACTTGTATGCATCTCTCATGTTGTTGATGTCTTCACCCTCCAAGGGGTCTTTGATCACATGGAGTCTTGTGAGTTGCTTCAATCATAAGGATTTCATTGTTATTCATTTGTGACACCACATGTTCTTCGTTCTTGAATGCTTCCTTCGATTACCCTCTTTTCCCAATCTCTTCATGCATCTTTGCCACACTATTCTAGAAATCACTCATGGTAAGCAAACATCAGTTTGAAAAATCTACTATTCTAACATGTTTCATGTAAATTTTTGTTCGTGATTTATTATTGCGCTCAGGAAGAACAAGGGAATATTCTGGGTGCAGGGCGCATTGTTGAAGGGGGAAGGACCAAGTGCTTCGGCCTTCAAGGATGTGTTGTGCGCTCAACTGCGAGAGGAAGCTCAAGGGAGGGAATAGGGCGTAGTTCTGAAGGATGAAGGGATTCCCCTTGAGGCTTGGAAGTGCACTATGCACTCAAGGAAACCAAGGATTTGAAATACTCCTATCAATTCGAGCGACCTAGTGAACAAGGTGCTTATTGGGCATGATATGCTAAAAGAGATGAGGCAAAAAATTCAGATCATTAGGAAGAATTTAAAAGTATGAGAGGATAGGCAAAAAATCTATGAAGATCAACATAAGGTGCATAAATAATTCCAAGTTGGGGAACAATTTTAATTGAGAGCTAGACCCAAGAAAAGTTCCTTGAAGATTAGGTCATGTGCCAAGTTGGCAACACGATTTTGTGGGCCTTCTGAGATACTTGAAAGAATAGGGCTAGTGGCCTATAAATTGACGTTACCATCGTTAGTAAAAGTCCATGATGTTTTCCATCTTTCTTCACTTCAAAGATAAGTACAAGACTCTAATCATGTGATTGATTTATTTGTTCTATAGGTGGTGTTGTATCATCATTCTCAATTTTACATTTATATGTCAAAAAATAAAAAATAAAAAAGAAAAGAAAGAAAAAGGAAAAATGAAAAGAAAGAAAGAAAAAATGAAAAGGGATAGAAAATAAAAAAAATATTGAAAAAAAAAGGGAAATGAAATCCCAAGGAAAAATAATTTTATTGGTGCACATTTAAATGTCGCTATCAGTTTCATAAATATTAAATTTGTTGCTAAGTTAAAACTTAGGATAATCGATTTATTTGATATTTTTATCACATTTTATAAAGTTAGGATACAAAAAAATAATCTTGTCGCATGCAAATAAAGTTCGTGTTGGAAGCAACGACTCTGATTCACTCCACCGAGATCAACAATAGATTCGCCCGCACCCCCCCCCCCCCCACGTTCCCAACGGTTAACATGGGGGGGGGGCCTTGAAAAGCAGTCTCCACCCAAACTGCCGAAGCATACGTGGCGAACACTGAAGGATTTTGGGGGGTCACCTCCCAATACCATAAACCACCGACACCCCCCCCCCCGAAAAACCACCTCCACTCCCGCCAACGATTATATCCTCCGCCAACCATCTCCCACCAAGTGTCATTCCCTCCACCACATATCTTCTGCCACATAACTGTTACCTCCTACCACTTGAATCTTGCCACCCATCCTACCACATCATCATCCTTCCACGTCACCTATCTGTTAGTGTTTGAAATCTCTCATGAGATCTTATGAATGTTACAACATTTATTCCCGCTATATACCCATTTTTGTTAATTAAGCCCCTACTCCAAAGACGTTTGATTGGTCGTTATGCACCCGATTCACCTGATTATATAAAACCATGTAATGCCAATTGTTTAGTTCCTTTCATAGCTATCTGATTCTATAGAACGAAGAACTCTTTTCCTCCAATTGTCAGTGTTCAAAAGAAATTCTTCCAACCTACAATCGACAACTTTCGTGGGTAACCGTGTGCTTAAAAGTTTCTTCTATTTGAAGTATTCTTCTCTCAAAGTTTTCCGTCAAAATATACTTAGGAATTTTTCATTTGTACCTGGTTCTCATATTCAACAATGTCGAACCGAGAGGGAAAGGGAAGGGTGACAAAGAGCAATCCCCTTATTCCTTTAGTCCCAGAATTCGACAAAGCCCCTTTAGTAGACACCCAACATAAAATCGTAGAAACCATTTCAGAATTTGACCTCTACGAGCTACATAATTGGGCCAAGAAAAAATATCTGGACAAGAGTGATGAATTAAGCATCTAGAAATCCTTTCTCCCACAATTCGTTTCCCCCCAGACTCACTTCTTACCAAAATTTTCTATCTAGTGTCACTTCAGGTATTTACCTAGTCAAAGGGTCGTCATTTCCCAAAATAATTAAGTTATCTTCTCTGTTTCTCCTAAAAGCATCTGCCAAGCCCTACAAATTAAATATGAGCCTTCCCATCACCCCTTTTCTACTGAAATCTTAATGGAATTGTATAACAAACTCACTTTCCCTCAAAGAGCCCAGATATTTGAATATTTCCTTCCTGAGAATGCTGAGCTGCCTAGGACTAGTCCCCCATATCTAGCTTCTATCTTTCTTGAGTTGTCCAAGCAGGTCATTTCCATGGTAACTTGAATGCTTGGATACTATATTGATCAATGGGTAGATGAGATAGTATTAAGTCCTTTCTGTTCACTTTTGCAGTTGGTAAACAACCCTCTCTACTTTTCAACTACAATCAATTTTTAGCCAATGAAATGCATGAACAGTTGGTTAATTACAAAGTAGGTGTTTTCAAATACCAGTCAATCCTAATTTACCTTATGTTATATTATCAAGAAGATAAATTCAAATTCCCTTTGCAGAAAATGGATAGTGAAGATAACCCTTGGTTAGTCATTCATTAGACTTCTCTGGTTAGAAATAACTTAGAGGAGTATTCCTATACCAATTTTATTAACAAATTTTTGTATACCTCACTATGTTTGTTAAGCAGTGATGTAATCCCAAGGATCTCTCTTGAGATTAGGAAGGTTTTTGCACCTATCAAAGCAAGCCAAAGTGGGAGACTAGTATTTATACGAGAACTACACCGAAATCAGAGTTTATGGATCAAAATTGCCTCCATATAGATTGCCAATTTTTGTACCTATCAAGGTTTTTGCATTGGAGTATAGCAGGAAAATGTTAAACATGGGTGAAGTGAACTTTGTTTCCTACAAGGAAGGCACAATTTAAGCTCAAAGCACACATATGACCATACATTATCAATAACAAAGCTGTTGCAAAATAAATATATGCAAACTTGAGCCAAATGAAGTTCAAGCTCAACTTTTCCTGGTCATATGATCCTCAGGGTATTATTTCTAAGCTCGGGTTGGAGCATAAAAGCACCTCTTATGCACACACACCAAGGCTTGAGATTGAGCAATATGAAAATCAGGAATAATGGATAGAAGGTACTTTATAGGAAGCCAAAAAATGACTGGTTACTTAATCATCCACGCAGACAATTATTTCTAAAGAGAAGGAGTAGAAAAGAGAAAGAGAACCATTGTCTCCTACAGACTATGACAATCTAGATGCAGAGTTTATTGTTTTTAAAAGGAAGAAGAAGGACCCTAATGCTACTCAAAAATCAGATTCTCCAATTAATCCTTAGTTTAGATCTCAAATAATAACTATTCAAGATGAAATTGCAGATGAAGGAAACACAGAGCAGCCAACCACAATGATCTTATTAGGGACACCTATTACTCCTTCTACTCAAGTAGAAGAAATAGTACAATCACCAACTGTGGAAGCAAATGTACCATCTCCAGTATCCACCAGTTCATAGGTTTCTACTCAAAATAGTATCTTTTCCAGATACAGAGAAATAAATTTGAAGAATGAAGCTCTGAAGGCTTCTACTTACTCTGAGTTTTGGAATCAAACAACCAAGACCCAACATAAACTACTTTCTACATTTGATGCAGAGAAGGGACAATTTGAGATGGCCTTCATGGAACCACTAGTTCCAACTCCTAGGAGTGCTAAAGACTATAAAGCCTCTATCTTTTCCATTGACACTAAGAAAATACATGAAATAGATCAGATTGATCTACATAAGCAGACAGGGGAGCTCATATTTTCATCACTCACCCGCTCATCCATGATTGTTTCTAAGTTACAGTCATCTTTAAATAATATGAACTCTCAATTAAAGATTGAAAAAATGTCCTCATTTGCAAAGGATAATAGAATCAAATCTTTGGAGGATTTGGTCATAAAGCTAGGACATGATCCTAAAGATGTTAAAGCAATAGAAGAGCTAATAAAAAATAAGGAAGCAAATATCCAAGCATTGAGGAAGCAATTGAAGTTTCCCTCCATAGAGCATCCTCAAGCTAAAGAGGTTGCAAATATAGAGCTGGAAAAAGAGAAACTTTTTACTATAGTAGTGGAGCAGAATGCACAGATACAGAAGATGGAGCAAGCTATGGAAGCACTATTGAAAGAAAAATACAGTGGGAAGCAGCAAGAGTATCTACATCAGGCACAAGTATAGAGGAAAAAACTTTAGCGAGGACTACAGTTTCAAAATCCATAGAAGATATTAATAGAGCTCTAGATGAATTATCAATTGTTCAGTTAGAAAAGGATAAATTGTCAGCAAAATTGGATAAAGTGGAGGAGAGTAAACTAAAAACTGACAATGCATATTTGTCAGAATTGCAGAAAAATTATAAACTCATGCAACAAGTGCATATATATGAAGATCAATCCTTTGTAATCCTTATGTTAGCCGAGGCTAAAAACAATATTTGGTAGAATATAAATTCCAATATAACAGATATGTGGACTTCCATACAAATTATTTTTTAATAGGAGGAACTTGTACATAGAGTCAAAGCAGCCATAGAAAACACAAAGGTGGATTTGGAACACAAGCCGGAGGAAGCACAAAAGATCATCAAGCTACTGAATTCCAAAACCAAGGAGGAACTTGAAGACCTCAATATTCCAGACAGAACAACAACAATCATGGAGGTAAAGAGGGTCTTGAAAAAGAAGAATATTATGATACAATTAGAAAACAAATGCAATGTTCTTGATGTTGAAATGTGGCAACAAGAATATTCCAATTTTAATTTGTCCTTGAATTAAAATTCGAATTTAGTCTCACCAGATACTTGAAAAATAATTAATTAATTCATCTTGAGTTAATTAGTTGGAGAAATTCAAGTTAGAAGTCTTTCCGAAGTCATGCAACAGTGATCCCTTAAATTAAGGAGATTATCCCTTAATTAAGGAGATAAGATTGAGTTATATTTGAGTTGTAATTAGTTAGCTCGATTTACTGAGTTAATTCCAATTAAATTAGTTCCAAACTGTTTGAGGAACTAATTATGAGTTATCAATCAGTTGATGCATGCATGCACTCAACTAGTGTACTCCAGATAACTGAATATTCTCTCATCATTAACTCATGCATGTCTATTCTGAGAAATACCTAGTTGAGATTAAAGACAGGGACAATGTACTATCAATTTCATGTGTTCTATTATAAAGAAAACTCATGCATGCAGTCAAGGCAATCATTCCTTGAGGATTGCACAGTTTTATAGGGTGTGAGATCAGTGTGAGAGATTAGTGTTCCACTTGGTAACAGGAGGATCACCCAGGAGAAACTGCGCAAGGAAATAGGAGCTTGGAGGGCAGAGGAGAAGGCTTATGAGAAGTCTATTTTGCCTATGAGCATCTGTGAGGATTGTACTGAGAGCTGGCTAGCTGTGAGAGCTAAGGCTTGGTGTAATTTTGAGATATTTCCAACTTGTATGATAATACAGATAATGGGGTTTTTTAGCTGAGGCTTTCCCCTGAGTATTCTTTTGTGTTTCATGTGCATTGATTCTTCTTCTGGTTATATGTGTTCAACTTGATCTTGCTCAAATATTTTAAGCTTCTGCAAATTGATTGTAGAAGTAGGTTAAAGTATTTTGCTTTGGTTATATTGCATTATCAGGTTAATCTACAGTCAGAATTTCTACATGGTATCAGAGAAAAGGTTATCAAAGCTATGAACAGTATACTGAGAAGAGAATTCAAAGTTTCAAGTTCAGGGTTGCATGTGCAAAATCGAATTCTTATCATACTTCAAGGTTGGCCAATGGCGTTCAATGGCATTCAATGGCTTGAGACTCAAGTGTGCCTTGGATTGTAGCTCGAATTACATAGCATGGAAAGATCGCATGGAGGCTATATTAGAAGACAACGACTTGAAGGAATTCAATGATCAAGAAATCCAAAAGCCAGCTTCAACTAATGCACAAGAGTTGGTTTAGTGGAAGAAGTGTGTGGAGAAGGTGAGATGGATCATCCTTGAGGGAGTTCGAGACCATATTGTCTCGAGTCTCCATGGGAAGGATACTCCATTTTCAATGTGGAAGACATTGAAGGACCTCTACCAGAACAATAGCGACCAGAGGAAATTGGCACTCAAGAATAAGCTTTGAATAATCAAGATGGAGAAGGGCAATACTATTTCCACATATCTGAACAAGCTCACCACTTGCAGAGATGAGCTTAGCAATGTGGGAATAACTACTGTCGATGATGATATGGTGAGCCTCGCTCTCCTTGGCCTTCCAAAGAGTTAGAATAGCTATGAGGACTTTATGAATGGAAGGGAGAAACTCCTAGATTGGGAACGACTGTGGTCGGATCTCATTCAAGAGGAGATCAGGAGGAGCACACGAGATGGTTCTTCATCCAAGAATGATGATGAAGAAAATATGGCCTTAGCAAGTAAGGCAAGGAAAGGGAAGGGGAAGGCTTCCCATTCCAAATCGAATTCTTCTCATGGAGGGAAGAAGGTTGACAAGTCTAAAGTGAGATGCTTTAATTGTCACGAGATGGGACATTATGTGACTAATTTCCCATTGAATAAGTCCAAGAAGGGATCCTCGAAAGGATCGGAAGGTGAGGCATTAGCCTCTCAGTTCGAAATGGACTTTACCCTCATCACATGCATGGTGTCATCGATGATGGGTTGTGTCTAGTATCTTGATAGTGGAGCCTCATTCCACATGACCGGTGATAAAAATTTATTCAGTGCCTTGGAGGAGAAAGACCTCAAGATGTGCATAGAAATGGGTGATGATGGAAGGTATAGTGTTTCAGGAGTGGGCACGATTGCTTTTCAGAGGAAGCATGGAGCTCCTCTCACCTTGATAGATGTGATGTATGTGCATAGGCTGAAGAAGAACTTGGTATCAGTTGTGATGTTGGAGGACAAAAGCTACGATGTTGTCTTCAGTAAAGGAAAGGCATTCCTAAGACACATAGCCATGGGTTATACCAAGAGGATAGGGATTCAGGTGAAGAATCTCTATAAAATAGAGGTATATGATTGTGCAGCATTGAGTACAAAAGTAGATATCGTGCAAAGCCAAGACAATGGCGAGTTATTGCACAGGCAATTGGGCCATTTGCATCATGGGGTCTTGAAGATAATGCAATAGATATCTACGAGACTTCCCAAAGGTAAACTTGAGCAAGTTGACACATGCAAAGGGTGTACCTTGGGAAAGTACACCAAGTCTTCCTTTCATGATCGAGACAGTCGATCAGAGGCTATCTTAGAGCGAGTTTGTATTGATGTGTGTGGACCATTCTCGATGGCATCCACAATGAAGCAAAGGTATTATGTGATTTTCATTGATGATTATTCTCATAAATGCTAGATTTATTTCATGCAGAAGAAGGACCAGACCTTCACAAAGTTTTGTGAGTTCAAAGCTTTGGTCGAGAAAGAGTCAGGGAAGAAGATCAAATCCTTGAGAAGCGACAACGGTGGAGAATATGTCTCTCAAGAGTTTAAGGACTTCTGTGTAGCGGAAGGAATTAAATGAGAGTTGACGACACCTCATAACCCACAGCAAAATGGGGTGGCCGAGAGGAATAACATAACTATTGTAGGGGCATCACGGGCGATGCTGCATGACCAAGGCCTACCACTTCACTTGTGGGCTAAGGCATGCAACACAGTGGTCTATTTACAGAATAGAAGCCCGCATCGCATACTTGGGATGAAGACACCAGAGGAAGCTTTCTCTGGTAAGAGACTAGATGTGGATCACTTCAGGATCTTTGGCTCATCGGTATATTGCCATGTGACAAAGGATGCACAGAAGAAGCTTGAGCCGACAACAAAGTTGGGGATAGTTGTGGGGTACATTGATACACCCCACAACTATCGGGTGTATCTGCCTATCAGTCAGAGGACAGCGGTTCACAAAGATCTCAAGTTTGATGAGCAGAAGGCCATGCGAGTTTCCCTTGAGAGGGAGCTCCAACTACATGCTTTGGAGGAACTGTTGGTTCCTAAGGAGGAGGAGCCTCAGACTGACGCAGAGCAGCTGCATGCAGAGGTTCCAGGAGTGGAGACATCCACTCAAGCAAAGTCTTCCAGAGATGGGCGGAAGCGCACAAGAGAAGCTGATAGATTGTTGACGGATGTGAGAGAGAATGTAGGAGAACCATCTTCTCAGCACAGACATAGGAGGTCACCTGAGAGGTACACCGGATACATGGCTCTTGTTGGGGAATGTGTTGAGACTGAGCCATCTTCCTTTGAGGAAGTAGTGCAGCAACCGATTTGGGTTGATGTTATGGTGGAGGAGTATGACTCCATAGTTCGTAACAGTGTTTGGGACGTGGTTTTGAGACCAGAGAACAAGTCAGTTGTGAGTTCCCGTTGGCTTTACAAGGTAAAGCAAGTTGTTGATGGTAGTGTGGAGAAGCATAAGGCAATATTTTTTGCTCGTGGTTTTTCACAGGTCGAGGGGATTGAATATGATGAGACTTTTTCTCCTGTCGCAAGGTACTCATCTATCAGATCAATGTTGCCACTATCAACACAGATGGGTTGGAAGATCCATTAGATGGATGTGAAGACTACATTTCTTAATGGCAATATTGAGGAAGAGGTGTACATAGAGTAGTTGTAAGGTTTTGAGACCTTCAATCATGAGTCGTGTGTGTGCTGACTCAAGAGAGCTTTGTACGAGCTGAAGTAAGCACCTTGTGCTTGGTACACCAGGATAGTCAACTATTTCATCGGGTTGGGCTTCACAAAGAGTGAAGTGGATGTGAACCTATACCACATCATGGTGAAAGGTAAGTCGTTGATCATTTTAGTTTATGTTCATGATCTCAAATTGATAGGTGATGATCAATTGATCATGTATTGCAAGGAGGACCTTGCAAGAGAATTTGAGATGAAAGACATGGGTCTCATGCATTACCTCCTTGGCATGGAAGTGTGGCAGAAGGATGGGGAGTTGTTTGTGTCTCAGGGCAAGTATGCCAACGAGATACTCAGGAGATTCCACATGGAGAAGTGCAAGCCCATGCAGACTCCTCTAGCAGGTAACTGGAGGAAGGAGGATGCTACTTCAGGAGAAGTAGTAGAGGCTACTATGTATAGGTAGCTTGTGGGTTCACTGATGTACTTAGTGAACACATGGCCAGATTTGTGCTATGCGGTGAACCAGCTGAGTCAAGCGATGGCTCAACCTACCAAGATGTTTTGGAAGGCGGCAAAGCATGTATTGAGATACCTCCGAGGCACATCTCAGTATGGATTATGGTACAGATGAACAGAGGGAGTGAAGCTATAGGGCTTCACTGATGTAGATTGGGCAGGGAGTCCATCAGATCGAAGAGCACATCAGGAGAGATTTTCAACCTTGGGTCAGCTGCAGTTTCTTGGTATAATAGGAAACAAAGGTCGGTTGCACTCAGCTCGGCAAAGGCTGAATACATGGCTACAAGTCAGGCAAAATGTGAGGCCATCTGGATGTGGGAAATCCTAGTTGGTTTGTTTGATTAGAGGATGGATCCAACTGTGATCTATTGTGATAATCAGAGTTGTATCAAACTCTCTGAGAATCCAGTATTTCATGATAGGTCCAAGCACATCGATATCCGGTACCATCATCTCAGAGACTGTGTAGTGAGGAGGATCATGTTGCTACATTATATTTCGACAGAGGAGAAAGATGCTGACATTTTGACAAAGGCATTGTCAAAGTGTAAATTCGAGTTCCATAGAGACAGGATCAGGGTGGCAGATAACCCCTTTCTTGTTGAGAGGGAGTGTTGAAATGTGGCAGCAAGAATATTCTAATTTTAATTTGTCCTTGAATTAAAATTCAAATTTAGTCTCACTAGCTGCTTGAAAAATAATTAATTAATTCATCTTGAGTTAATTAGTTGGAGAAATTCAAGTTAGAAGTCTTTCTGAAGTCATGCAACAATTATCCCTTAAATTAAGGAGATTATCCCTTAATTAAGGAGATAAGATTGAGTTATATTTGATTTGTAATTAGTTAGCTCAGTTTATTGAGTTAAGTCCAGTTAAATTAGTTCCAAACTATTTGAGTAACTAATTATGAGTTATCAATCAGTTGATGCATGCATGCACTCAACTAGTGTACTCTAGATAACAGAAGATTCTATCATCATTAACTCATGCATGTCTATTCTGAGAAAGACCTAGTTGAGATTAAAGAGAGGACAATGTACTATCAGTTGCATGTGTTCTCATATAAAGAAAACTCATGCATGCAGTCAAGGCAATCATTCCTTTAGGATTGCACAGTTTTACAGGGTGTGAGATTAGTGTGAGAGATCAGTGTTCCACTTGGTAACAGGAGGATCACCTAGGAGAAACTGCGCAAGGAAATAGGAGCTTGGAGGGCAGAGGAGAAGGATTATGAGAAGTCTATTTTTCCAGTGAGCATCTGTGAGGATTGTACTGAGAGCTAGCTAGCTGTGAGAGCTAAGTCTTGGTGTCATTCTGAGATATTTCCAACTTATATGATAATACAGATAGTGGGGTTTTTTAGCTGAGGCTTTCCCCTGAGTATTCTTCTTTGTTTCATGTGCATTAATTATTCTTCTGGTTATATGTGTTCAACTTGATCTTTCTCAAATATTTTAAGCTTCCACAAATTGATTGTAGAAGTAGGTTAAAGTATTTTGCTTTGGTTATATTGCATTATCAGGTTTATCTACAGTCAGAATTTCTACACTTGAATTGCAAATCAAGAGATTCAACAAGAAATTCACTGTGTTGCAGGAAAAGGGCTTGCCTACACTCAGATTATCTAATGGAAAATTGATCCGATTAGAAAACTATCAAGAACAACTATGTAACATAGGTGTTGATGCCTCCAAATTTGCAAAATCCAAAGGTGTTATCAGTGGTGAAGCTTTCATACAAGGAATACAATTTGATTTGAATATCCAACACGAAGTCCACCACCTTTTTGTAAATAAACCTACTTTTGACACTTACACTGAGGTGGATGAAAGATTCAAGAATATGATTGGATTTTCTATCCCAAGTGAAGAAACGCATGACCAACTACTGTAATTGGTCGAATGAAGTGTAAATGTAGTTAAGGATTTTCAGTATGAAAGGAAACACATTTCCAGCAAAGCAACAACAATCATCACTAGATTCCTACATAGCCTCAATAACGCAACATTTTCCAACATATTTTCATATCTTTCCTCTATATTTAGAAATATTTGTGTTTGCTAAAATAAATATTATTTTTTAAACGTATTTAGTTTGGAATCTTATCTGAGATGTAATATTTTTATATAAGTACTTAGAAATAAGACTTAGAAATGGATGAACCATTGTGATAAAGTTTTGAGCAGACTTGTATCCTTCAAGGTTATTTCTGAAGTAATAAAAGGATTCTGGATTCATTTCAAGATGGATTGTGTTCTTGTAAGTTTTTATTTGTTATTATTTTCACTCTGTTTTCTGCCATGTTTTGAAGTATATGGGAGTTCTGGGTAAGATAATATTGAGATTCTATAACCATACTTGCCTTCTAGAGACTCAGGAATAGGAATTCCATTCACATTGAGATTCTATGGTCTTCTATAATGGTTCCCAAAACTTAACACTTCAGAAGGTCTTAGAATATACTAGTGATGAAAGTAGTACTTGAACAAGAATGAAAATGTGCTGCTATTTAAAACAAGTAAATAATGTGCTGTTATTTAAATCAAGTAAATAATGAACCACTGATCATGAAACTATCATCTCTGCTGCTGTCTAAATACAGAAAAATGATTTAAGCTACTGCACTCAAAGAAATTAAAAATTGCAAGGAAAGTAAAACTAAAATCAAATTACACATTCATAATTCGATCCCTCGCCAGTAGTATAGCTATGGCTTTCGGAGGTAACCGACAATGATATGAGAAATTTAATATCTAATTGCAGAAAAGTAAAACTAAAATCAAATTACACATTCATAACTCGATCCCTCGCCAGTAGTCTAGTTATGGCTTTCGAAGGTAACCGTCAATGATATGAGCAATTTAATATCTAATTGCAGAAAAGTAAAACTAAAATCAAATTACACATTCATAATTCGATCCCTCGCCAGTAGTCTAGCTATGGCTTTCGGAGGTAACCGTCAACGATATGAGAAATTTAATATCTAAGCTTAACTAATAAAGCAAGGAAACAAAACTAAAATCAACAAAACAGAACTGGAATTAAAAACTAGGAAAAGCAAAGTCAACAGAGAATTAATCCCATGTCATTAGTCATTGTGAAAATTATATGCAGATGCCTGGGCTGCCTACTCTATCCTAAAACATACATGCACTGATCAGTGTTATACAAAGCTGTAAAATCATGAACGGAATTGGAATGTTAATATCATGACAATTGAAATATATGCAAATGGAAATAAGAAAACAATGCAGGAAAATTTACAGCAACAAGAGAAACAAAACCTTAGTGTACAGGGACCCTCTGCACAGCCTCAGTCAACAGGCTATCAATCCAAGATTATGTTCACACAATCATGTAGAAACAGAGTCTTCTCATATATTTCATAACACAGTTACAGCAATAAAACTAGTGTCACGACACAGTGGGATTGAACAACAAAAATTACATTCACAAAGACTAAGACTATGCGTTATAGAAACACATTATTTATAGCAAAGTTTACATAACTGTTTACATAACTGTTTTCTTGTAGAACTGCGTGAACAGGGGACACGTAAAAGACAGTGTCCATGGATTTAGCGTACTAGTTGTCGAAAATATTAAATCTATCAACTTGTGGCTGTTAGATTCTCGTCATGGGTCAGTCTACAGGTGGCAACAGACCCCAGAGAGTTAGGAACGGCCACGCATCCTTCAAAATCCTTCACATGCTAGAAAACAGAGTCTGGCTGCCGTAGGACTCTTACGTAGGACCACCGTTTGACCACCGTTGACCACAGCTTCCCTTGATGAATTCGGTTGAACCAATAGGACCTGATCCATGTCCAGGTCATTTCTAACTTGCCCATGTGGCTTGTTTTTCCTGGTGACACCTACAACATAGAGTTTAACAAAAACAGCTGCGGAAAGTTGAATCAGCTGCGAAAAGTGTCTGGATTCCGCAGCTAATGAGCAAAATCTAGTTCAAACAGCAAACACAAAACATATTCAGAAAACCACGTTAAATTCTCTTTTAGATTCAATATGCAATGATTTTGATAGCTTAGGAGGTCCAGGTGAGTGGAAAAAGTTCTAGGAAAGTGTGTAGGAGAGGTGTAATTTCAAAGCTCTACATACCCCCACTGTGAAGGTGTTGCATATCCCCATGCAACCAAAACTTTGATCATCCTTCTTCAGTTCATGTGTTCTGAGACCTCTGGCAATACATCCAGTCTTCTTTTCTTCTTCCTTGGGACCACTACCATCCTTGGCTTCCTCATTAGACACCTGAACTTGAGGTTGATGAGAGCCCTGTTCAACCCTCTGTTCTTTCTCTTTAATTTTCTATTTTTCTTCTGCCATAGCCCAAGATGCAACATGGTGTTGTCATGAATGATCTTATCTAACCTGCTTTGTTCCTTCAATGTTTCATTCTCATTTTTAATGTGTCTATTTAAGACCTCCAACTCAAAAGCTTCCTGTTCAGTGATTCAATTTGAGTTTCTTGAGCTGTATTAGGCTAGGCAGATGAAGTGCTTGGGTCTTCGGTTGTTTTCTCCAAGGACTCTATATAATCATACATTTCTTGCTGGTTCGGGTCTATCTCAGGTGTGGTCTTTCTTGGGCTAACCCCAAAATCCTGTTGAGAAGGGCTGATTTCAAAATCTGGCCGAGAAGGACTCATGTCAAAATCTGGCTGAGAGATAGGAGTATGGTGGGGACCATGGCCAGGAGGGATTGTTGAAGGCTGCTCTGGTGTTTCCCCTCCTAAATCAATAAAGTGGGGTCCTTTAGTTTGTATTTTTCTCAACTTCCCCTTAAGTCTAGAACTTCTCCTTAAGTTTTGTGGGCTGGTGTCCTCTTTCTTCCCACTCTGTTTTTCTTTCCCTTTCTTCTTTGCTGCAGCTGACTGTTCCTGAAGGTAAACTAGTCTTTCAGACAGTATTTGGTGGTCCTCTTCTGAGGAAGGTTCTGGGGTTTGATGGACAGCCTCAATACTTCTTTTCCCTTTTGATTTTCTTGGCTTCTTACCCTCAGTCTTTTCCTTCCTACTTTCAGATAGTCTTTCTTCCCTACTAGTTTCTTCAACTATGTTAGTAGGAGTACCTTGAATTTTATCACTTGTTCTCTTTCTTCTGCTTCTCCTTGATGTGCTGCTTTCAAGGGTTTCTTGTGGATCTTTAAAGAAATTTCTGACCAAAAAATGCTCCCATGTGTCATTCTTTTCTTTTAATTGTTTTTATATCAATATTTTCACAAGGCCATGGTGATACAAGTGGGGTTCTACGTCCCCCAGATTCTTTTGGACTGTGGTGGAAATTTTCTTCAGGCTATTTAGCAAGAAATAGGGCAAATTAAGAGTTTGTTTCTCTAGAAAATTCATCAGCAACCGGGTGTGATACATGTACATTGACCCGAATCGTCCCTAACAGGTAATGAATTTTTGGATTATTAATAGCAAACTAGCCCATTTTTCTTGTAAAGCAGAGACAAGGATTCCTTTATTAAAGATGCTTACATCCATACCTGGATTTCGTAAGATAACCCTCCATGCTCTTTCGTCAAAGCTCTTATTTTTGAACCACCATTCTCCCTCCTGTGGAAGTTTGGTTGCAGCTGCTATGGATGCCTTCGTGACTGTGAATTTAAGGTCTCCAATCTCCGCTTCTACACCGTCAAAGGACCTCGCAAAAGTCTTCGTAACTTCCTTGTTGTAGCCTCTGAATTTCTGAATAAATTGTAACCACCGGGCCTTTCTTAGCATGCCTTTCACTTGCGGATACCCTTCCATAAATTTGGGCCCTTCCGGTTCTGCTCTCAACAGAGGACCCATTCTTTCCTCCTATCTTAAACACGTCTGCGTGGGTATTGGATGAACGGAAGTGAGACGGCTGGGTTAGCGTGAAATGGACAGGATTTATGGAGAAAAACCAGTGACTGTAGATGGAAAACAGAGAACAGGTAGCGGGAGTGAGTTTATGCAGCGGAGCAGAGGCTTATGTGAACAGGGTAGGAATACAAACGCGACTTGAATAGGATAGTAGGGGAGTAAAATGAGCCTGGCAGAGTTTTAAACTAAAGTAGATGTAAACATGCTCAAGAAATGGCTGCGGAATTTGTGCGGTGGAGAAAAGTCGTGATCAAATCAACCACGTCCCATAATTACAGGTGGAGTGTCAAAGTACAGTTGAACATGAGTTAAAACCGGAGGCTTGATCATGAGGCTGTTTGAAAATAAATGCAAGGCTTGTGGAGGAATCATATAGAGGTTGTGGAACGGTTATGGGGCTATCAACGCCAATCATTGCATATAATGGAGCCATGGTTTCAAAACTATATAAAATGTGCTCTAAATGCTATTTGAAATAAATCTTACCCATACCTTGGAATTTTCGCCACTTTTCGTCCATTAACCTTTGATCAACTACTGCTTGTTGATGCTTTTAGGTGCCTCATATCTTCAAAATAGGTCCTTGGTCATACCTGCATTTGATTTTCATGATCATTTAACTAACATCTAACTGTCAGTTTTGAAAAACAGAGTGATGGCTGCGGAAACTGCTTCTGGCTACGGAAACTGGGTTCAGCTGCGGAAACTGACACAACAATCATATGACTGAATGGAGATGGATAAATGATGACTGACTGAATGAAAATGGTCATGAAAAAAACTTTTATTGGCGGAATGAAATGAAATGGATGAAATGGAGTGGAATGAAATGAAGTGGAGTGGAATGAAGTGGAATGAAATGAAGTGGAGTGTCACAAAACTGTGAAATGAGAGAGAGAATTTTTTTTTGGAAAATATAGGGCATCAGGAGTTCCTGATTTTTGCCCTGTATTTTTTGTATAAGACTGCCAATTAGTGATTGGTTTTCAGGCTTATATATATATATATATATATATATATATATATATATATATATATAATTTTATTTTATTTTTTATTTTTTTTTAGAAACAGAAAGGAACAAAGGCTAGGCTGGTGGAGAAGAAGGATTCTTCTTCACCAGCCTTATTGCAAAATTATCCTGAAAGATTTTGACAAATTCCTCTTTTGAGAGTGGCTTATGATAGATCTTTAATCTATGGCCATTCACAATAAGAGGAGTTTGATGTTCATCAACAGTTTTGATTCTTACCGCTCCATTGCTAAATATTTTGTCAATCTCATATGGCCCAAGCCAATGAGTCTAAAATTTTCCTTTAAAATATTTAAACTTGGAATCAAATAGCAATGCCCAATCTCCTTCTTGAAAATTTTTCTCCTTGATGTATTTGTCATGCCACTTAGCTCTTTGATATTGAACTAGATCAGTTCTTAGGATTGCCTCTTGTCTGATCTCATCTAGCTCATTCAACTGCTCCATTCTATGCTTTTGGGCTTCTAATAGATCCATTCCCAACTGAACTGCCATCTTAAAATTTGACTTGGAACTCAATGGGGAGCAGGACTTCTTTCCCATAAACAAGTTCATAGGGAGAATGTCATGTTGTATTCCTCCATGTAGTTCTGTAGGCCCACAAGGCTTCAGGAAGCCTTTCTGCCCAATCTCTTATGTGTAGATGAACAGTTTTGGTGATGATGCCTTCAATAACTTTGTTTGTAGACTCCACTTGGCCATTTGCTTGCAGATGGTAAGGAGTAGATTTTCTGTGCTTGATTTTGTATTCTTCCATCAGCTTCTCCACCAGGTTGGATGTGAATTGACTTCCCTGATCTGTCACAATTTCTCTTGGAACACCAAAGCGAGTAAAAATATCCTCATAAAGAAAACTAACAACTGAATTTTCAGTAGCAGAAACTAATGCTTTGGCTTCTACCCATTTAGTGACATAATCAGTACATACCAATATATACTTTCTTTGTTTAGATGGTCGATTAATGGGTACAATGAAATCTAAAGCCCATTTTTGAAAGGGTTCAATGAGTACCTGTGGTTGCAATGGAATTTCGTTTGAAAGAGTAGGTTTCCCTACTCTTTGGCAGCTGTCACACCTTTTGACATATTGTTTTGCATCTTTGAAGAGGGATGGCCAAAAATATCATAAAGAGAAGATTTTATAGGTTGTCCTTTTGTCAACAAAGTGTCCACTGCATGGTTCATCATGACATGCTTTGAGGATATCAGGCATTTCATCTTCCCTAACACATCTTCTGATCACAAGATCTGGCCCTGTTTTAAACAATTCGTTAGAAATCCATGAATATTTTGAACTCTCCTGAATAATCTTTCTTCTTTCACTAGGAAATAAATGTGGAGGTAGTTTCCCTGTAACCAAATAGTTAGCTACATCTGCATACCAAGGAGTCTTAGTAGTTACTGCAAATAAATATTCATCAAGAAACTTATCCTCTACAGGAGAATCCTCTTTAGTATTCTGAATCCTAGATAAGAAATCAACTACTGTATTTTGTTTCCCTGGTCTATCCAACACAGTAATATTGAATTCCTGTAAAGTAGGATCCATCTTGTAACTCTACCATTAGTAACAGGTTTGTTCATTAGATATCTAATCGCAGAATGATCAGTATGAATAAAATTTTCATAGCCTGTTATATAGTGTCTAAAATTATTGATTGCATGAACAACAACTAAGAATTATTTTTCAGTTACAATATAGTTCAACTCAGTGGGAGTCAAATTTTTACTGGTATAGTAAATGGCATAAGGAACTAAATCTTTTTAACCCAACACAACTCCTAGAGCTGTATCTGAAGCATCTGTAGAAATATGGAAAGGGAGTTTCCAATTTGGTCCTCTCAAGATAGGCGCTTCAGATATTCTTGTTTTCAAAGTTTCAAATGCTAATTGACAATCAGGATCCCATTTGAATTCATAGTCTTTTGTAAGCAGTTTGAAGAGTGGAGATGCTATTTTAGTGAAGTTTTCTATAAATCTTTTATAGTACCCAGTAAATCCTAGAAAACTTCTAACATATTTTTGACAATTTGGAATAGGCAATTTGGAGATGACTTCAACTTTTGATCTATCAACTTTAATCCCATCCCCTGAAATATGATGTCCTAAAACAATACCTTCAGTAAACATCATAAAGCATTTTTCATGGCTCAATGAAAGGTTTGTCTCTTTACATCTTATAAGGACCTTTTCCAAATTGTCTAATGCTTCTTCAAACGAATTACCATAAACTGTAAAATCATCCATATAAACCTCTACACAATCATGGATTAGATTAGAAAAGATTCCTAGTACTTCTCTTTGGAATGTTGCGGGTGCATTACATAATCCAAAAGGAAGCACTCGATAAGCAAAAGTTCCCCATGGACAGGTAAATGTGGTCTTGTCCTGATCCTCAGGTGCTACCTGAATTTGATTATAACCACTAAAACCATCCAGAAATGAAAATTACTTTTTGTTTGCTAATGTATCTAATACTTGATCGATAAAGGGCAAAGGAAAGTGATCCTTCAAGGTTGCTTTGTTCAATTCCCTGTAATCAATGCATACCCTCCATTTACCATTCTTTTTGGGTACTATAACCAAAGGAGAAACCCATCGGCTATCTGAAATTGGATAAATGAAGTTTATATTGAGTAGTTTTTGGAGCTCTTCTTTCACTATCTCCCTAAGATTTGGATTCATCCTTCTCTGAGGTTGTCTAATTGGTCTACTGTTTTCCTCAATATAGATATGATGGATGCAAGTCTTAGGGTCAATACCTTTCATATCAGTATACTCCCATGCAAATGCAGTAGAATGTTTTTGCAAGATTTTGGTTAGCTCTCCCTGTTGTGATTTTTCCAAGTTTTTGTTGATATTCAATGTTTTACCTGGAAAAATCTCAATGGTAGAACTACCAAACTCTTCCATAGAGTAAAGAGACATTTGTCTGGAGGATAAATACTCAATGTCAGAATCTAAATGAAATTGTGTGTGGTCATATTCTGAAGATGTTTCAAAATTTTCTAATGTGTTCAGAATTTGACTATCTTCACTGATTTCAGAAATGGTAAAGACAGGTTGTATAGTGTCCTCATCATCGACCCATTCATTGTCTCCTACTTCTGTAATTGCTTTTGCTGGAGGATACAAATTGAATTTCTTTGTCGAACTACCATCAGAAATGTACATATCCCCAGAGCTACAACTAATGAAAGCATCAGTTGTGGCTAGCCAAGGTCTTCCTAAGATGAGTGGGTGCCCTCCTAAATTACTATTGGAGTCAAAATTATGAAATCTACTGGATATTCCCAAGAATCTAAGGAGACTAAAATATCTTCTAATACACCATCTGGTTTGATTATTGATCTATCTGCAAGTTACAGTAAGGTAGGTGTAAAAAGAATATTAGGAAGTTTTAGCTGTTCCATAGTCTGTCTACTCATAATGTTGATAGCAGCCCCTAAGTCAATCAAAATATTTGGAATTTCTATCCCATTTATATGTGTCTTGACAATTGGACTACCTGGATCTACATATTTCTGCATGGTAATTTTTCCCATCATGATATCTGCAATTTTTCCTACCAGGTGGATTCTTCTTGTATCTCTTGGTTTCCTTCCTGGTCTTTTGAGACTCAACTTCTTTATTGTTTTTGCTAGAATAGGAATCTCTCTAATGGCTTGTAGTTAGGGAATCTTGATACAGACATTCTTTAATTCATCTAGGAAATCATAGTCAGGCAACAAGATTTGTTTCTCCACCCCTTTGTCAATTTGTAATCTTTCAGGGAAAGGAGGTGTGGACGAAGATGCAGGTTGCTCAACTATAGGAGTTGTGGGGGTTCACTCTTTTTCTTTTTCTTTTTGAATGGTTGGGTTTTGAAGAGATGCTTCTTCAGAACCTTTATTGGATTTAAGAGCTTTGTCCTCAGAGGTATCTTGCTTTTGAACATCTATAGAAGGTTTTTCTAAAACTATACTAGACCTGAGTTGTACATCGTTGAGAGGAACAATCATATAGGTAGGAAATTGTTGTCCTTCTACCATGTAAGCATTCTGAGGATTTTTGTTATTGGGATTTGGCAATGGTTGGGCTGGTAGTTGATTTTTTTTTTGTTGAAATGGAAGCAAGAGTTGAGAATTTGGATTTTGTTGAGAAGGTTGTTGTTGCGGAAATGGTAATGAAAGTTGTGGGTTTTGATTTGGAATTTATGGATTTTGTTGATTTTGAAAAGATGGAGGATATTGATAAAATTGAGCAAATCTCCCATAAGGATTTTGCATCCCTTGTGCCCATGATTGGTATGGATTTTGAGATTGGGGCCAAGATTGTTGCCAATAATTCCAATTTGGTGGGAGCTGAAAGTTCATAGGATTGTTAAATCCTTGATTTTGTGGCCCCTGCCATGGTCTTCTTGAAACAAAACAAAGGGATTCTACTGAATTTGGATCTTCCTGAAAGACAGCTTTGAGCCCAGGAATTGAAGGACAATCCTTCGTCTCATGGCTTTCTGAGCAAATCACACATGTCTCTACAAATTTTTCATCCAAGGGACATTCCCTTAAAGCATGTTTCTTTCTACATTTTGGACAAAAGATGGTTAAGGCTTCAGCTTCTGCTTTCTACTTGTTTTGTATTTTAAGGGTGTCTAGTTGTTCACTAAGGCTCCCTAGAATATCAGTTTTGAACTCATCAAGAATATTGCCAATCTCTGCCCTACTTACTGATCCGGTTGTAGATTTGTTTGCTCTAATAAGAGAAGGATCTCTAGGCCCTTTTCCAGTTTTAGATTTTGACCTTGAGATATGGACACATAGTTCTGCTATGTCATGGAGTGGAAGTTGAGAAATATCTCCCTTCCCCATCATGTTTAAAATATCTATCCATTCATCTCTAATGGCTTTTAATAGAAGGGCTTTCAAGGTTTCCTCATCTAAATTACTCATTTTTTCTCTCTTTAAGTTGTATTGAAATCTTTCAAGTAGATCCTCCAAGTTTTCATCTTCTTTTTGCATCATCTTGAATACCTCATCCTTATGATTGGTGGGCGTACAATAATCCAAGTATCTATCCAAAAATGTTTGTTTCATATCATTCCAAGTTCTAATAGATTGAATGACTAATCCCATGAGCCATTTCAAAGCTGCTCCTTTCAATGTTGAAGGAAACAATTTGAGTTTTTGAGAGTCTTCCATATAGTCATAGGTTCGGCACAAGACTTCAAACTCAAATAGAAATGTTTCAGGATCCTCACTTCGCAACCCATAATAGTTTGGGAGGATAGATGGTGAAATATTTTTCATTGTTCTATGGGTCTCCTCATCGGCTATAGGAAATCCAAATGAGTTATCTCCATCCCTATTTCCCCCATTTTTACCTCTACCTCCTCCATTGTCTCCTCCTCCTCTACCTCTACCTCTACCTCCTCCTCCAAATCCATTTACTACTTCCTCTGTCATGATAGTTTCCTCAGAGTTATCAGAGTCCTCTAGTTCTTCTACTAATGGCGAATGAGGAGGAATTTCTCCCTCTTATTCTTCAGGTGATTCTACTTCTTTGATTACAATATGTTCCCCTGTAGAAGTGAAGAAAGGTTCTTTCCCTAGGTCAGATTTGATGGATAGTGTGGGAGAGTCTCCTAATTCAGCTGCTGCCCCTTGAATTCCAGGAATCCTAAGGCTAGGAGTGTGAGTTGGGGATGATGGAGGTGTATCTTGTCTACGCCTTGAAGTAGCTGGAGTTGTAAAAATCGAACTTTTGGCTCTAGCTATAAACCTTCCCCTAGAATCTCTTGCTCTATGCATGTCATTTTTTTTATTTTTTTATTTTTCAAAGTCGGGCTAATAATTTTCTTTCTGATCTTCCAGGTCACACTAGGTGCAAGAAGAGAGCATAATCAAGAAATTATTAAACTAATAACTCTCTTCTGATCCTCCAGATCACACTAGGTGCAAGAGGAGAGCATACTTCAAGAAGTTATCAATTTTTCCCATTCTTTTTTTTTTAAGAGATTGGCTACCTAGTTACACTTCCCCAGCAACGGAACCAAAATGTTTGGTCAATTTAGTGTGTCCTAAATTGCTACATTAAATATCAATCCGGGAGTCGTAAACTGATGAAGTGTGGCGCACTATATGTGCAAGATAGCCTCTTTCTTCTGTTTTTGTCGTTTTTCATTTTTTATTTTGTTTTGGGGGTTTTTATTTTCGTTTATCTCCTAAGGTGAATGGAATTCCTATTCCTGAGTCTCTAGAAGGCAAGTATGGTTATATTTTAAGTTGATTGTGTCTTCTATAATGGTTCCCAAAACTTAACACTTCAGAAGGTCTTAGAATATACTAGTGATGAAAGTAGTACTTGAATAAGAATGAAAATGTGTTGTTATTTAAAACAAGTAAATAATGTGTTGTTATTTAAAACAAGTAAATAATGAACTACTGATCATGAAACTATAATCTCTGTTGTTGTCTAAATACAGAAAAATGATTTAAGCTACTGCACTCAAAGAAATTAAAAATTGCAAGGAAAGTAAAACTAAAATCAAATTACACATTCATAATTCGATCCCTCGCCAGTAGTCTAGTTATGGCTTTCGGAGGTAACCGACAATGATATGAGAAATTTAATATCTAATTGCATAAAATTAAAACTAAAATCAAATTACACATTCATAATTCGATCCCTCGCCAGTAGTCTAGCTATGGCTTTCGGAGGTAATTGTCAATGATATGAGAAATTTAATATCTAATTGCAGAAAAGTAAAACTAAAATCAAATTACACATTCATAATTCGATCCCTCGCCAGTAGTCTAGCTATGGCTTTCGGAGGTAACCGTCAATGATATGAGCAATTTAATATCTAAGCTTAACTAATAAAGCAAGGAAACAAGACTGAAATCAACAAAACAGAACTGGAATTAAAAACTAGGAAAAGCAAAGTCGGCAGAGAATTAATCCCATGTCATTAGTCATTGTGAAAATTATATGCAGATGCCCAGGCTGCCTACTCTATCCTGAAACATACATGCACTGATCAGTGTTATACAAAGCTGTAAAATCATGAACAGAATTTGAATGTTAATACCATGACAATTGAAATATACACAGGTGGAATATATGCAAATGGAAATAAGAAAACAATGCAGGAAACTTTACAGCAACAAGAGAAACAAACCCTCAGCGTACAGGGGCCCTCTGCATAGCCTCGGTCAACAGGCTATCAATCCAAGATTATGTTCACGCAATCATGTAGAAACCGGGTCTTCTCATATATTTCATAACACGGTTACAACAATAAAACTAGTGTCACGGCACAGTGGGCTTGAACAGCAAAAATTACATTCATAAAGACTAAGACTATGTGTTATAGAAACACGTTATTTATAGCAAATTTTACATAACTATTTTCTTGTAAAACTGTGTGAACAGGGGACACATAAAAGATATTGTCCATGGATTTAGTGTATTGGTTGTCGAAAATATTAAATCTATCAACTTGTGGCTGTTAGATTCTCATCATGGGTCAGTCTACAGGTGGCAACAGACCCCAGAGAGTTAGGAATGGCCATGCATCCTTCAGAATCCTTCACGTGCTAGAAAACAGAGTCTGGCTACCATAGGACTCTTACGTAGGACCACCGTTTGACCACTGTTGACCACAGCTTCCCTTGATGAATTCGGCTGAACCAATAGGACCTGATCCATGTCCAGGTCATTTCTAACTTGCCCATGTGGCTTGTTTTGCCTGGTGACACCTGCAACATAGATTTTAACAAAAACAGCTGCGGAAAGTTGAATTAGCTGCGGAAAGTGACTGGATTCCGCAACTAATGAGCAAAATCTAGTTCAAACAGCAAACACAAAACATAGTTAGAAAACCACGTTAAATGCTCTTTTAGAATCAATATGCAATGATTTTGATAGCTTAGGAGGTCCAGGTGAGTGGAAAAAGTTCTAGGAAAGTGTGTAGGAGAGGTGTAATTTCAAAGCTCTATATATATATATATATATATATATATATATATATATATATATATAACTCCATAAATCATATGTTTTTTTAAGCAGGTCTTTTATGTTGTATATGGACATATAACACCAAGGATGATGTTCCCCCGGGGGGGTTGTGATAGCTCTAGTTATTTTCCACTTATGTATACAATGTAAATATTAATAATAATAAAAAATGGGATGAGTCAAGGGACATGGATTCTAAAGTTGAATGGGTTACTTGCTTGGGATTTAAAAGAAAGTTGATTTTTTTTATGATAGCCATTGAAGGATGATAGATGTGTGATTAAATGGACTAGTTATGCCATTAATCCAACTGAGGAAGAAGGACAAGGAGCCATTCTTGCATTGGATAAATCCACAAGGCAAATAGGACAAAAATTCAGGAGTAATGGGTTGCATTTGAAATAGGGATAGTAGAAGTCAACCACTATGCAGAACAAAACCATGGTAGATGAGAAGGAAGAGGGAATTTTTTTAACCCACACATAAAAATACAGAGAACAACCTAAGGAAAAAGGAGGAGAAAAATAGATGCAATGGGGAGAAATAAAGTTTTTATCGGAAAGAAAGCAAGAAGAAATTGCTCTTATGTGAGGAAAAAATGGTCTCTAGATTTCCTAATAGCTAGAGGGTGGAGATGGTTTTTCTCGGGATGCTTTGATGGCTGGTGTAGAGAATTGTTCCTTGGATTCCTGAAAGGAGGATTTCTAAAATATTTTCTTGTTGTGGTTATTTTACAGATGGTTTTGGAGTTCCCAAGATGGGTGGAATCACTATGCTATAAACATGAAGGGTGGAGATTTGTATCTCTAGATTCCCTAAATTATATTGGTTGATGAATAGCTGAAGGGTGGAGATAATAATATTTTTGATTCCCTGTGAAATCGTTCAATTCTTAAATAGTTGGTGGATGGAGGTGGGAAAAATTTTGGAATCCTTGTTTCAACCAACATCTAGAGTTTAATCCCTTGAGCAAAATTCCCCTCAAGCTCTGGAATCTAGCTCAGTGGTGACAACTGTAAGTGATAACTGGATGAAAGTTGTCTATGGTTGGGTGGAGAGTTGCCCAATTTCAATTAAAGATTAGTGTCTTCATATGTATCATGTTCCATTAAGTTTATGTTAGACTATTAAGTTAATTTTGTATTGAATTCATGAATGGTGTATGGTCCTCCCGTGATTAAAGAATGAGGTTTTTATGACTCTCAACTTAAGAGTTTAGATAAATGATTCATCATGACTATAGTTATATACCAATGCTCTGTTGTGTATGTGTTATACTCTTTCCATGACTAGCCCCAAGCGTTGTTACATTACGCCACGTGAAGCAGGGGGGTGGTAGCCCCCCTTGCATGGGGTATGGGGTAACGCCTCCAGAATATTTTTTTTTATGCACACCCAAGGATGGTGGGCAGATCTACCCATGGTTTTTCTCATGGGTTTCATGTATGGTTTTGGGCATGATGGATTTTACCCATGGTATTTTGTAGATCCGGTCAAGGTAACAACGATTATGTTCTAATCTAGGGTTAATGGATTGGGGTTTATGCATGCTTCGACATATATAGAGCGTATTGTAACATTGAAAGGTATATAATGAAAAATCAATCTGGTTTTCCTAGTTTGGGTTCCAAGAGAAAATCTTCGTGTATATTTTATGTTCTCACCATTTTGTATTTTTCTGTTTTAAGAATTTGTTTGTAGGTAATTTTTGTACAAGGTTAAAAGCTACATTCTCTCTATGCACAAAAAGGTATATATGTATATTTGTATATATATTAGTGTTATGCACACATCATTTATGCATTATTTTTGTTGGTGTAAGTAAACACTGAGGAAAGATGTAACAATTTGAGTAAATATGATTAAATGTTGAGCTTAACTATTGAGTTGAAAACATGATGACTAAAGACATAAAGGGCCTGTAGAGGAAAATTTGTTTCATCCTTCTAGCACTATTAAATTCATCAGTATGATTAATATTATGAGGTGTATATACCTCATTGAAACAAATGTAAACGTGTATGGGAATTCAATATTAATGGTTGTATACAAGGAGGAGGATATATATATATATATATGAAAAACTCGTTGATTTGAGTTGTATGGGTGACTTGGACAAATTCTAGACTTAATGCCTAAAATTACTTAACCATGGTTATTTATCATCTTTCAGGTTGATAGTGTGAAAATTAACACTGCAATTGAATTCCTCTCTATAACACTAAATAGGCCTTAAAACAAGAGTGCATATCTTGAATCTGTATTTTATACAAGAATTATGTTTTACGCCTAAAGAATAAAACATGAATTTTCATGTTCATATGTTGAATCCATGATATGCTACTCATATCATTTGGTTATGGAATGAAGCATAATTGTTAAACTACATGAAATTTTGTGAAATATCAGCCATAGTGAACTAATGTAATTACTATTTGTAGTAGGGTTGAACTGAAGTGTTTGACACAGTCATAGAATAATCGTCTAACTAATTCTAGACAACTCATATGCTTGTGTAGAGTGGTTTCAACTACACGTAGGTGTGTGTGTGTGTGTATAGATATATGTTATGGAGCTCCAAACGGGTAGGATTGGGTATAGACCAAGGGTGACCAGCGTCAAGGCTAGAGATCGGGGTTCGACCCTGTACACCACACACACAAGTTATAAATGAGGGATGAAGGCTCAACCCTTGGTCACGTAGTAGTATGAAAATCGAGTTGGGGGGTCAAATGAGAGGGGTCAATAATGTGCCTTATGATTCGTGTGGGAGTGTTAAGTGAAAAATGATGACATGGCATGGAATTGGAGGCCTTAACCCTAAGGGCTAGGTCATTGGTCCACATAACCAAAAATCATAACCAAGGGTGGAAGTTAGGCTCATAATGGAGGGTGGATATTGATTTACAAATCGACAGTTGACAAAAATAGTGCGACACCTCCCTGTGATATTAGTGATGGGGGGGGGGTGGCGCTATTGGATGTAAGTCGTCAGATTAATTGCATGGTATAGGACTGTTGGATCGCTACCTCGAAACAACAAAGCAAAACTAGGATAGTGATGACCTACTCCCCTGTGAAGTCAGCAAGGGGAGGGGGGTAGCGCTATTAGACATAAGCCATCAAATCAATCGCATGGTGGAGGACCATTGGATCTCTACCTAAGAATAGTGAAGTAGAACCTGGGTAGTGATGTCCCCCCGATAACATTAGTGAGGGGAAGGGGTGGCACTATTGGGTATGAGCCATCAAATAAATCAAACACACATGAACCATTAGATCTCCACCCAAAACCTCTAAGTAGATATGTGGTAGTGACACCTCCCCTTATTTCATCAACAAGGGAGGGAGATGGTGCTTTTGTGGGGAAGTGTGTGAACATCAAGGGAAAGGCTTAAGTGGTATCGAGGCATACCATGTGGACATGTGCCATTAGACCTATAAGAGCCCGCCACCATGTGGCAGTATATCAAAATGCGATGTGGGTGCCACATGGCAGGAATAGTGAGGTGGTATAATGGAATTAATAAGGCTTTAAAGAGCCATAACTTGCAGTCTCGAAGTTCGATTGGAACAAAATTTACATCACTAGAAAGGTATTGCCAAGATGAGTACGATGATGGAATCCAAATTGAATTTTGGAAACATGGAAGAGGTAAAAAAAAAAATACCCCATTTCCCTAACTGTATCACGGAAGTTGGGTTAGAATAGTAAATAAACTCCTAAGGGCAAAGGTGTGTGTTTATAGGCTCGAGGATGGATGGATTTTATTTTCAAGTCGAAGGGGTATTTCTTGCATATAGTTGCACATAACTAGAGCAAGGGGTGTGATGTTTCACTCCTTAAACCCTAGACCCTATCTTTTGACCCATGGAAGGAACTAATGGATGAATTGAGGGTTTGGGAAATAATTACTGGTTTTCCCCACCATTTTTGGAGCCATAAGACTTTTGTCTCCATTGGAAACAAGATGGGATTTTTTTCCAGAGTGGAGAAAGTATGGCAAGGCAAAGAGGATTTCAAAGTGGCATGGATTCAGATTGATGTTAACCCAAGGCATGAAAATAGAGGGTAGATTATTGGAAATTACCATTTAGATGTCATCAATGCCATGAGAAAGGGCATATAATCAATGATTTCTCTAGTCGAGGTCCCCAAAAGCCATCTTGAAATCCCTCAAAGTCCTAAAAGGAATCTATGATCAATGTTATGTGAGGCACTAATTTGTAGAGTTTCGCAGAGGCCATGGCTCCATCCTAAGGTTGGCTTTTGTTAGGTGCATGTTCATGCGGTAAGTTCTCTTCCCCTCCCCATTCCTATGAAGTTTTTTCTATGCTCCATTCCTATAGATTATGCCCTCTTTCTACTATTAGGCCCTCCCCAAGGTCTCCTTTAGTGTCCCTCGACCCCTTATCTAGTATCATTTTTGTCCCTCATATTCCCCCCTAACCTGGGTTCCTTATGAGTCCTTACTCTCTAAACTTTTCCCCCCCTTCTTCCTCGCCTATGGAAAAAGATAAGAAAAAAATAGATGCACTGTGTATTAAAAGAAATCCCAAAGAAATATCCCCTCCTAGTGGTAGAATTGCCTTGGATTCTCCTCTGTCAAACTTAGTGGGAAGGAATTCCAATCTACTCAAAGAATAAGAGAAATCAATGTTAGAGATCAATAAAGCTAAGCAAGCTTCCATTTCTAGGGACCTTAAAGAAAATTCTACCCTCTCCAAGATTCTCCTTGATTCTCCTCTAGTTCAATGTGAGGGGGTGCCCATAAAATATTGGAACTCTAAGCGATTGTTATCCATTTACAATCCAAATGTCATTATGATGCATGAGACCATGTGTAATGGCCTTAAAGCCTATAAGTTTTTCGAAATTTTGCAAAAAGACTGGTCTTACAACCACTCAAACTCTAAAGGTTTTTTGGGCTATTAATTACTGGTTTGAGTAGGGATTGTAAGGCCCTAACCACTTCTCTTTACCCTTCTTCAATTTTGGTGAAGATGAGGTCCAAATAACACGTGATTCTTGTTAGTGAATGTATACAATCCATGTTTTAATCATGAATAATGTTGGGAAGGATTGGAAACTACAGGGATGTTCGAGGACCAGCACACTATTGTTGGTAAAGATCTAAACTTCACTTTGGGTCTTCGATAGGTTTAGGGGCCTAGACTTGCTTCATTAGTTCTTTTTTAATTTCATCATTAAAAATCACCTAATGGGCCTCGAGCTGACTACGATCACTCCAACCCGGTTGAATGGTTGTTCTAGAAGAAATGAGGTATTTGAGAAGTTGGACCACTTTTTAATTTCTTAATCACTTTATGGCTTCTAGGCTTTCGTTCAAATCTATGGTGGGAATTGGAGTACTCACTGACCATTTTCCTATATTGTTACAAGTATCTATGATGGATGGACCAAAAGGGATTCCTTTTAGGTTCTTTACCTCTTGGCTAGAGGAAGGAGAGTACCACTTGTTTAGTCAATTTAACGTCTTAAATTGCTCTACATAAATTATCAATCCGGGTATCGTAAACTGATGAAGTGTGGTGCACTATATGTGCTTAGTTAACCTCTTTCTTACTTCGTTGTTTTATAAAGTTATAATGTTCAACTCTCCCTAACCCTCTGCTTTCAACATATAGTACTATGTTAAGCACGATTAAGAAGTAGTCAGAAATAAGTCCAAAAAGTAATCAAGCTCTAAGGTGACAAGTAAAAAAAACCACTTTAAAGACCAGTTATAATGTTCAACTCTTCCTAACTCCCTGCTTCAACATATAGTACTATGTTAAACACGATTAAGAAGTAGTTAGAAATAAGTCTAGAAAGTAATCAAACTTTAAACTTGCAAAGAAAGAGCTTGAAAGAAATAACTTGAAATGAAACTGAAAGAAAAGAACTTGAAATGAATTGAAAGTAAATGACCACATTCTAATGGCATTAGTCACTACTCATATTGCTGCAAATAAAAGAAATAAGAAAATCACTTCAAGGACTGATGATAATGGTTATCTCTTCCTAACTCCCTGCTTCTATCACATAGTACTGTGTAAAACACGATTAGGAAGTAGCTAAAGACAAATCCAAGAAATGATAAAAACTCTAAATGACAAATTATAACACTACTATGCCTTTTCCATCATACTGCTTCCTACATACATGATTATGTGTAACAAGTGGAAAAAGAATTAGTGCTACAAGCCAAGACTACTTCAAAACAAGCTGCAATTCATTAGTATTCGGTTCTCTTAAAGATAAATAATTCATGATAAAGAGACCATAAATTAGTTAGCATACAACTTGTAAAACTAAACTAAAAGCTAATCTAGAAAACAGAGTAAAAAGGGCAGCACTATGAATAAGACAACTGCAACTACCATTAGATATTAAAGCAAATACAACACACACAATCCGAGGAGAAAATAAAATGCAGTAATTCAAACTGTACAAGGCAGGGGCCCCCTACTACCTATGAAATCAAAGCAAAATTAAACACACTTGCATAAATTAAAATTGCATGAATGAAAATCTAATCTACCTTACATTCTACAAAGCAATATTTACAAAATGAGATCTAATCTACTTACATCCTAATATGCTCCATGACATCTACTTCACATCTCTTTCCATGTTGAGAACATCAAAGCTTTATTCAATTTCTTCAAAAGTACAAAGTACAATAGCTTTCAAAAGCCATGGGACTAACAAGCTAAAAGGACTAAGAAAAGACTAAAGGAAAGACTAAAGAGAGACTAACTAATGAAGGAGAGAGACCTCCTATTTATACAAAAAGATGAGAGCCATCTCATTAATGATAATCCATGAACCTCTCCCTCTACCTCTAGAGTCCTAATCAAAATAGGAACTGATAAGACACATGTCTTTTAGAGTTACAATACAATTAGGAGATGTGACACATATCCTCATGATCCCATGATTCTTTCCAACCAAATTCGAATTTGGCCTTAGAGTGCCACATAAGGGTCTTCTAGAAGTCTCCTTTCAACCTACACATGTCAACAAACTCAACCCATTTGTTAGGTATAAGCATATGCACATTATTTTCTAATGTTTAACCACAAATTCACTTAAAAGGCTTAGAAATAATAAATATCGGAAAAACATAAAGGTAGCCCAATGATAATGAAAGTGGGATGATTGTGGTGACATAGTAGTGAAATGGAGGTGAAATGGAGGTGATATAATGGACATAATAGTGAAAGTGTAATGGAAATGAATGACATTTTCAAGACTCAACATACCCCCCAACTGAAGCTATTGCATGTCCTCATGCAACATATATTACATTGACTCTTTTGATCCTTGAGCTTTGGCTTAACTTTGCATGATATCATTTGATAACTTCATATTTCTACAAAGTGTTTTACTTGAATTGCAACATGGTTGGTTCTTGTGTTACAACCATTTTTTTTTGTTGCCTTCTATTTTGATCTTTGAACTTTGCATAATGATATTTTGATTATTGTTGCAAAGTATATCTTTATTGGATTGCATGATGGTTGGTTCTTGTGTGACAACCATGATTTTGTTTGTATCCAATTTATCCTTTAAGCACTTTTTCAAAAGCCATTGTATGCTCATAATAGCAATGTAATAATTAATATATGTTGGAAGTATGTGAGCTCTTGAATATGTTATGGACATGGAAAGATATGAATGTGAATATATTCCCCCCCCCCCAACTGATGGTATTGGCAATTTTATGCAATGAGGAAGAGAAATGTTTTTCCAACAATTATCATTCTAGCTTTTTATGGAATTCTATGGTTAAAAGTTAGAAAATGCCGTACCTTCACTTACCCTTTGGAATGGATGAGTTGTATGTGTGGTGGATGAAAACTTCTGATCATATTCTTCTTCAAGTGGCTGAACAAGAGGAGTCATGGATAGAGAGATAAGATGGCTTTTTATTGCTTCTACTAAAACTTGCTGAATCTGCTCCAAAATGCTGAAAATAATAGTCTTCATGTCTTCAAAACTCATTGGCACAATTCCTACTATGTGAAAAGATGTTCTGATGTCAAACATAGTAGGAAATTGTTGGCTTAGTGGCCATTAATGGATGCCGCTAGTCAACACAAGATCTCTCACCATTGATGACAATGAGAGTCAAGATGCCCAAACACATCTTGCTAGGTACGAATGAATTTGCTGATGTCGAGTCACCTAGAAGATCTAACGAACAAGGGACATTAATGTATTCCCATTGTTTGTCAACATGAGGACTTGCCATTAAGGCATGCAAGTCTCAAGGTGTTTTTACAAAGAACTTAGACTCAAAGGACTATGGACTCAATAATTTGCATTGAAGCAGGGCTTATTTGCGGAATGAAAATGACAAGGAATGGAAAGTGAAAATGGAAAATGGCAATGGAGAACAGAAATGACAATGGGCAATAAGCATGTGAATGAGCCTTTTGCTTTTATTGGTGGGTTATGAATGGACAAAAAGAGATGGAAAGTGTATGTGAATGAAAATGGAAAATATGGAGTGGAATGAGGTGAATGGTTTATTATGAAGTATGGATGTGATGGAGACAATAGTATCTGAAGGTTTTTCAAGTGTTTGGATCTGATTTTGCATCAGCTTATTTCCTCTTTGTTGTTGATCATCCTCTTATGAAACAAATTGGTCTCTTAGAGAGACACCATTCTCTTGTAGTCATTTGTCCTTCCTCTTGGAACCTGCAAAAAAACTAATACTTCTTCTGCAATGGAATGTAAGATTATCAAAGGAGAGAGGTGATCAATCTCTCTAGTTATGATATTTACACACAAAACTAAGAATTTGTATTAATGAAACAAGTTCTCAAAGGAAAAATCAAAAGAATTTATACCTGCTTTGGAATTAGTGTCTCAAGTTGATGTTGCTTCTTTTCAGCAATTTATTTCCTTATTTGCCATTTCAAACTCTAATGATATATTTCTCATTGTATAGATCTTGTTGATATCTTTCCAATGGTACTTAAATCATCAAAATCTGATTTTGTATGAGAAAGATAGGCTGATTTGAACAATGAGGTTTTTCTGGCTGCGGAATTGAGGAACAGCTCTATAGCTAAAAATCTTGAATAAAAAGTTAGCCATTCAATTTTCATTATCAGTCCAAAATTAATCAATACTTTCAGAAAAGTGAGAAAATAACTTGTTCATTTCATTGATTCAAAATTATTATTTTTTCCTTGACATGCAGCGACTTAGTGTGGCGACTCAGTGTGGCGACTCAGTGTGGCGACTTTATGATAACACCCAATTTGACTTCCCTTTGACCGGGGTCTTTTTCATCAAATTTGACCGAATGAATAGGACACCATCCATGTACTGACATTTCCCTAGCTACCCATGTGACCTGTTTTGCCTGATGACACCTACAACCTAGAGTTTAACAAAACAGCTGCGGAATCACCAGATGGCTGCGGAATCGCTGAATGGCTGCGGAAAGTGCAGAGTGTAGAAAGTGCTGTGAAATGGAGTGGCTGTGTGCGTGGAAGAGAAAAAAATGTGCCCCTTCAAGACAACTAACACGGTTCAGCTCTGCCAAGCTTTGTTTGAGCTGCAATTAACTGATTTGACTTTCGCTTCAAATAAATCACTTGAGTTTGACGATTTTTCAGCAAAGCATGTGAGGTGTATGGTATGTAGCTCATTCATACTGATATTCTCCATATTTTTCAGTTTACTAGGCTTATGTAGCACACAAAATCACTGCCTAGTGAGTAACACAGATAGCCTATTATCTATGAGTGAATTCCTGATCATCAGTTTAAATGAATGCTATCAGTCAAGGTATGGTGCTGTAGTAATGACTGAACCAAATATTGATGGGAGCTTAGGCTACGCTGTGCTGCATAATAGTTTTTGTCAACATGCTGCACCAACATATATCAACGTAATGAACCATGCAATTTTAAGGCTTGCAACACATGAGTCAAACGTGTCCATTCAAACGCAAAATCATCCATTGCCTATGACAGAATCACAGCACACTCAGCATCATGATTTGGATGCATCGGTCACGTCTCAAGAGTATAACTATAATTAGGCTTTGAACAACAGCACATAGATAACTCCTATTTGGATTTCTCCTCCTCAGACACGCGGAGTTAGTTTAATTAATCAAACTATCAGTTAATAACTCACGTTTTTCTTCACGCGGCGGCAAAAAAGAGGCTCCAAAGAACCGAAGATTTCTCCCAGACCGCCACGAATTTTCTCAAACGGTTTCTGGGTTATCTAATTAACCCACCTGGAAAAAAAACCCATGTTTTAGTTTTTTGAAATTCGTCTCTGTTTGGGAGAATCGAAGGTGTGAAGTTTGACGTTTTTCTGCTGTTTACGTTTTTCTCTGAGTTAATTTTTTCTGTTCTGCACTTTTGATGAATTGCTGCGTTCGGCTTTTTGGGAGAATAGGCTAAGACCAAGGCGCATATCCCTCATGAAGACTCAGCAACTGGATCTCAGTTATCTGCTTTCTAGTGTTGGACGACTAAAATGGAGCAGCACAAAGATACGACAACAAAACGTTCACACAAATGGGCCTGTTCTAGATGACATTTTGTTGGCGGATCCTCAGATTTCAGATGCAATAGAGAAGGAACTATACATCGTCAAATCTCTGGTTGTGAAGCTATATATCCACTAGGTTCATGGCCGTTGGAATTTCCTTTTTGATACGAGTCATGACTTGTTGTTTTGGCTATAATGCTGGTATTAAAGGTGGTGTCTGTGGGAAAAAATTTAGCGCAGATTTCCAGCTAATGTTCAGACTACTCAAACTCTTTCTATTCCTTGGATTTTTCATACATAACCCAGCAAGCCCATGCATGATTGAAGAGAGTTTTGAGCCCAAATTGAAACCACACATGACAACAAAATCCACCACTGAATCCAAATGGACCAAAGCTTGATCAGGGAGGCAGATTTTTTTTTTTTTTTGAAGCCACAATGAAAAATAGGAATGGAGACAGCCATAGATTGCTTTTCTCTTTTTTTCTTCTCTGAAATTGTAAAATTTTTATAAAAAGGATTAATGATTTTCAATTTCAGGCAGCAAATACTTCAAGAAAAACATGTTAAAAACAAGACTTTGACTGAGGTCCTAGGCTGGTTTTTCATTGATCTGAGCTGGGTGACTAGGATAGGATCCATGTCGGGACAATTCTGGAGATGCCCATGTGGTCGGTTTTTTCATTGGATGCCTGTAACCTGCTAAACCTTGAAACAGCTGCGGAATTGTCAGATGGCTGCGGAATCAGGGCAGTTTCTGCAGCTAAGTGGCAAAACCTTATTTGAACAAGATACAGTGTTTTGAAGACCACTACAAAGCATAACCAGACAATTTTGGACAATTTGAACCTATCAAAGCACTTGAGTTTCATTTTTTTCATTTTTTTTTCATTTTTTTTTTTATTGAATCAATTGAAGTGATGAAGTTTATTTTGTCTCCTATTATTTTATTTTTTTAACAATTCTTTTTCTGATCCTCCAGATCACACAGAGTGCAGGAGGAGAGCATACTCAAGAATTATTATTTTGTCTTTTTTTACTTAACAATCCTTTTTCTGATCCTCTAGATCACACAAAGTGCAGGAGGAGAGCATACTCAAGGATTATTAATTTTTTTTTCAGATGTAAGAAATAAGGTCTCCTAATTACACTTCCCCGGCAACGGCGCCAAAATGTTTAGTCAATTTAACGTCTTAAATTGCTCTACATAAATTATCAATCCGGGTATCGTAAACTGATGAAGTGTGGTGCACTATATGTGCTTAGTTAACCTCTTTCTTACTTCGTTGTTTTATAAAGTTATAATGTTCAACTCTCCCTAACCCTCTGCTTTCAACATATAGTACTATGTTAAGCACGATTAAGAAGTAGTCAGAAATAAGTCCAAAAAGTAATCAAGCTCTAAGGTGACAAGTAAGAAAAACCACTTTAAAGACCAGTTATAATGTTCAACTCTTCCTAACTCCCTGCTTCAACATATAGTACTATGTTAAACACGATTAAGAAGTAGTTAGAAATAAGTCTAGAAAGTAATCAAACTTTAAACTTGCAAAGAAAGAGCTTGAAAGAAATAACTTGAAATGAAACTGAAAGAAAAGAACTTGAAATGACTTGAAAGTAAATGACCACATTCTAATGGCATTAGTCACTACTCATATTGCTGCAAATAAAAGAAATAAGAAAATCACTTCAAGGACTGATGATAATGGTTATCTCTTCCTAACTCCCTGCTTCTATCACATAGTACTGTGTAAAACACGATTAGGAAGTAGCTAAAGACAAATCCAAGAAATGATAAAAACTCTAAATGACAAATTATAACACTACTATGTCTTTTCCATCATACTGCTTCCTACATACATGATTATGTGTAACAAGTGGAAAAAGAATTAGTGCTACAAGCCAAGACTACTTCAAAACAAGCTGCAATTCATTAGTATTCGGTTCTCTTAAAGATAAATAATTCATGATAAAGAGACCATAAATTAGTTAGCATACAACTTGTAAAACTAAACTAAAAGCTAATCTAGAAAACAGAGTAAAAAGGGCAGCACTATGAATAAGACAACTGCAACTACCATTAGATATTAAAGCAAATACAACACACACAATCCCGGGAGAAAATAAAATGCAGTAATTCAAACTGTACAAGGCAGGGGCCCCCTACTACCTATGAAATCAAAGCAAAATTAAACACACTTGCATAAATTAAAATTGCATGAATGAAAATCTAATCTACCTTACATTCTACAAAGCAATATTTACAAAATGAAATCTAATCTACTTACATCCTAATATGCTCCATGACATCTACTTCACATCTCCTTCCATGTTGAGAACATCAAAGCTTTATTCAATTTCTTCAAAAGTACAAAGTACAATAGCTTTCAAAAGCCATGGGACTAACAAGCTAAAAGGACTAAGAAAAGACTAAAGGAAAGACTAAAGAGAGACTAACTAATGAAGGAGAGAGACCTCCTATTTATACAAAAAGATGAGAGCCATCTCATTAATGATAATCCATGAATCTCTCCCTCTACCTCTAGAGTCCTAATCAAAATAGGAACTGATAAGACACATGTCTTTTAGAGTTACAATACAATTAGGAGATGTGACACATATCCTCATGATCCCATGATTCTTTCCAACCAAATTCAAATTTGGCCTTAGAGTGCCACATAAGGGTCTTCTAGAAGTCTCCTTTCAACCTACACATGTCAACAAACTCAACCCATTTGTTAGGTATAAGCATATGCACATTATTTTCTAATGTTTAACCACAAATTCACTTAAAAGGCTTAGAAATAATAAATATTGGAAAAACATAAAGGTAGCCCAATGATAATGAAAGTGGGATGAATGTGGTGACATAGTAGTGAAATGGAGGTGAAATGGAGGTGATATAATGGACATAATAGTGAAAGTGTAATGGAAATGAATGACATTTTCAAGACTCAACACCACTCATTGTTGATAGGTAAAAAGCATCCTCTTAGTCCCTCAAGTTCCTCATCCTTTATGGATCAATCAATTTGCATGTAATCATGCCTTACTCAAAAAAGCCTCTCGGGATTGGGAAAATGATTTTTTTTTTCCCAAGTAAAAAGGTAATATTGGTAGAGATAGAGGGAAAGATAGAATAGGTTTGCTCTATAATGGACCCAAATGCTATATCTTCTGAGCATATGGAGTTGTTTCAATTTCTGAAATCAGAGAGGCATACTCTGTTGTTGGAGGAGTAGAGGTGGAGATTAAAAAGAAGAGCCATTGTTCTATCCGCAAGGGATAATAACACAAGGTTTTTTCACCACTTTGCAAATGTAAGAAAGCATGTCAATACCATTTAGCATGTTTTAGACCCAAATGGCGCTAATATCAACCTTCCGATAAGATGTTGGCTTCCATCAATTTGACTTTTTGGTGTCTTATTCCAAAGACACAGGAAGACGTCTCTTTTGAAGGCTACAAGCCCATCACCTATTGCAATCTTATTCACAAGTTAATCAGTAAAATTAATACCAAACGAATAAATCTGGTTCTTAATTTTTTATTTTGGAAGAACAATTTGAGTTTCTACATTGTAGAAATATTCATGGTTTGGTCACTGTTAATCAAGAGTTTTTTCACTCACTGAAAATTGAAAGTTCAAAAGCAACAATAATGAAAATGGACCTTTCAAAGGCTTATGATAAGATGAATTGGATGTATTTTCATCTAGTCCTTCTTCGAAAGTGTTTTGATAATATTTTTGTCAATTATATTATGGGATACATCCAAAATGTACCCATTGTGGTTATGATTAATAGTCCCCCTTCTTCTTTCTTTAATGCATCGAGGGGAATCTGACAAAGATGTCCATTATCATCTCTCCTATTTATGATTATAAAAGATACTTTTAGAAAATTATTCAAAAAGTCTAGGGCAAGGGGTCTCCTTGGAGGAGTCAAAATTTATGATTCAATGGCAATCTCTCACCTTTTTTTGTTGACAACATGTTGGCATGTTCCTCAGGAGTTGGTAGGGATCTTATGCCTTTAAAAAATGACCTGAATACCTTTTTCAGGGTTACATGGATGGAGATAAATGGGCACAAATCTTGTATCATTCTTAATGGCACGTCCGAGGAGTTTTTTGCACAACCAAAGGGAAATTTTCCCTTTCTAGTTAAAGCCCTAGATAAAGGCTAAAAATACTTTGGGTCCTGCATAATGTCAAATAAATATCACATAGAAGATTGGAAGTGGATGGGAACATTTAGGTATGGTCAAGCCGATTCTTGTCAAGAGTTGGTCATTTGGTGTTGGTTAAGTCCACCCTAGAAAGTATTTTGGTATACTAGAACTCCATAACAGTGATTCTAGAAGGAGTTCTAAACCTAATCAGGAAAGCATGCTTCATATTTTTGTTGACAAGCATTGGATCTCAAAAAAGATATGTGTTGGTCAAGGGGATCAAAATCACTGCCCCAAAGGATCTTGGGTGGTGGGGCCTAAAGGAGATTCACCTCTTTGCAAAAGTGTTGGTTAGAAAGAAATTGTGGAGGTTAACCGTGAGTCATCCCTCTTATTCAAAGTTATGCAAGAAAAATAATTGCTCGGTATGTATTTTGTGGATTAGTTCAGAGTGCCTAACAAATCCTCCATAGGATTGATAGTGTGGAAATATTTGGTGTGGGCCTTCCCCTTGGTTGTTTAGTGGTTTTCCTGGCATGTGGGAAATGGAAAGCTCATTAGAATTGGATGTGATCCTTGGTATGGTGTCAAGAACAATTACAAAATATTAGCCCATCTTCTACATGAATTGAGTCTTTTGAACATTTTCTTTTTACTTGATGCCATCTCACAACATCCTTAAGCTAGAGGTGGGGACAACTGTAAGATGACCAGGGATCTGGGGCTATTGGAAGAAACAATTGATGAATGGGAAAGATATGTATACCTTATTGTTGAAAAATTAGGTTTGAATTCACTATAATTTTCTAGATTCACTCTGTTGGACCAAGAACCCCTATTCTGGAGATTTTACAAACTCGAGTACAATACATGGTGTAAAGAAAATTTCTCTGAAGATTCTTTTTTGTAGTGGAAGGTATTATGGTGAGTTAGTTCCCCATTGAAATCCAAGATTTATGCATGGTTGGATCTCAACCAAAAACTCCTCACCTGGGACAAGATTTGAAGGCATGGCTGGTCCGGTCCTAGTTGTTGCCCCCAATGCAAGCTTCAAGAGGAGATGCATGATCACCTTTTTCTGCACTACAACTATACTTTACATATTTACAACTATCTTTGGAATGAATTCAAGCCGATAAATGTTTGGGAGCTTCACTCTCAGATGCCTGTAGATTATGGTGATTGGATAAGGAATTTGTTTTTTACGGGCTTAACCTACCTGTTAATTTCCTATTTGTGGTGGGTGTAGAATCTTACAATCTTACAATAAAAGTGTATGCCTCTGGAGGTCTATGCATCCAAGATAGAAATGATGGCACAATAATTTAAGGCATATCCAAAACATCCAAGGCCAAGGAGCACAATTAAGAGAACGATATATTTTGATCACCCGTGAGGCTATTTTGATGGGGCCAGTCAAGGCCATACTCCCCGATGTGGAGTGGCGGTGGTCCTCTATTTCAGCCATGCACACTCTAAGTGATGCAAATATACATCAAGTAGAACATCTAAAAACAAACCTGAGTTTGTGACCCTATGGATGCCGTTGGAATTGACTAAGGAAAAAGATGTAGCATGCCTCCAAGTGTTAGGTGGCTACAAACTGGTCATCGATTGGGCAAACCGAAAGGTTGAGGTGAGAATTCTTGGTATGGAAACCTTACTCTTTAACATCTATGTTGTTATATGTTTTGAATATATATCATTTTTTCACATTCTCTATGAGTTAAACACCAAAGCTAATTTTCTATCAAAAGAAGCTCTTGCTCTACCAATTGGAGTTGTCAATTATCATGAATTTTTGGATGGAGAGGAGATTGAGTCCATGGGGACTAAACTCACTTACTAGTTATCTGGTTATTTTTCTTTGATGTTTACAAAACCTATTTGTGGGATATTTTTATTTGAAGGAAAGTTGTGGATAGGAGAATCTCCCATGATTTTTTTTTGCTCTGGTCTATAGGATACAATCATTTTGGTTACACTGTGAGCTAAAATGTCATATGGTGTCTGGAAAGACAATGTAGACAACACATTTATATATTTTTCACTCATAAATATAGATTATTTTTCTATGTGACAAAAAAAGGGATAATAATTTAATTGGGTTAAAGTATGAGAAAAACTGCATGATTACATGTACTTGAGTTAAAGTAATATCTTGGTAAATGAATTTCTTAACATGTTCTAATTAATAGTTGCAAGTTTTGGATGTGGTGATTGATTATATGTGTCTCATTTTTCTAATTTCAATTCCACTTTTTCACCTTTATAACCACCACCTAATACAATGAGTAATAAATTGTGATTGATATATGACATAAACACACCTTTAGAAAAAAATATTTTTTATCTTCTTCTTCTTGAAACCATGTATGAGTACTAAATGAATTGATATGTGACTTAAACGTGCCTTACATTTTTTTTAAATTCTTATCTTCTTCTTAAAGCCATTATATTTTTACAATTTATGCATTTCCCTCTCTCTCTCTCTCTCTCGCTTTTAGAAAAAAAAATATTTTATCTTCTTCTTCTTGAAACCATGTACTAAATGAATTGATATGTGACTTAAACATGCCTTACATTTTTTTAAATTCTTATCTTCTTCTTAAAACCATTATATTTTTGGTTTAATCTTATGTCAATATGGTTCTTCTTTCTTACATTTTTTATCCACTTTGATAATTAATAATGCTTCTTTCAATAATAAACTTGATATTATATGATCATTCACAAATACTTACAATTTATGCATTTTCCTCTCTCTCGATCTCTCGAGATATATATATATATATATATATATATATATATATATATATATATTCCAAAAAAACTTCCTTAAACTATACCTTAAGTTTTTTTAATGGATAATATACATCCTAAATTTGGTATATATATATATATATATATATTCCAAAACAACTTCCTTAAACCATACCTTAAGTTTTTTTAATGGATAATATACATCCTAAATTTGGTCTTAATAATATACATGTCTTTTAATGGTCATGTTAAACTTGGCTTTTTTTATTTCTCTCTTGGTTTTACTATTCAATTTGTAGGATTGTAAATGGTAGCTAAAAAGCAAACTCTTGTAGGAGTCTTCTAAATCACCTATATAAAAACATGTTTTATTGATGAATATAAATGCTTCAATTCACAAAAAAAAATGGATAATATACATCTTGGAACTAATTCCTCGATATTTTTTACAGCCATTCCAAATTTTGTATAATGTATCCGGATAATTTCTCCCACATTACTTCAAACTTGAAAGGATATTCCAAACCTGGTCCTTCAAATATATATTTAGGAATATATCCCAATGATCAAATAAAGATACATCCCAATGATCAAATAAATAATGATGTATGAATAATCCAATGATCAAACAAAGATATGGATGAGAATCCTTGACAAAGTTTTTGTTTATCTAGTATTCACCACATAAGAATTTCATACTTCAGTGTTTCCATCATGAAAGTTGAAACCCTTTACATTACCCTCCTTTTTCTAAGTATAATGACCTAGGTAGCATGGAAAAAAGGGAATTTTCCAAAATAAAATACGATAACATTGAACTATGGTTCCCTTGGGTTCCAAATATTTTGTAATGGCATTCAAGGGAAAGTTGAGATCTCCACGAACGTTTTAGGTTGTATGGGATTTTCTTTTTGTGGAAAATATATTTCATATTCCCGGCTTTAAGAATTTGTTAATATTAAATATTTGTATCGTACTTTTTAATACACTTTTATGGTAGTTTAGATCTCTCCTACATGAATGTTCAAGACCTCCAAAGTAGTGGAATTGATCCCTGTTGAAATTCCTACACTTTTGTGTTTAAATTTTATAGAAACCATTTTCTTTGTTTTCAACATTATCTTTAACTACTTTCATCCTAATTTCGTGTAATTTTGTCTCTTAACTACGTTCATCCTACCTTAATGCAAATTTTTCTCCTAGATATACAATGACAGTGGGTTTCTCTCTTTTGATTTCCTTCTAAATCCTATTTGTTTTTCCTGTGAGCCCATGCCTTTTACATTTGATAAAAATATCTTGATGATTGATCTATGAACGTTTTTCTCTTATTAATAGGACATTATAATGATTTTGGATCTGGCATAAGACCCTAAGGCTATCCATAGCCTGCAATTTACAAGGATTTAAGCTTCCCTTCATGTAGTCCTTAATTGGATTTTGAGAATCATATGCAATATTTTTTTATAATTCGAATTCACGTTTTCTTATTTGACTCAATTGCATAAAGTCCATTTTTAAATTGGATTTAATGTTATAGTAGGATGGAAGATGCTAATAATTTTTTTCTCAAATTTATTAATGACAATTCATTCAGAAATTATTCACAAATTGATTGAGAGTAATAAGTTGAAAACTAGATTCCTTCTCCAGTGGGGTCATGATCCCATGAATGGTCAATATAGATATATAACTACTTAAAAGAATACATGTTTCATATTATAGGTTATATTGAAAGTAGTGACACTCAAGTTGAAGCTATAAACATAACATCAATGTAAGGCTTTTTTATTGAAAGTATAATATGATCCATGTATCAAATGTCAACCAATATCTAAGATGGAATTTCAATATCCATCCCATTGATATAGATATTGATATTTACTATATTTATATAATATAGATGAATTTGAGATAGACTATATTTTTGCATATATTCCACACTCCATATATTTGGGGATTTTCATAACATCTCACTATTTGGGTTAGATAAGCTTCCTGGGGGATCTTTTCTTTCCGATTTGATCTTTCTCCATCATAGGTGATTACATCAAGGATAATAGGGGTTAAGGGTTATAGTGTATAACCAAGGGGTTATGTGTGTTAGATGGTGATTGAATCAAGGTCAAATGGATTAAGGGGCATATTTTGTCTAGTGTTATAATGATTGAGAGTTATAGTATATTAGGATTCAATGTGTTCAAATCCATAATGCGTTATGGGGCGATTGCATCTTGAGTTGTGCTATATTAGGAGATGTTAATGTGGGAAAATGTTCAATGTCAACAAATGGGGCAATTTCGATATGGAAAATCCCAATTAGACCCATTCTTGTTTGGTCTGTGGGCCCAGTTGCCACTAAATAGATTGCTCCGCGAAATGAGACTTTCTTGTTAAAGTTTTTCTCTATGTCGTAAATGTAGTTCTAATCTATTATGCAAATGTTTACATCTAATCTTAATCCAACAATGATAAAATGTCGATTGCAAGTATAAAGTAAATATTGAGAGCAAGAGCGAATTCTCAACTTTCAACATAAACCTTACCACCATGTATAATGTTCATTCCTATGAATAAATTCATATGTAGAAAGATATTGTACATGTCCCTACAATCAAACCAAAAACTAAATCATCATATCTCACCAAGCAATATCAATAATGAAATGAACTCAATAAAATAATCAATTGACAGGAATGTACAATTAAAAGAACTAGTCATGAATTAGATTTTCCTTTTATTAAATCTTCAAAATTAGTTATTTAGGATGAGATCTATGCAAAAATCACTAATCCTTCAATACTTTATTGGACTAGATAGAAATATACAAGTATGCATTCTAGATCTTCCAGCTCAAAGGTATTCAATCTTGTCTTTAACTTGATAACAATGTACAAGTAAAAGTTCTCGATTTTCTAGCCCCCCTCTCCCCTGAAATAAGAGTCTCTTTTTGTAATCAGCCTTGAATGGTTCCTTCTTTTTCTCTATTTGTTACATGGTTATAATCAATTATTTTTTCAATCCACGACTTCAATTTTTCTTCCAATAATCACTAGGGAATAATAAATAAAATACATTTTCAAGCAATTGCATTGTTACAAGCTATATCCTTTTCCAATCAAAGGCCTCCAACTTAATAACAAATCATAACTTAAACCAAAATTAAAACATATAAAAATAAATAAAAATGTATAAATAAATCATAAAAATAACAAAAAAAAAAATGGAAATTCCATGTTATTTAATTAAAAGAAGGAATATTGAAGTTTATCTTTATTGGAATATAAATAGTAAGTATCCTTATTTTGGATCTTTGAGAGAGAAAAACTATGGTCTCTGCAACCATACTTTCGCTAGCCACCACCGACTTCGATTTTGCAATTTCCTCCTCTTAGAGTGTCACTCTTTTGACAGTGTAACACACATCCCCTCAAAGGTCTCCTTCGCTACTTGGCCTCTAATCATTTTTCGAGGGATCGCTTCTGTAGAAGGTAAAACAAGTGATGCCCAAGCTATAAATTATCCTTCTACAGGACCGATCTGCAATAGTGAAGATCTTGAAAATGGCGTTGTAATTGGATAATGGCATTGGCTCCAGGAAAAAGTTGACTAGAAACCTCATCTACCTAAAGATCTGAAGAAACAAAGGAAATATTTTTAGTGAAGGGTTCCTCTTGCAACCATGAGGAGGTTATTACCCCAGATTTAGAGATTTTCAATGTCTTTGGGAGACCACTCTCATGGGTATCCTTCTACATGTAGTTCAAAGCCATAGATATTGTTGTCTGACACGTATCTAGGATATAGGATTGGATGGGAATCCCATATGGTAGCATTTGACTCCTTCATGGACATAGGCAATTTCAAGATCTAAAATCACTCAGCAAGAATAACATAACCAAGGATGCCTCGATTCATTTAGTGTCAAGGTTAATAGGTGGAGATAAAGGTCGGGGTGCATCCTCTTCCTCCCAACCTAAATATTTCAAGGGCACCCTCAATCCAAGGCCTGCATAAGTGATTCCTAAAGAGATCTCAAGGATAGCCTTCATTGGGAATCAAGCAGAAATAGAACCAAACTATTAAAGTATATCATCCACAATGTGAGGATTTTTACATGGACTATTTGATGCATGTCGTTATCTGCCTATTTAATGAGTTATGGCATATGGCATCCACGCTCTAAGAATGCGTGCACAAGGCATAGTCCCTAAATACATATATGTTATTTTTCTCGTAAGGTTTTTTTGTGGTGTATTTTAAAGATCTAAAGGATTATCAAAAGGTTTTTGATGAAGGACCTTGGTTTTGGGGCCATGCTGGCCTTTTTTTTTAGAACTTGGTTTGTTGGTTTTAACCCTCTCTCTATGCCAACTACGATCACTCCAATTTGGGTAAGACTCCCAAATTTTCCCCTTCATCTGCTTCATTTGGACATCTTAGCTGATGTGGGAAACTCACTCAGTCATTTCATTAAAGTAGACACATAAAGGCTTGAGAAGGGTATAGTGACCTTTGCTCAAATATGTGTTGAAATCGATCTCAGTAAAGGGTTGCTAGAAAAAATTCTCCTCGAGTGGAATGACGTTGTCTATTCACAGGTGGTGGACTACGAAAATACAACATTCTGTTGTAGGATTTGTCAACAACCTAGTCACCTCCACAATGCTTGTCCTTTTCACAAGGGTTCTCTCCTCCTCCATATTCTATGAATAAGCGATGAGGATGGAAAGATCCAAAAGCTCCAAAAGGAGCTAAGACTTCTTCATCTTACAAGCTAGAAATTTTGCAGTAACAAAATAATTCTACAACTAAAATGAGTCCCTTAGCCTCATCTCAATGATGTGTAGGGGCATCTCATCATGCAAAAGCCAAGATCCATCCCTTGAATGGAGAATCACAAGATATTGGCTTCAACAAGGAGTGGCCACAAACGCTTCAATGAATCAGATCACTAAGATAGTGATAAGGAAACAATTGAAGTAGTAAAACCTCTAGGTTTGGAATTGGACCAAGGAAATGTAGTTATTGTGTCCTCTACATTTATCCATGGTAACTCCTTGGAATGGATTGATGTAGGGAAGAAAAAAGAAAAAAAGATCCTCATAAATTCCATGATCATTCATGGATTCTTTTATTAAGAAAGTAGTAAAAGTATAGGCATTGTGAATCATAAGTTAGTTAGTTTTCATGTAAATTTAAGTTAGAGTGTCTCTTGATATTGGAATTGGTTGGTAATCCCTTGGATTTGACGAAGCCAAATTATCTATGAACATGTAATATATTAATAAGAAAGTGATGCAATTTTTTAATTCACAAAAAATTAAAAAAAGAAATATTATATACCTATATAAATTAATCATAATAAAAACATTTTAGGTAATGTCTTCTCCACTATCCTTTTTAATTTGTGAAAACATTCTCAAAGCATTCTAACATCTTCATCTTTCCAACCAGTCATTTCTTGCTCAATTTGGTCATCTGAAACTTGAGATATGGCTTATTGAAATTAGTACTAAAAAATGGTCGATTTTATTTCCAAACAGATCTCAATCATTAATCTATAAAATTATGTTATATTATTTATCCCACATGCAGCAAGGAAAATACTTCATAAAGTGTGTATATTGAAAAGGTATCTCCTCATGGTTTGCATGCGTAGCTCAAATGTTATGGAACCCTGCGTGCATTATATCCTTTTAGGCTTAACCACGTGGAAAATAAAAATAAGAAACCAAATGATCTAGGTATAGATGCCACGTAGATTATACAGGTAGGATACAACATGTTAGCTAATGAGGTGGATGCCACACAGGTTAATGATGTTGAAATGGAAAGTTGATGGAAAATAAAAATAAGAAACCAAACGATCTAGGTATAGATGCCACGTAGATTATACAGGTAGGATACAACGTGTTAGCTAATGAGGTGGATGCCACACAGGTTAATGACTTTGAAATGGAAAGTTGATGTCATTATAATCTGGATATTCAGATATGAATAATCACATAGAAAAGCTATATTAGAAACACTTCAAAAATCATCATAAAAGAAGAAAATCTTGAATCTCGTGTTTCTAAAAATCTCAATCAACCTAAAAGAGGAAAATCTCAATCAATCAACCTAAAAAGACAACCTAAAAGGAAAATCTTAATCAACCTAAAAGAAAAAGAAAACCCATTTAATCAACCTAAAAGAAAAAGAAAATCTCAACCTAAAAAGAAAATCTCAATCAATCAACCTAAAAGAAAAAGAAAATTTTAATCAACATATAAGAAAAAGAAAAAAACAACCAGAAAATCTTAATCAACATAAAAGAATCTCGATTTTCAATTAACATAAAAATCTTTAATCAACATAAAAGAAAAAGAAAATCTTGAATCTCGATTTTCATGTAGGATTCCATCTTAAATAAAGAGAAGTCTAGTTGTCATGAAAAAAATCTTGAACCTCGATTTTCATGTAGGATTCCATCTTAAATAAAGAGAAGTCTAGTTGTCATGAAGATTTTCATATAGGATTTCATCTTAAATAAAGAGAAAGAGAAGTCTAGTTGTCATGAAGATGTTGAGATGGAAAAGGGAATACTAGTTGTCATGAAGATTTCCATGTAGGATTCCATCTGAAATAAAGAGAAAGAGAAGTCTAGTTGTCATGAAGATGTTGAGATGGAAAAGAGAAGACTAGTTGTCATGAAAATGTTGAGAAGTTTGGTTGTCATGAAGATTTCCATGTAGGATTCCATCTTAAATAGAGAGAAAGAGAAGTCTAGTTGTCATGAAGATGTTGAGATGGAAAAGAGAAGACTAGTTGTCATGAAAATGTTGAGAAGTTTGGTTGTCATGAAGATTTCCATGTAGGATTCCATCTTAAATAAAGAGAAAGAGAAGTCTAGTTGTCATGAAGATGTTGAGATGGAAAAGAGAAGACTAGTTGTCATGAAAATGTTGAGAAGTTTGGTTGTCATGAAGATTTCCATGTAGGATTCCATCTTAAATAAAGAGAAAGAGAAGTCTAGTTGTCATGAAGATGTTGAGATGGAAAAGAGAAGACTAGTTGTCATGAAAATGTTGAGATGGGATAACATGTGTATGTTGATGTTGAGATGGCAAAGAGAAGTCTAGTTGTCATGAAAACGCTGACATGGGATAAAAAAGAAAATCTTGAATCTTGATTTCCATGTAGGATTCCATCTTAAATAAAGAGAAGTCTAGTCATGAAAATGGGATAACATGTGTATGTTAAGATGGCAAAGAGAAGACTAGTTGTCATGAAAATGTTGTAGGATTCTAGTTGTCATGAAAATGTTGAGATGGAAAAGAGAACTTGTTGTCATGAAAATGTTGAGATGGAAAAGAGAACTAGTTGTCATGAAAATGTTGAGATGGAAAAGAGAAGACTAGTTGTCATGAAAATGTTGAGATGGGATAACATGTGTATGTTGAGATGGCAAAGAGAAGCTTAGTTGTCATGAAAATGTTGAGATGGGATAAAAAAGAAAATCTTGAATCTCGATTTCCATGTAGGATTCCATCTTAAATAAAGAGAAGTCTAGTTGTCATGAAAGTCATGAAAATGCTGAGATGGGATAAAAAGAAAATCTTGAATCTCGATTTCCATGTAGGATTCCATCTTAAATAAAGAGAATTCTAGTTGTCATGAAAATGGGATAACATGTGTATGTTGAGATGTCAAAGAGAAGACTAGTTGTCATGGAAATGTTGAGATGGGATAACATGTGTATGGTGGGATGGCAAAGAGAAGCCTAGTTGTCATGAAAATGTTGATATGGGATAACATGTGTATGTTGAGATGGAAAAGAAAAGCCTGGTTGTAATGAAAAAGTTGAGATGGAAAAGAAAAGCCTAGTTGTAATGAAAATGTTGAGATGGGATAACATGTGTATGTTGAGATGACATAGTAAGAAATTTTTAATATCAAGGTATTTCAAGAATTGCTAGATTTAGATATCTAGGCATTTCAAGAAGTACAGCATCTGGATATCCGAAAAATAGGATCTGTATATCTAGAAAAATGTAAAAATCACCATATTTGGATACCATGTAATACAACTCAGCTTAAACACTAGGAATTTCAAGAAGTACGATATCTGGATATCTGAAAAATAGGATCTGTATATCTAGAAAAATTTAAAAATCACCATATTTGGATACCATGTAAGACAACTTAGGTTAGACACCATTTAGAACAGAGGAAGAATGAGTTGATAGGTACTTCATACACGGCTAGAGGAAATCCTTGGGTTGAAATGTTGAGTGGTACTTGAAAAGTTGTAAAAAAATTCCAAATGATAGGTGCCAATATATTTGGGCCACCACACAAAAGGTAGTTGGTCATGAGGTGGGGTTGGGTCTTCCCTAAAATTTTTGGATTCCATTAGTTTTGGATTGAGAGTTCCATAATAAGGTTTTGACATCTAGAAGTTTGGAAATATATTTAGATTCAGATATCCATATTTTTTCTATTGACGAGACAATCCATAATTTGATATATCTATTAAGTGATGGTAAAATCCATGAGTTTTAATTGTATGTACAATTAAAGGCTTTAGATTAATCTAAATGAAAATTTGGTTTTCTAATGGAATTTAGGGCTTTCCATACACATACATATTAAACACACAACTTGATAATAAATTTGTGTTTCCACCTAATAGCATGCATGGAATTTGGGGTTTTCGTTGTCTAGAGTACATACATGAGTAATTAAAGGACATTTTGGTGAGGCTTATTTTCTATTGTACCTCGATATATTTTTACTCTTATAAGTGTAAATAAATTTGATGCAATGAGAAAGCAAGCATAAATAAATTTATAATAAGACTTTTATTAAAGAAAACCATTCCATCCTTTATGATGTGGTGATTTGACCACCTTAGACCATGTACAAGAAATGCATATTTGGTTATAATATTTTCAAATAAAATTTCCCTTCAAGGCATAAAAGGGAATATCAAGAATCAAAGGGGATCAATAATACATCCAAATCCAACAAAAACCAATTAATGGAAAAGGCATAAAATATAAACTACCAATCTTACCTCAAAAAGTTAAAGTGGAAAATCATAAATCGAAAATATAATGGAGAACATCAAGAGAAAAATGATCATGAGTAATGAAAAACCCCTCCCAAAGATAAATAATCAATACAGATTCAACATTTAACCACCTAAGTAAAATAATAAAATATAGGACCATAATAGTGGATGATTTCATGGGTGGTGGGGTGGGGGGTTTCTTTAGCCATTCAAAATAAAAGGAGCAATTGTTGTGGCCACAACATGGGGTTAGCATGATCAAGGTAAAAATGTATTAGAGGATTTATATATTCAAGGTCATAATGTTTTGAGGGTTGGCTATATAAGGGTTCATAGGGAACACATGGTATATTTTATTCATGGTTATAGTGATTAGGGGTTATGGTATATTAGGGGGTCAACATGTTCAAATTCATGATGTGTAGAAGGAGATTGCTTCAGATACCATAGGGGTTAAGCGACATACTGTATTAGGCTATTAGTGTGTTTGAGATCGTAATGCTAAATTATGATTGATTTATTATAGCGTGATCGTGTCAAGGTATATGTATTTAGGGAGCATAATGTGTCCATGGTCATAATGATTAGAGGTTATGGCATATTATAGGTTTAGTGTGTTCAAAGTCATAAAGTGTTATGAGCTGATTGCATTAAAGTTATAAGGATTAAGGGTCATAATGTATCAAATGTTTAGTGTGTTCAAGGTCATATTGTAATAGGGGATTAGTGTCTTTGAGGTAATAGTGTGGTAGAGGATGATTGTGTCAAAAGGTGATTGTGTTAAGTTTCATAAGGAACAAGGGTATATCATGTCTTGATCATAATGATTAGGGGTTATGGTATATCAGGGTGGTGTTCGAAGTTGGAATGTTTCATTCAATTATTTCATTAAGAGTTGGAGGTGTTAAGGTATATCATGGGGTTAGTAGGCTAATGTCAAGGGCCATGTTATGTTAGTAGGAAATGTGTTCATGATCATAATGAAGTCAATATGTGCTAATTGGTAGGTATATAAGGGGATGATTGTGTTGAGGGTCATAATATGTCAGGGGATGATTGTGTTGAGGGTCATAATATGTTAGGGGATATTGTTTTATAGACCATCATAGAGGTTAGCATGTGCCATGATAAAAATTATAGTGATTTGGGATCAAAGTGTGTTTGTGTATTAGTGTGTTGGGTGCTACAATGTGTTAAGGGATGATCATATCATATGGTTACAAAGTATAGTATGTTCAAAGTTATGGTGATCAAGAGTTATAATATATTAGAGGGTTAGTGTGTTCAAGGTTATAACATGTTAAGGAATAATTTGCATTTAGAGTTAGAGAGATTGAGGGTTATAATGGGTTAGAGGTCAATGAGGTTAGTCAATTATGAGCTTTTAGGCTTCATGGATCATGGTTTATATGGTGAGCAATGGTCAATGATGGTTAGTGGTTTATGAGGGTAAATGAGTCACAAGGTTAGTACATTTAGGGATTCGATTTTGGTGGGTTAATATGGGCAATAAAGGTTGATCATGACCAAAGGTTAATGGTTGATAGTGTTAGCTAAATTATGATTACAAATATTGGTTGACACTAATTGTCAACCAACATATGCAAAAATTGGTTAGTGGGTTAATAAGTAACACATTAATGGATTAAGAACCAATATGGTCTATAGAAATGACAATAATTTTTATACTAATAATGAATTCGAATTGAAAACAAGAGATACAAATTTATTCTACAATCTGCGAAGAAAATCACAAGACAAAAAGACATGCAATGACATGCAACCATCAAAACATAAGAAAAACAGTGATTTTACAGGGTAATCCAATTGAGAAAACCCCTCTGCCACTTTTCATTAATTATATGAGAATGGGAAATTAATACAATGTCATCTTCAAGCTTTGAAGCACACCCTGTACTGTAAAATTGTTCTCCTTCTGAATGACTATCTTTGGCCAACATTTAGCCTATTCAAGCCCCCAACCAACCTACTATTTCCTTGCGCAATCCTGCAGAAATTGAGCTCCTAAATAATAGGGAAATTCCCTACTTCCTTGCACAAATCCAAGGGAATTGATCACCTGCTTAATTTCCAAGCCTATAAACTCAACTAGTATACAATTGATGATTACAGTGTGCCTTCCTCCACTCCAACTAGGAAATTCAAATTCCATTCATGTCTAGCCTATTTTTGGCTGATTGACTAGTTAACTGAGAGATCAGTGAGTTAACAACAATCATAACTACTCAACTAACCTTCAACTGACTCAACCAATTACTATAGCTCAATTAATTGAATTCAACTGAAAATAACTAAACTAGAATGCTAAATTTTACCAATCACTACATGCAAAACTCTACTCCAAGCCTAAAAACTGAAACTTGCTGATCTAACTAGGTGCCAAGGCCATGTCACTCAAGCTAACTGCAATCCAAGTCATCCTATTGATGTGGAAAATTGAATTTCTCCATTTGAATAAGGCACAAATCAAATGGAGGATTTTCCTGCTACATTTATAACACTCCCTATTAGTAAGAAAAGGGTTCTGCACCACCCCTATCCTGCACATGTGGAACTCGAATTTACCTCTTGACAATGCCTTTGTCAAAATATCTTCATCTCGCTTCTTAGTGGGAATGGACTGCAAGATCATGATTCCCCTTTGCACACAATATCTCAAGTGATGGTACCTGATATCAATTTGCTTGGACCTATCATGAAATATTAATTTCTCTGAGAGTTTGATACAACTCTGATTATTACAATAAATCAATGTCAAATCCATCTCCTGATTGAAAATACCAACAATAATTCTCCTCATCCATATGGCCTTGCATACTTCTTGACTTGCAACCATATACTAGACCTCTATTGAGATCAGTGCCACATACCTCAATTTCCTGCTATACCATGAAATAGCTGCAGACCCAATACCGAAGATAGATCTCGAAGTACTCTTCCTGTCTGATGGACTCCCTGCCTAATCTGCATCACTGAAGCCTTGGAGCTTCACATAATTTATCCTCTTGTACCATAAACCATAATTTGTTGTGCCTCTGAGGTATCTAAGCACATGATTTGCTACTTTCCGAAGAAGCTTGGTAGGATTCACCATAAATTGACTCAACTAATTAACAACAAAGCATATCTCTGATCTTATGTTCACTAGATACATCAAGGATCCCACAAGTTGTCTGTAGATGGTACCATCTACTGCCTCTCCTAAATAATCATCCTCCTTCCTCCAATTTGTAGCTAGAGGAGTTTCCATGGGCTTGCAGTCCTGCATATGCAATCTAAAGTATTTCATAGGAGTACTTCCCTTAACTCACAAAAATATCTCCATCTCCCTACCATACCTCCAACCCAAGGAAGAAATGCATTAAGCCCATGTCCTTCATCTTGAATTCTCTTACAAGGTCCTCCTTGCAAGAGTGGATCAATTGCTTATCCCCTGTAAGTATCAAGTCATAAACATACAATGCAAATATAAGAAACCTTCCATCTACCACAATGTGATAGAATTGGCATCTTCTTTACTTTTGGTGAAGTCCAATCCACTGAGATATGTGTTAATATAAGTGTACCATGCTCAGGGAACCTATTTGATACCATAAAGGGCTCTCCTGAGTCTACACACATGTGTCTCAAACCCCTCAGGCTGCTCTATGTAAATCTCTTCCTCAACCACTCCATTGAGAAAGAAAATCTTCACATCCTTCTGGTGGATCTTCCAACCCATATGTGAATCTAATGTTAGAATGGTTTTGATTGAGGAATATCTTGTCACCGGGGAAAATGTCTCCTCATAGTCAAATCCCTCTACCTATGAGAAGCCTTTGGTCGTAAATATGACCTTGTACTTCTCAATGATCCCATCAGTTGCATGCTTCACTTTGTAAATCCATCTAGAACCAACCAATGACTTGATCTCTGGTCTCAACACCACCTCCCATACACTATTCTTCATGATGAAGTCATACTCTTCCACCATGGAATCTACCCACACTGGTTGGGAAAGTGCTTCCTCAAATGAATAAGGCATAGAATCAATGAGTTTTGTCATAAGTTCCATATAACCAGTATACTTGTCTAGTGATCTCCTTTGCTTGCACAAGGATGTAGGAGCTCCCACATGCTCTGTAACATCTTGCACCAACTTGTCAACCTCTCTAGTTCTCTTACTCCCCTCTCCAAAATATTTTGGTTGAGTGGGTGCCTCCACTCGGCCTCTTGCCTGCTCCTCCACATGTGGATGCTCCACAACATCCTGAAACTTTGTCTGAGGCTCCTCCTTCAGAGCTATAAGCTCCTCCACTGGTGGGATACTCAGTTCTCACTCTAGATAGCATCTCATAGCCTTCTCCTTGTCAAATCTGACATCTCTCCTTACCATTGTCACCCTAAGTGATGGAAATTATACTTGGTAATTATGTGGTGTCTCTGTGTATACTACAAAAACTCCCATCTTAATTGCACGATCCAATTTCTTCTTGTTATTCTTGGAGACATGACAATACACAGTGGCTCCAAAAATATAAAAATGGGATAGATTTGGCTTTCTCCCAGTGAAAGCTTCTTCAAGTGTGATCATGTCAAGTATTTTGTGAGGGCTCTCGTTATGCAAATAAAATGTAGTGTTGCATGCTTCTTCCCAAATATGTGATGGCGGCCCTTGATCATTCCACATGGTTCTTTTTTCTCCCACTATGCTTTTGTTTTTCCTTTTAACCACCCCATTTTGTTGTGGGTTATTAGGTGCTACCAGTTCTCTTCTAATACCCTCTTTAGCACAAAATTCCTTGATGGTGTTAGATACAAATTCTCCTCCATTATTACTTCTCAGGGATTTTAATTTATAAGCAGTATCCTTTTCAACCAATGCTTTGAATTCAGTCAAATTTGGAAAAAACTTCATCCTTTTTCCTCATGAAGAAGATCCAACATTTTCAAGAAAATCCATCAACAAAAATCACATAGTACTTGTGTTTTGTTGTATACGCTATAGAAAATGGTCCACATACATCATAGAGGACTTGCTCCAAAATTTATCCAACTCTACTATCTCGACACTAGAAGGTGGATTTGATATATTTACCTAATGTGCATCCCTTGTAGACATCATGCAGGTCAAGGGTGAATTTCGGGAGACTGGTGGTAATTTGTTACTTGATTTTTTAGGTCCCATGGTGTAACTGTCCTATGTGCCTATGTCAAAGTTCTTCAACATCTCGACTCTATGCATTTTCTGCCTTGCTACTCAGTGCAACACAAGCATCCACCTCAAGTTTGAATATGTTTTTCACTCTAACTCCAATTGGTTTCACTTTCCCTGTAGCTACATGCTTCATAAAAGCTTTGCTCTTGTTGAACACAATATCATAACCTTTGTCCTCCAATAGAGCTATAGAAATCAAATTATTCTCCAGCCCAAGTACATACATGTCATCTTTCAGATGAAGATGGGAGTTTGACTCCCTCTTAAAGGTGACAATACCAATTCCTTTGGTATTATATCTCCCATCATCTCCAACTTATATGTGCATCTGGAGATCCTTCTCCTATAGGCTACTAAAGAATTCTTTGCATCCTGTCATATGGAATGAGGCCCAATAATATAGGTACCACACACTCCCCATTACAATGCTTTCCATGCATGCAATCAGGGTGAAGTCCAATTCGAATTGGGAGGTGAGAGCATCACCTCTTGCTCCTTTTGAGGTATTCTTATTGGATTTCTTGTGCGGACACTTGGTTGCATGGTGTCCATATTTGCGGTAGTGAAAACCTTTTATCTTGCTGAGGTCTTTCTTCTTTCCAGTGTTTTGGCTGGACTCGGGCTTTCCTTGGGCCTTCTTTCCCTTGCCTACCAAGGAAAATTTTTCTTCCTTCTTAGCTTTGAATGTTACTCCATCTCTAGTTTTCCTTCAGATTTACTCGTGCACCAAATCAGAGCAAAGTTTCTCTCAATTTGGTAATTTGTCCCTTCCATTTACAAAGTCATGGTAACTATGCCAGGATTTTGGAAGGCCTAGGAGAGCTAGGCTCACTAGCTTAGAAGATGGCACATTTTCTCCTACTCCTCCAAGTTTATCTCAAACCTGAGTGAATCTGGAGAGGTATTGCTGAATGGTTTCATTTTTCTACATTCAGATGTTTCTGAGCTTGTCCCTCAATGAAAATTTCCTAGCGTCACTCTTATTTTCCAATAATTCAGCAAGGGCCTTCCAAATAGAAAATGGAGTTTCCTTGTCATGTAAATTCGAGACTATGTGGTCTCTTACAACCTCTAGGGTGATCCTCCTAGATTTTGTAGTATCCTTCTTCCACTGGGCTAATTGTTGTGCATCTGATGTTGTTGGTTTTGAAATGTCAATTTGGGTGTATTCCAACACTCCATTATCATCGAGTACAACTTCCATCTTGTCCTTCCAAGCTATGAAATTCGAGGTTCCCTCCAAGGCATACTCCAATTTCAATCCATTGAAAGACATTTTCCCGCACAAATGAAAACTACTTCATTGAATCTACAATTCAAAATTTTTGAAGGAAAAAATCTATTGACTAGTTTCTATTGTGTTTTAAATCTCTGATACCATGTATAAATGGAAATAAATTCGCTACTAATAATGAATTCAAACTAAAAACAAGAGATACAAATTTCTTCTACAATTTGCGGAATAGAAAATCACAAGATAGAAACACATGCAATGACATGCAACCATAAAAACACAAGGAACACAATGCTTTTACAAGGGAACCTAAATGGAATTAGGGGAATTTTGAGGTCTAAAATGAGCATCCTAAGGAAATTATAAAATAATAGTGGAAATAATAAAATAAGATTAGATTACATCATCAAATTTTAGAGGGAAAAAAGAAAAAACTATTTTTTCAACTCGTATTTTCAACTTATCTCTCGATGGGTTTGCTCAAATTTCGAGTGACAACACTCATTGGATGCATAATTTGATTCCTCATCCAAGGATTACCCATGTTGCATATTTTCGATGGGCCCTACTACACGAAAAATGAGAAATACATGAAAAATGTTTTTTCATGTATTTCTCATTTTCCGTGTAGTACGGTCCATCAAAAGTATGCAACATGGGTACTCCTTGGATGAGGAATTAAATTTTGTATCCAACGAGTACTCCCACTCGAAATTTGAGTAAAACCTCAGGGATATAAGTTGAAAATACGAGTTGAAAAAATAGTTTTATTATTTTATTATTTTTTAATCTTTTTACGTTTTTACTCCAAAAATGGTGAATCATTCCCCATGGTTTACATCATCATCTTGAATCCTACTGGTTCTTATAAAGTTTATTTTGGTTGTACAATTTTCTTAGGATGCCCATTTTAGACCTCAAAATTACCCTAATGGAAAAACCTCTTTATTTCTTTTCATTAACGAGATGAGAAAGATAAACTATTACAATGTTAGCTTCAATATTTGAAGCACACCCTACACTATAAAAATGTTCTCTTGTTGAATGACTATATTTGGCCAACACTTAGCCTATTCATGCCCCTAACCAAACTCCTATTTTCTTGTGCAATCCTGGAGAAATTTAGCTCCTAAATAATAGGGAAATTCCCTATTTCCTTGTGCAAATCTAAGGGAATTGATCACTTGCTTGATTTCCAAGCATATACACTCAACCAGTATACAATTAATGATTACAATGTGCATTTTCCTCCACTCCAACTAGGCCATTTGAATTCCATGCATGTTTGGGATATTTTTGGCTGATTGGCTAGTTAACTGAGAGATCAATGAGTTAACAATAGTCATCACTACTCAACTGACTCAACTAGTGACTAGAGCTCAGTTAACTAAGTTCAACTAAAAATAACTAAACTATATCGCTAAATTTTAGCAATCACTACATGCACAACTCTAATCCAAGCCTATAAACTTGAATTTGTTGATCTAACAAAGTGACAAGGCCATGTCACTCAAGTTAACTACAATCCAAGTCATCCTACTGATGTGGAAAATCAAATTTATCCATTTGACTAAGGCACAAGTCAAGTGGAGGCTTTTCTTACTACATTTCTAACATGGCCAACCATTGTGGATATGACCAGTTGTAAATAGTTTTTAGGAGTTATAATGTATTTGGGGTTAGTGTGTTTGGATCATAATGTGATAAGGAGTGATTGTTAAATAATGAATCCATACAAGTGATGATAGTTTTAGATAGAGAGCAGGAATGACCTGTTACAGAGTTTTGTGAACCCAACGTTTCGGACTGCCAGGTGAGTCCATCATCAGGGGATGCGACAATAGATATTCTTCAACATTAATGATGAATCCAAGAGCTATGTTAGGGTATATATATAGGTTATTAAGGATTGATGTGCAGAATTAGGTCGGCCATTTATTTATTTATTATTTATTTATTAATTATTGTTATTTATTTATTAATTAGGTCGGCCATTTATTTATTTATTTTATTTTTATTTATTGTATTATTATTTTATTTTATTTTTATTTTTATATTTTATTTTTTATTTATTTATTTTTATTTATTTATTTATTTATTTATTATTATTATTATTATTTATTTATTTAATTTATTTTACTATTTTTTTTTTCCTCTTCAAATACCCTATACTATTATTTCTATTCATATTACTATTACTATTATTAATTAATTAATTAATTTTTATTTTTATTTTATTATTGTGTTTAATTGCTATTATTAATAAGTTAGGTAGGTGGATTAATTCCTTTAATAAATAGCTTAAAGGGATAAATAGATTAATTAATTAATTTTATATTTTATAGATTTAATTATTATGTTTACTAATTTCTTTATATCAAATTAATTATTTTGAATAATGATTTACTTAATTTATTAATGTGTTTTAAATTAATTATTTATTTATTTAATTGTTTTAAATTATTTATTTATTTATTTATTTATTTTATTTTATTTATTATATATATATATATATATATATATATATATATATATATATATATAGATTTTATGTTATATTTTTTTATTAAAATAGTTGATTAAATAATATTTATATTTTTTATTATGCTTACTGATTTATTAATTTGATTAAATAAATAATTAATTGATGAGATATAAGTTAATTACTTAATTTTGTTATTTCTTGATTTAATTATTATATTAATTACTTAATTTAATTGTTTAATTATTGCCCACGGGGCTTTGGATTGACGGTGAATGGGTGCGTTGTTAAGGCACTCCTTGCGATAGGTCACTGGTTCAATTCCCCGTGGGTACTTAGTTTAGTCTTAACCTAGAAAAAAAAAAAAAAAAAAAAAAAAAAGTTGTTTAATTATTATTTTTATGTAAAAATTAACAATTTCTTAACTACTGTATTTGACTTAATTGATAGAAGATTAGCTTATTTTAATATTTACTAATATTTATTTATTTATTTGTTTTAAATTATTTATTTATTTATTATTTATTTATTTAATTTTTTTATTTTTTTTAATTTATTATTTTTTCTCTTCAAATACCCTATATTATAATTTCTATTCATATTTCTATTACTATTATTAATTGATTAATTAATTAATTTTTATTTTTATTTTATTACTATTATTAATTGATTAATTAATTAATTTTTATTTTTATTTTATTATTGTGTTTAATTGCTATTATTAAGTTAGGTAGGTGGATTAATTCCTTTAATAAATAGTTTAGGGATAATAAGATTCAAGGGGAACATGAGTGTAGAGATTAAAGGTGATTATATCAAATATCATAAGACTTAGGAGGTATACTATGTATAAGTTCATAATGGTTATGGCTATATTGTATTCAAGGGCATATTGTGTCAAATGATGATCGTATCCATGTTCATAAGCATTAGGAAGTATAGTTGGTATGAGACTCACTTAGAGGGTGATTATATCAGAGGTCATAGAGATAGAAAGATCAATGTGTATGTGATCATAACAATTTTAATATGAATAATGCATAATAACTAATATTGTCCCTAGAAGAAAGGGTGAACATGTTCTTAGAATATTTAAATTTTTGTGGTAGAAATGACAATGTGATTGCTTCCTCAACCAATAAAGAACAAGGGGAGCTGCGACGCAGCGAGTCGCTGCGTGAAGTTGAGCCTGCTTATATTGTTCATGTCTAGAGCTTATATTGTTCATGTGCTTAGACATAGTTATTTTAGCTATGACTTTAAAGGTAAATCATTGTAGCTTTACCTAAATCTTAGTATTCACAGTTTGTTTCATATTTTTTTAGTGATTTATGCCAAGTCATAGCTAAAACAACTCACCCCAAGTGATTGGCAGCATATAAATATGGTTAGTTTCAGGACAATGCGCGTGGAAACCGTGGGATATCACTGTAAGGACGAGCCAAGAGGGAAGCACGCAAACCGAGTGAAAGTCTATGAATGTTTCAACCTAAATTATAAAAATATTTCGTCTTTCACAGCGACTCTATGAGCGTTCTTAGTCGTACAAATAAAAGAATCGAATGATTAAGCTTTTCTAATCTTTCATTATAATTTTTAGCAAATATCTAATCATATGATTGATTTCCTTTTGCTTGTCTCCATGCCCTGGATACAGTGAATTTGATAAATTAACATAATATCGCAGTTAACATGCCAGATTGTAACAATTAATCATATTTAGATTTTAAACAGCACAAAATGCATAGAAATTCACAGAATGTACAACCAAAAGAGAGGAATTTGCAGTGATTTAAAAGCTTTACCGGAGTTATGACAGTTGTATATTCCATCTCTTTAGAGTTTGCCAACTTCCGGTTCTTAGACAGAGATGACATTTCTGAGGAGTTTGAACTTCGTGGAGCTGAATCCTTCCATGTATCCAAAATCTTTTTACCTAAAACGGCTTCGTTGGGATGATTAGCGACCGAGGAAGTATGAGTTTGAAAGGAGAACATATTTTGATGAAGATCTCGCATGAGCGAACGCTGCGTTCTGGTAAAACTTTCGGCATCTTGAGTAGGGTCGAATTTTGGATTGATTTGCATTCCTTCGAAAGAGTTGTCACCGCTAGAAGGATTGAATTGCATTGATTCAGAAGGATTGTCACAGTGGGTACGCAGAAAATGAGAATTTAAGTAAACAGAAAACCTTCTTGCAGAGAGAATCTCATTGGCCGACAATATTAAAATCTGCTTCAAGGCTTATGGATTGTAAATTGTAATAATTACGTAGCTATGTAAAAGTAAGCAAAATGTTAGGATAATAATGTATCTACCCAACGCAACGCCCATTTCATAGGTAATAATTACTTGTAATGGATTTCGATATCGTTAACAAATATATTTTAAGACGAGGCCACACGTTACACAGGAGACATGTGATGGACATGCATGCAGCAACGTGTTTGTACGCACCAACGTGTTTGTACGGAACGTGGGAAACAAGGCCATGAGAACCACCATGGCTCTCCAAATCTGCAACACTTGTGCCTGAAACATGGCTCTCCAGACCTAAAACATGGCTCTCCAGACCTGCAAAACACTGCCAGAACCATGCTACAAATAATAAGAATCTAGTCTAGTCTTACTGACTGAGGGTTTTCGTGTACTTAGGAGGAAGGGTATAAATGGCCAGGTTACCAGTGCGGCTATGGACGAGACAATCTGGCGAGAGCTCCCCGAGGAGGCTTCGGAACTATTTCTCCATGCCGTCCATAGCTTTCTTCAACAGCATCGCAGCGTCAACATAAATCGATTTGAGAAGTTTTGATGCAAGGAAGAAAACCAAATCGGCAGAAGGCAAAGCAATTATTTCATCAATTTTTCCGAGAATATGATATTGAGCTGCAGGGTAGCTTCCAAGAAGAAAATACAAAAAATAACAAAGCAAGATAAACATATTACTGTTACCTGTGAGAAGTCCGTCGCCGTCTCTAGTAATTCTGGTCCTTACAATGCGTGGATGGATAGAATTTGTTGTCACATTGGCCTTCATTTTCTGCATTCTAGACGGAAACTTGTGTTAAATGTTTATTCCTTGTAAAAAAATTGTAAATTTGAGCGGTTATGGAAAACGTAGCTCAAGATTAAGGTTACCTCGAGTCTCAACGCAAGCTCTTTTGTGTGTAGAATATCGATAGCTGCTGTAAGTTTTGACCCAGATTTGCTTGAATCTTTGGAGTTTGTTCTTTCTTGCGCATATGACAGATTTAATAATAATGGCTCTTTGTTTGATGCGTTTCTTCAGGTTGTAGCGTCTCAAGATTGGCCTGAAGTCACTAAATATGCAGGCTTAGTTTGTGCTCAGGCACATCGTCAGGAACTCATTCAGGATCTTTACAAGTCTGGCAGGATCCTGTGCGAGGGTCTGCAACTGGAGGCATGATAAAGTATACATTTCTTGTCTTTCCCTAAAAACAGAAAATATGTGCAAATGTGGCCGAGTGTTTGACCTGCTTGACTGAATTAAGCTTTTTTGAAGCAATGTTTATGCAAGCATGAAAGAGGGGTCATTCTAAATTCTTCTTTTGCATCTCTGCTTATAATATTTTTCATTCTGTTCCTATTTGGTTTGGCTTTTGAAACTGAAATATGAAAGCATATCAATTCTCTCAGGGAATTGTTGATTTCATTCAGAAGGAATACAGGACACAAGCCGGAGCGTATAATATTTTACAGGTAATAATCATCGATAAACGGGTAAAATACGTCATTCTTATAACCCTGGTTTCCCTTGAATTTTTTTCGGAAATAAATAGTTTCTGTGAAAATTAAGGAATAACAGGTACAAGGAGCGAGTTAAAACATTTAAAGAATTCAATAAAAAGGCGCTAGAAAGTAGCTGTATGAGAGATCTTACTTGAGAAATCGATTTGAGAGTCAGTCGGACTGCTGAGGAAGAGGCCGGACTCGTTATCCGTGGAATCGACAAGCGATGCATCAAGATCCATTGTTGAGCGTTGTGTTGAGGCTACTATATGATCTGTGAGATCCACTGCTATACAATCTATTGAAGCTGTTGTAAAGCTCGATCTGATCAGCGAAGGGCAGTTAGAAATAAAACCCAGAGGCAACGTACTGGACTACATTAGCACCAGCGAAGGGCAGTTAGAAATAAAACCCAGAGGCAACGTACTGGACTACATTAGCACCGGTGGCGGAAGGTTATAACAGCGGGACTGCACAGCTGCTGTGCATGTAGCACGCACATGCTTCGCACAAAGACACCTCCCGCCATGCAAAACTTGACCATACGGCCGACACCTGCAAAAGAACAAGCAACTTAGCATATGTATCCCATTCGCACTTAACAGTAAAAATTAAGGAATTAATGTCAGCATTAAATCGAAACCGCAAACCGTCAAGGCCAGTTGATTATGGGTAAGTACGAGTTTAAGATATGGTCCGGCCTCTTCCGCCTCGGGAAGAGGCCAAATAAGATGGCCAACAGAAGTTCAACTGCAAACTTTAGGATATAACCAAAAATACCACTAAAAAACCCGGCGAATTAATGTTATCTGCCCTCCGAACGGTTACTATAGTCCCTGCCGGATGCCAGATGGCAGGGACTAATAAATTATCATTTATTCATCATCACCATCACTATTATTATGACCATTAAATATTTACTAGTATCATTTTTATTTATTTACTTTAGTTAATAGTATTACTTTGATGTTTATCTGTTACCATATCAAACTCAATACCATCTTCAAAGAGAAATAATTGACCTTTTTCGCCTACAATGACATATTTGGAGATATTTATGTAGTTGTTTCTTGAGATTTTATTGTACATATCATCATGGGAATTTTTATAAACATTTCAAAAAATGTTTTTATGGACTTTTTAACATCTAAACTTAAGAATATTATAAAATGGGTTGTCATTTCAATGGATTGTGGAGATAGAGATATTGTTTGGATGTTTTTTCAAAACATAACTCACCCAAAATCTTATATTGAGTTGTGATTGTTATCTACAATATGTCTCCTTTTAAAAACCACTTGAATGTTACTTATTTCATCGAAGTTACTAAGCCTTACGCATAATCTCTTTTGTAAAGGAAATTGTGTTAGGTATGGAAACTTTTAGAAACAATTTTTTTCTTTTCAAAACAATTAAATCTTAAAAAGTCCTCTGCAATTCCTCCATAATTTGAAGAGCTTTTTATATGTATTCCTACATAGTTTTCAATGCAAGTACGCATTTTTTTGTTAACAACTTTCATGAAAGTTTTGACCAAATGTTAAAAATTATGTGTAATTAGCAACTTTCATAAATGTTTTGTAGAAATGTCAAAAACTAGGAATTGCACCACATGTTGCAAAGGAAATGTTGTAAGGTGATAACATAGGAAAAAATAACATAGAAGAAAGAAGTAAATTCTTTATGCAATTTTATTTCTTCACTGTCGTCTCTTTTTTATCATATGCATGTTTCAGGGAGATTCTAACCAAGCCAACATTTGAGAATATGTTCAAAATGAAGGTAATGCAAAACACCTTAACTCCAAAGGATTTATAAAAATGCTCTCGAACTAAACCATTCCCAACTATTATAAGAAAATGATTTAAATCAAACATTTCATAACACAAATAATCTCATATTACCTTTGATTAACAATGCAATTGATAATAGGTTTTGTTAGAAGGGATTCAAAATAATGTATGTGGATTTTGAGCAATTTTTATGTCAATTCTAGCATGCTGTCACTATTTTTTTTTTTTGTGATTAAGAGTATAAAATTTTTAGGGTGGTGTTCTATGTGCACTAAAATACCTGTGAGGTCCAACACTATGTATGGGGTTTTGTTTTCAAGATCTGTTTTTCTCGAGTAAGGAAGATTTCAAAGTTTTTCTACAATAGGAAAAAGACTAGATTGTTGCACTTTTCATTGACCACGTCTCTCTTGAAAAAAATCTAGAAAACAAGAAGTAATGCAAGTGGATTTCTTTGAGTAGCGCAATAACAACTAGAACATGAGCTTATGAGCTTATGGTCCACATGTGCTACTGTAAGGGGTTACTTGTAACTTCAAATCTACACTGTTCATTTCTTCCTTTAGATCCAATGGTTATCACGTCGTCCGCTCATCAACTAACCTGGACGATCTCTATCGTTGATTTGCTCCATCCGATCCAGCAACTGTCGCATCACCCGCTCAACTTTTGTGTGGCCAAATCTCCACCATAGATCAATCCTACTTGATCCAACGGATATCGTGCAATCTCGCACTCCAACTAGCACGACCGATAAAATTTCGGAAGCATGCGAGAAAAGTTGTTTTGTTGTGCTACGTGGCGCCTCCATGTTTTATCACGTAGAATTTTGAAATACCACTTACAACCTTTAGGCCACGCGAGATACCACTTCCGCCTTTGGAAAACTGCCCACGTGCTCAAATCAAAACCTTTAAGGAAGATGCTTAACCAAAGGTTTAGCGCTTAATCTCAGTATTAACCCTTAATGCTAACACATAGTTTACTCTCTACCATTCCTCTTCCATCGTTGTTATCCGTCAATCTGGCCGATCCGATGGTTTCTGTGCTTTGTTGTTTGATACTTTCTACGTCATTGATCTTTCGTTTGACTCCTTCCTGAGCTTAATTACAGTCCATCATTGGAACTGTTTAACCTCCAATTTTCTATGTACACTGTCTCAGCACTCTATCCTTCTCGATTTCGTTTGCACACACATATCTTATGCAAAAAAACTTCATTTATAAATAATTAAAATTTAATCACATATGTACTCTACACAGGTTTGAAATCGAATTTCTATATTCGTAAATTTTTTGGTTTGAAATCAAATTTCTATATTCGTAAACAAGTATTTACACAGTTTCTTCTCTCAGGCCTGATTTCCAATATCAGTGGCCTCTGTTTCCCTATCTTCCCATAGGCTTACAATCAAACTCCTCTAATTCCTAACTCTCTAACTAACTAACTCTCTCTATGCCTTTTAGGCTTACATTTATACAAAAGGTTTTGTAACCCATTTCGATTCGTATCCTTAATCTGCTCATCAACAACTCAACTAAATCCTAAGTGTTGAAAAATGTGCAACAAGAAATTCTAAATTTAGAATGTGCTAAAAATAGACCTGCTAAAAATAGCATGTCTAAAAATAGCAATTTGGCCAATGAGCATTTTGGCCACCTTAGGTGAGAGGTGAAACTACTAAAAATAGAAAGTTCTAAAAATAGCATTTCTGGGTCCCTTCCTATCTATAGCAGTCCCTAGTCTATCTATAGGAAGTAAAATTACTTTTGGTCTTAACAGCAGTTGGAAATATTAATTAATTAATTTAGTTGAGTTAATTAGTTAAGGAAATTCGAATTTGAAGTCTTTGTGAGCATGCACATGAGTTGTCCCACTAATTCAGGGAATAAGTATGAGTTCATAATGAGAGAATCAGTTGACCTAGTTCTAACTAGTCAAGTCCAGTTAGATTATTTTAACAAGTTGTTAAAATAATAAAATAGAGTTTGTTAGTGCTTGCATGCATGTGACAACTATTATTTTAGATAACTGAGGATTTACTCATGGATAACTATTGCATGTCAGTTCTGTCAGAGACCCAGTTGAGATCAGATGTGGGACAGTGTACTATCAAATGCTTGACTATTTCTAGTAAGTAGTTTTTGCATGGTTGAGGAACTAGTGTCCTCAAGGATTGTGTAGTTGGACCATTGATTAACTTGGTATGTTTGGAATTAATTGCATGTGCTTTTGCTATTATTTCCTAAGGAAAGTGAGCAAGGAAATATGGATTGGACCATAGGTAAAACCTTTATATACAGGGCTTGGTTGGTTCATGAGACATATCTCCATAGTTCATTGAGAACTAAATAGCTTGAGAGCTAATTCTTTTTGTATTGTGAAGAGGATTTCCACTTGATTGATAATACATGGTTGGGGTTTTATGTTGGTGCTTTCCCCTGGATATATCTTGTGTTATGTGTGATTATTTCTCTTGATCAGTTATGCATGTTTCTACTTGATGTTGCTCATGAATTCGATTATGCTTCCGCTTAATGTTTTGTAGAAGTAGAACAAGTATTATGCTTTAGGACATTTCATATATCAGTTTGTTCTACAGGTGAAATTTCTACACTAAGGTTTCTCTTTAATCCCCAAAATCATGAAACCAATTCCTAATCTAAGATTTACAATATTTCAAAATCTCTCAATCCTCACTAATCACTCATCATCACTCATGTTCTCCTACATTCGAGAACATTTACAATATTCCTCACAATATCTAATTAATTCCTATTCTTAATATCTCTCATAAACTTACTTAAAAACCTTAATAATTACATTAATTTAATACTCAGGAAACCAACTTCCTTAAAACACAAGACCCCCTATGTCTACTAAAATACAATGATATTCTGAGCCGAATACTCCTACATCAGACTCCCAAGGTTGAAAACATTCATGATCTCCAAATCATGTGTTCTCATATGTTGATAGAAAAACCTCCAGGGTCCCAAACCTTAGTTTGTAACTGCCCAAATGCCTTGCACCTTTGTTGTTGTTGTATATCTATTGTCTTCTTGTTCATATTCCTCTCTTCAATTAATTTCAAATTCTGATTGATCACTCCTCTTGCTATCATTTTCCTCAATCTGGACTGTTTCATCATCAACTGCCATAATTCTTCAATCTCCATCTCTAGCAAATCCTTGGGCTAGTACATACTCTGCCATTGCATCTCACTACACGTTGTCCATTCATATTTAAACTATTGATTACTTTCTTCAACTTTTTCTACTTCAGCTTCTGTTATTACTCTTGAGATTTCTCCAGATACTGTTGTAGATATTGCTTCCACCCAAACTTCCTGAATATTCTTGAATATATCTCCCTCTGCAACATCTAATTTCTGCTCCTTGTCTGCAAATTTACTTTCCAATGATTTAATGTTTTCATTCCATGGGCTAAGTACTATCATGGAATCTTCCTTTTCCTCCTTCATTTTACTGTTCTCCTGTGCCAAATATTTTTTCTCTTTGCACCAGTATCTTCATCACAACCTACAATAATACACCAATTATCAGAATTAAAAATATAAGGCCTCATTTCCTTTTCCTTCTCTGGAAACATTTCAATTTGATGTTCTGAGTTTTCCTCTAACTCCTTCATTAGCACATCAGTATGCTGATTTAAATTCTCAAAAGAATTCACGAGACTGTCAGCTAGTCTCTCTTCCACACCATCTGTTTCAATGATGTCTTCCTGCTCTTGTCCACTGTAGTGAACTTCTTCATTCTCATTCAGCTCTAATTTTACAACCTGAACACTTACTCTTTGGTTTTCTAGCCTTTTCTCCAAAAGACTTAACTCATGCCATAAATTTTCCATCTCACTTGGGATTTCTCCTAAAAGCTATGTACAATCATCACTATCTTCTTCTTTGTCGCAAGCATAATTTCTTGGTGACTCTACTTCTTCATTATTGATTAGAATAAATTTATGATCCTCCATCTTTGTGATAGTTTTAGATGTCTGTCCATCACTCTTCCTTTGGCCATTTAAGAAAATCAATTTCTCTTTGTCCTTACCAATAACAAATTCCTTATCATAAGACATAACTATCTCATCTCTACTAAAGATATTTCCTTCACTAAGCAAGGAATTTATGGACTCTTTCTGCTGTAATAACTCAACTTGATCTTCATTTGAAAGACAGTCATCATCATACTTTGCTTGGAAACTTTCAACTTCACTCAAGACAGTTCCATAGGATGGTTTGTCTTTTGCAATACTTGCATTCACACACAACTTGTTAGTTTTAAACCACAAGACCTCATGATGTCACTTGATGATTCAATCATCAAGTCCTCCTGTTGTTCCAAGTCCTCTACGTGAATTAGAAATATTTCGATGGTCTTCTCTTCAATCTCCTCAAGTCCTTCACTTGCTTGCTTGATATCCTTCTCCACTTCTTCTTTCTTTTGGCCATCATCGTGAGTCAAACTTCCTCTACTTTCAGTCCTTGCAATATGCTAAAAAGTAAAACTTTTTCCCAACTGTGTATGAGCATTTACATGAGACCTATCTATCTCATCTTCTTTCAAAACAGAATTTAGATTCTGCCTGTCTTCTTCCTCCTTTATGACAATATCAAAAAATTGTATTTCTTCACATGTTTCACCTGCAATCATACACAAATTATTAGATTTAAAATTATGTGACCTTTTGGTCTCTCTCGAAGTTTCAGTCTTCAAGTCTTCCTCCAAATACTCATTTATTCTGAGTAATTCTTCCTTCAGTTGAGCATTCATCATTTGCTCTTTCCTCTTCTGTAGTTTATGCCACCTTATCTTTCTTCTCATAAGAAAACCACACCTCTAGTCTTTCTCATTCCTCTGTAACAGTTCCATCAATACTTCAAGATGGACTATTATCTCAACCTTCTCCCTCTCATATTCTTCTTCATTCATCTGTCTCCATATGCCATTTGCTTTGGCATATTCTTTCTTCACTTTGTAGCTTTTCTCTGAACCTCTACAATGACTATCAGTAGTCATATTCTTCTCCATCTCTATGAGTTCTTCACCCACTCACTATGAGCTGCACAAGTCTTTGCAACAACAAGTCCTCCCTACTGCATGATACCTCACTAAGCTTCTCTCCTTTGAGCTCAGTCTTTTGGCATCTCTCTGGTTCTCTCCTCTGGAACCATATGAGCACTCCATGCTCTAGACTTCAACTCATCTGCACTTTTGAGAACACAATTGTCCTCTTGTATTTCAAACACAAATGAAATACTAGGTTTTGGCCACTCTCTCTCAAAAACCCTTACCGGCTTCCTTCATCACTGCTCTTCAGGTTGTGATCTTCTTGCTGAGATGCTTCACTAATTACTGTTACCTACATATCAATGATATTTAAAACAAAGATCATTCCAAGCTTTCAAAAGCTTGTTGCTACCAAATTTCTATGGCCACTTTAAAATGCTTCTGCTCAGCTTCCTTCTGAGAACACTCTTGTCCTCTCTATCCAACCTTCAGTCGGATTCTTCAGGTTCACTGCCACTTTTTTTCCAATCTTTCACTCACTATACAACTTTCCTTGTCTGTCTGCTTCTATCAATATTTACTCTATCTTTAACCTGCAAAACTCAAACCAAAGTTAAATAAAACAATACTTGTATGATTTTATAAGCAGTCTCCATCCACTCTTCACATTCGAGTGAATCTCCATTTTCCTCAAGAAAACAAACATTGTTGTGTTTTCTTTATGCTTCTGCAATCTCTTCTTAAGAGTATCACTTACTCTAATCTTATGTCATGCCTTCTACTTATCATATTCAAATAACCTGATCTCCTCTTTCTTTCGGAATCACACTTGCATTCTGCACAATTCTGCTTTAATTAAAAAGAGCTTTGACCAAATCTGATACCAAATGATGCAGCCTTAGCTGAAAATATCCACAGTATGCATACAAATGCATGTCATATTCATGTCCCAGGAATTTCCATCTCATACTTAGGAAAACTCTCTTAAATCAAGGTTTAATGTTCTTAATTAAATGCTTAAGCAGAAACGTTTGACATAGCTATCCAAGGTCTAAACCTTAATAAACCTTTGAGTGGAAACTATACGACCCTTCAATATCTTTGGTTAACTCTTATTACCCGTGCATATTAACCATGCTATATTTATTCCACTTTATTTCTATTATAACTCTTGTATAATAGAAATTACACATAAACCATTTAACCCTTCATTACTTTACCATTCTGCCGATTCACACGACTTTGCACATTTACCGATGCTCAACCTGCGCTTCAAATATGCACCGTTGATTTCTTCCTTCAGATCCAACGACTATCGCATCGTCTTCTCATCAACTAACTTGGACGATCTTTACCGTTGATCTGCTCCATCCGATCCAATGGCTGTTGCATCACCCGCTCAACTTTTGTGCAGCCAAATCTCCATCGTAGATCAATCATGCTTGATCCAATGGATATCGCGCAATCTCACGCTCCAACTAGCACGACTGATAAAATTTCATAAGCATGCGAGAAAAGTTTTTTTTCTGTGCTACGTGGCGCCTCCACGTTTTATCATGTAGAATTTTGAAATACCACTTACAGCCTTTAGGCCGTGCGAGATACCACTTCCGCCTTTAAAAAAAATTCTGTTATCACCCCAAGAAACTCTCCTATGGTTGTATCTCGGATATGCTCAGGAACATTACAAACTCAAAAAAATGTTGGAAATGGATGAATGGAAGGAATGATGCATATTCAAGCCAGATAACCACTTATACTATGCTTAACTCCAAACATGGGTGAACACCCCCATACTACAAGGCTTTAGACCACCAATTATTCATAGTTTGAGGATTAGGTGAACATGGAGAATACTGACCACACCAACAGATGCACAAGACCGTGTGATGGCTGGCTGCAACCAGTAAAGAGGTCTGCAAATCTATTTCATAATGCACAGACAGGATGACAGCTCTCTGGCATTAAGTAAATAGAAACCTGCATAACACATTCAATGATACATACTAGACTTCAACACAGAGGTGGGATGACAGCCCCTCTAATGCTAAATATCAAGAGCACATGAACAAATGCATAACAGGCACAGCCTAGAACAGAGTAGAAATGGAAAAGTGAGCAATTAACAGCGAAAGAAGCTTGTATTAGCTGAAAATGAAGACCAGACGCTGCAAGTATCAAAGTAGTTACAGTCTCCAGAAGTTGAACCTTACATCAAAACTACAACCATCAACCCTGATTACATCTGTGTTCTGGGTATATATAGAGTTTGTTTACAAAAATGATCTGCTACCAAGCGTGGAGGGGTCATAAGTGACCACCAACCGCTTTAACTCACTGATGGCATCTCTGCTACAATCTGCTTGCTTTAATGAATGAATTTGATCTTTTTTGCTGCTCTGTTGTCCTTCTCAAGCAGGTGGAGTGTAAGATGGATGAAACTCCATAACTGATAAATGCGTTGATCTGCTCAAGGCACATCCTCTTCCCTTCAGCCGTACTGTTTCTTGAATGAGGTAGTTGAGGATCTGACACAAACGGTACCGGGACTGGCTATACTCGTCCTTCGGATGCTCAGAGAAATTAAGGAGCGCGGTCTTCATGGTGGGTAGACGAACTAAATGGAGGAACGAGGCTGACCGTCGGATCGTGCAGATGGACGGCGGGGATCGTTTTGCAGGAGGAATTAGGAGATACGGGATCGGAGTGGACACAGGCCGTTGGATCTCAGGCATGCAGATCCAACAACTATCGGGAGTCGAAGGTACACGAGGGATAACGAGCAGGGAAAACAGTTTGGCGGTAAGCGGTATCCCCCGCACTGCTTTTCAAAGGTGGGTGGTAATCGTACGGAGGCTCGCAATCATAATCATCGGGTGACGCGTGGTGGATGGGACATGGTGAAAACCATGTTGATCATGAGTTAACGTGTGGGTGGCTTGCAAGAGCGAGAGGAGCGAATGTCGTCCAATCGCGGCGGGGATGATCGGACGGTGGGAAACAACTGGGCGAGTTATGTGTGGCGTGGGACCGTCAGATCGGGGTGTGGCGATCAACGGTTACGGTTAAAGATGACGATGGGTTACGGTGAAGACCTTATGGAGGCACGTAGACATGTGGGCGCGGGTCATATGGGTCTCAGGGTTTTAATGCCTGGGGCTTAAGAAGATCGTGTCATGTGATTTTAAACGGAAGCAAAGGAGATTAAGAGGGGAGTGGGCGAGGAATGGAAAAGGGAGAGGATATCCAGCGTAGGCCTTCTTTGAGTAGAACCAAGGACCGATTTCACTTCTTCTCCTCGGAAATTAGCAACCTGTAGCAGAGCTAACACTGGCTCCTTCTAGGGATGAGATCCTCCCTGTGAGGTCTCAAGAACTGCAGACCAATGCCTTCATACAAAACAAGCTTAAAAACATTGCCTAGTATTCCATTGGGCATGGAGTCTAATTAAGTCTATGCTAAAACCTGTAAAAGAACATGCTTACAATCATAAATCTTCAAAAACTGGCCATCTAGTGGACCATCAAAACTGTTTTTTCTCCTCTCGGCCGGCCTATCAGCCGGTTCATCATAGATCTGCAAAATTGGATTGATTTGATCCTCTACCTCAAAGAGTTTAGGGCATTTGACCTTGTTAGGTAGAGATGGTTTGTATTTCACCCCCTCTTTGTATGCTCTCATCCTTGGATGTTCTTCATAGGAGCCTTTGTACACCTGTTGAATGACAATGGTTGTTGTGCACTTGTCTGTGTCATTTGTGGCCTGCACAATTAATATAAATGGTGAACCAATGTATTCTTGTGTGGAGGACACAAAGACATCATCTGCTCCTGCATTTTCCTTGGAACAGTCCACGTCCAAGGAGGAGTCCCAAAACTGTGCATCCTCTTCCTCTGTGATCTGGCAAGCTGCCCTTTCAAGCTGTGTGGAGGCCAACTGGGCAGGCATCAAAATATCAAGACTGAGATTGTTAGTATCAGCCTTGGGCATCGAGCTATGGCCTACCTTAGTGCCTAATGGGAAATTATGAGGGCTTGTCTTTGGAACAGACGAAGAAGCACAAGATGATGGGGAGATTTCTTCTCCCTTTTTGATCACTGGACTGGGGATAACAGCAGGCCGGTCAATTTGCAGATCTGCATAGTCATGGGAAGATGGGATGGCTTTAGGCTCGAGGTCTTCGAGGATGGTGGGACCTGCTGCTGATTGCTTCTGCTGATAAGCTTGTTGTTCTGCAGGTACAACAAACTCACGAGCAGTGCCTCTGGATAATGACTCTTCATAGGCAGCTCTGGTTAAGAAAGGGGCACTGCCCTTATCTTCCAAACCATGGACCTCCTCCTCTTCTTCAAACTGCTCTTCTTCCATGACTATATTCTGAAAAAGGGTCTTCACCCTTTTGTCTTCGTTTGCATCTTTGTTTCTTTGCAAAATCTGCAACTTCTCCTTTGCTCCTCTATATAGATTTGGCTTTGGAAGAGCAAAGGTACTAGGAGCTCTTGCTTCCTCAGAATGTTGCTCGGCCATTAATTTGGAAACTTCAGAGGCCAATGAATCTATCATCCTAGCCAATTTATCGATCTTAGGATCAGAGGATGATGAGAGCTCTCCTCCCCGTCTTCTCCTATCAGCATTACCTCCGAGCCTCTCTGCAGCTATGATGTTTGATTCTACTTCAAAGGCTGCATCTTTCATATCAGCCAAAGAAGCACATCTTCTTTCTCTTAACAGCAGGCAGAATTGAGAGTCGAAGGCATTGGCATAAGTGAGCATAGCAGAAGTAAGGGTGGGTTTCACTTCAGCTGGCATTCTGTTGTACATATGATTGAATCTGATGTTGAAATCAGATAGCAACTCAGCATTCTCCCTCTGCAAGTTCCCAAATTCAGTGTGGTAGTAGAGCAGATCTTTATTATCCCCCCAATGCTTTAGGAACACATCATCTAAGGCCTCAATGTCTGCTATAGACCTAGGGGCTAATTCTCTGAACCATTTTCTAGCTTCTCCATCTAGGTTTTGGACGAAAACCCTCATCCACACATCATCTTCATTGATATTCGGGTTATCAACATAGCTATAAAAAGACTCAAGGTGTTCTTCAGCTGATACTCCCTCTGTACCAGTAAACTTAGGCATATATTTCTGATAATCTCTTGCAAGCATGGCATTCAAAGAGACAGGCAAGACCAGGGGTCCATACTTAGCAGCAACGATTCTTTCTATCTTTGTGGGAGCTTGCTGGCCTACCATGACTGAGGTGGGTGGAAGGATACTAGTAGATTGAGTAGTATGGATCAATGAAATGGATAACAGAGACAGAGGAATATGATGGACAACATGGGATGCTTTCTTTGGGCTGAAATCCGAAAGGGAAATGAATGAACAGGAGCTTTATGAATCTCTGAAGGTGATTTCTTCACTAGCAGAGATACATGGGATTTTTTAGGCTTACCTGATCCTGATGCTCCTTTCTGCAAAATTTTCTTCTGCTTAACGATCTTCTCAGGGTCAGGCACTGGTTCAGCTGGTGATTTCTGAGGATTTCTTTGAGCATGTCTCACAAACTGAGCCAGGACTGTAATGTGGAGTCGCCAAAGGATGGTCTTCCTCCAGTGGAGTTTCCAGATAGATGATTACAACCAGAAATGTGCCCAGACCTTGTCTATCATCAAAATCTGGAACTATGTCGTCTCCCAGGGAAGCTGAGCTTCAATCTCCCCTCCCCGGCAACGACGCCAATTAATGTTATCACGCCAAGAAACTCTCCTATGGTTGTATCTCGGAGATGCTCGGGAACATTAAAAACTCAACAAAATGTTGGAAATGGATGAATGGAAGGAATGATGCATATTCAAGCCAGATAACCACTTCTACTATGCTTAACTCCATACATGGGTGATCACCCCCAGACTACAAGGCTTTAGACCACCAATTACTCACAGTTTGAGGATTAGGTGAACATGGAGAATACTGACCACACCAGCAGATGCACAAGACCATGTGATGGTCGGCTGCAACTAGTAAAGAGGTCTGCAAATCTATTTCCTAATGCATAGACAGGATTGCAGCTCTCTGGCATTAAGTAAATAGAAACCTGCATAACACATTCAATGATACATACTAGACTTCAACACAGAGGTGGGATGATAGCCCCTCTAATGCTAAATATCAAGAGCACATGAACAAATGCATAACAGGCACAACCTAAAATGGAGTAGAAATGGAAAAGTGAGCAATTAACAGCAAAAGAAGCTTGTATTAGCTGAAAATGAAGACCAGACGCTGCAAGCATCAAAATAGTTACAGTCTCCAGAAGTTGAACCTTACATCAAAACTACAACCATCGACCCTGATTACATCTGTGTTCTGGGTATATATATAGTTTGTTTACAAAAATGATCTGCTACCAGGCGTGGAGGGGTCATAAGTGACCACCAACCGCTTTAACTCACTGATGGCGTCTCTGCTACAATCTGCTTGCTTTAATGAATGAATTTGATCTTTTCTGCTGCTCTGCTGTCCTTCTCGAGCAGGTGGAGTGTAAGATGGATGAAACTCCATAACTGATAAATGCGCTGATCTGCTCGAGGCACGTCCTCTTCCCTTCGGCCGTACTGTTTCTTGAATGAGGTAGCTGAGGATCTGATACAAACGGTACCGGGACTGGCTATACTCGTCCTTCGGATGCTCAGAGAAATTAAGGAGTGTGGTCTTCATGGCGGGTAGACGAACTAAATGGAGGAACGAGGCTGACCGTCGGATCGTGCAGATGGACGGCGGGGATCGTTTTGCAGGAGGAATCAGGAGATACGGGATCGGAGTGGACACAGGCCGTTGGATCTCAGGCACGCAGATCCAACGGCTATCGGGAGTCGAAGGTACACGAGGGATAACGAGCGGGGAAAACAGTTTGGCAGTAAGCGGTATCCCCTGCACCGCTTTTCGAAGGTGGGTGGTAATCGTACGCGGGCTCGCGATCATAATCATCGGGTGACGCATGGCGGATGGGACGTGGCGAAAACCACGTTGATCGCGAGTTAACGCGTGGGCGGCTTGCGAGAGCGGGAGGAGCGAATGTCGTCCGATCGCAGCGGGGATGATCGGACGGCGGGAAACAACTGGGCGAGTTATGTGCGGCGTGGGACCATCAGATCGAGGTGTGGTGATCAACGGTTACAGTTAAAGATGATGATGGGTTACAGTGAAGACCTTATGGAGGCGCGTAGACGTGTGGGCGTGGGTCATATGGGTCTCAAGGTTTTAATGCCCGGGGCTTAAGAAGATCATGTCATGTGATTTTAAACGGAAGCAAAGGAGATTAAGAGGGGAGTGGGCGAGGAATGGAAAAGGGAGAGGATATCCGGCGTAGGCCTTCTTTGAGTAGAACCAAGGACCGATTTCACTTCTGCTCCTCGGACATTAGCAACCTGTAGCAGAGCTAACACTTCCCACGTGCTCAAATCAAAACCTTTAAGGAAGACGCTTAACCAAAGGTTTAGCGCTTAATCTTAGTATTAACCCTTAACGCTAACACATAGTTTACTCTCTACCATCCTCTTCAATCATTGTTATCCTTCAATCTGGGCGATCCGACGGTTTCCGTGATTTGTTGTTTGATACTTTCTATGTCATTGATCTTCCGTTTGACTCCTTCCTGAGCTTAATTACAGTCCATCATTGGAACTGTTTAACCTCCAATTTTCTATGTACATTGTCTCAGCGCTCTGCCCTTCTCGATTTCGTTTGCACACACATATCTTATGCAAAAACACTTCATTTATAAATAATTACAATTTAATCACATATGTACTCTACACAGGATTGAAATCGAATTTCTATATTCGTAAATTTTTTGGTTTGAAATCGAATTTCTATATTCGTAAATTTTTTGGTTTTAAATCGAATTTCTATATTCGTAAACAAGTATTTACATAGTTTCTTCTCTTAGGCATGATTTCCAATATCAGTGGCCTTTGTTTCCCTATCTGTCGTAGGCTTACAATCAAACTCCTCTAATTCCTAACTCTCTAACTAACTAATTCTCTCTATGCCTTTTAGGATTACATTTATACAAAAGGTTTTGTAACCCATTTTAGTTCAAATCTTTAATTTGCTCATCAAGTCCTAAAATCTTTCAATGATCCCTTAGGGATCTCAACAACTCAACTAAATCCTAAGGATTCTCTTTAATCCCCAAAATCATGAAACCAATTCCTAATCTAAGATTTACAATATTTCAAAATCTCTCAATCCTCACTAATCACTCACCATCATTCATGTTCTCCTTCATTCGAGAACATTTACAATATTCCTCACAATATTTAATTAATTCATATTCTTAATATCTCTCATAAACTTACTTAAAAACCTTAATAATTACATTAATTTAATACTCAGGAAACCAACTTCCTTAAAACAAAATACCCCCTATGTCTACTAAAATGCAATGATATTTCTGAGCCGAATGCTCCTTCATGATTGAATTTTCTCTGTGCCAACTGTACTGCTACCAACATTGCTCTACGCTGCTTAGAATCTGACTACTACTAGCTACTACATCTGTCAATTTGGCACCTGACTGCACCAACTCACACTAGTCCATCTTGATAATATTGATTATGGGTTGTCGTAGAAAGGTCTTGATCCAAGAGGTGGAATCCTTAATGATCCTTCCCATCTTGTAGCTCTCTAGGGCTATAACTCCAGATCGCCCCACCTCACCCCTGGAGGCATCTCGACAATCATGGAAAATGCTTCCTCCAGTGTGGAGGAAAATTGTCGATCTCTGCGGATGCAACTTACTGATCATGCTTCTCCTCCTTGTCCTTTTTTCTGAGAGGACACTGAGTGTTGTAGTGGCCCAACTCACCACACCTGAAGCACTTGATCTTCAAAATATCCTTCTTTCTTCTGTGCTGCTCTTGTTGCCCCTTAGATGTAAGGGTCACATCCTCCTCTTCCTTTAATCCCTTCATCCCATTGTCTTTGCTGCAATTGATGGTGGCCTTCACACGATCATGCCTCATCTCCTCTTGTTGTAGATAAACCCACACACATTCCCAATCTGGTAGTTTTTCTCTGCCCAGGATACTCTAGACGAAAGCTTGCCAATATTTAGAAACATTTATCATCTCTAATCGTATGAACTCTAAGGGTTGGCGCATTGACCCTACTGAAGCTAGTTGGTCCTGGACATCCATAAGCCTCGTAAGGAAGGGGTCTACACACTGCCCTCTCTGCATCCTCGTGCATCTCAACTTCTCTTCCAAGTACATCTTCCGCTGCTCGGAAGATCCTTCGTATAACGTAGCTAATGCTTCCCACATTTGTCGGGTAGTATCTTTTCCAGCTATGTGAGATACCACATGATCTTGAACTCCATCGAGAATGAATCTATTAGCTCTCGCCATCTCCTTCTTATACTTCTTGAGCAGATCTGCATCGGCGGGTATAACTACCATGCTATCGACATAAGTTTTGAGATCATGCTCATCTAGAAGGTAGGAAATCCTGGCCTTCCAGATCACATAGTTGGAGGCTCTGTCCAACCAATCTTGATCTCTCAACCTAGCTAATACCATCTGTCTAAAGAAAGTCGATTTTTTCCTCTTCTCCTTTGCACAACTATTGCCCAACTATTCGCACTCCCTTTTGGAGTGAGAAATTATGCACACAGTTATTGTTGCTCTACTCAGACAATTCGAACTTCTTGGCTAGAAGTCCCCTGAGGAAAGAATTCCCTCAGTGTGTGCTCTCCTCTCCTTCTGGCACTATTTTACCAGCAACTGCTGCAAAATGACCGCATCCCAACTAAAGATCTGCTTTGTGTGGAAAATGCTACGCTGCTCCCTCTGCCTCTGCGAATCTTCGATCCAAAAAATTTACTCTCTATTGACTCACTAAGAGAAGTAATTTTCCACGAAAATTAGCCCTTCTGGCCAATGGAATGCGCAACCACTTTGGGGTTTCGAAATGCTATCTATGCAATATTTTCAAACTTCCTCTTTCGCCTGCAACTGAGCTATTTTTCTTATGATATGTGCTTTGATACCATTTGAAAAATCGGTTACCCGATTCCTACTGCAACAAACTGATGATATTTCTCCTATTTGTTAATTACTTGAACAAATTACTTGTAGTTTTCTACAACAAATATTGAAATACATACATTGCAGCCTACACAAATAAATATTGTGAAACTAAATACATCACATGAGAAAAATAAATACACACACACACGCACATCTACATGGTTGTTTTTGGACAATGTCCCCGGAAAAACCCAACTCAGGAAAACCGATGCAACAACTTAGGGTTTTATTATTATGCAGTAGTTTATGAGTACAAATCATTGGATGCCTAAGTTGGCTATCTGATACAGAGAAAAAATGGCAAAAAGTTAGTGATAAAAAATCTCACCCTGATTCGAGAGATCTGACATTGATCAAGGACAGGCTGGCTAACCCCACATTGCCTGTGCGCAGCTTCTACATCAATCCTATGCAGCTTCGCGTCACATTTATTGGCCTCTGCGTCACCTCCTCTTCTGATCTCTTGCTATCTGGAAATTTGACCCTCTGACCCTCTGGTCTCACACCTTGGCTTTTGGTACTAGATCTCGACTCTCCCAACTTTATTTTGAACTCCCTCTGAAGCTCTACATTGCCTCTGCTTGGCACTGCATTGCCTCTCTAAACTGCTCTATGCCTTCTCTGCCTTGCACCCTCCAAATCTAGAAAACCCTCCTCCAGACTACTATCCCTGCCCCTCACTGTAAGAAGATCACTCGATCTCACTCTGACAGCTCAACGCTGCTACTCTTGAGAAATTCGATCTCTGATCTCTCAATTGATGTGTTCTCCAAGTGCCCATCGAACTCCTACTTGTAATCTCTCGTTAGAGCTCCAACGACCAAGATTAAAACAAAATTAAGGGATAAGATTAAATGGGAGTTGATCTTAATCTTCTTCTAGAAGATTCACACCTGATTTAATTAATACCCTTTAATTAACCCTATTTCCTAAATTTAGACTTAGGGAACCATTTAAAAAAGTTAATTATTTTAATTAAATCATCTATAAGTGGAATTTTCCAAAACAAATTTTGGGTATTAGAGAATGCATGTGTCTTAGCCTCTTTGAAAAATCTCGAGGAAAGAGCACATCTGATGCTACAAAAATCAATAAATCTGCCATATCAAATCTGTGTTTAACCCTCAACTCACTTGGCTTCCCTACAAGAATAAACATCCCATCAAATAGTCCCTAGAAGGCTCCACACAACCTTCCCTTCCTCGTTGAAGTAGTCTCCTTTCTACGGCCTTCAACAGAAATATCCTTGCTCCCTTTGGCCAAGTTCCTTTAGTTCCTTAGCCTTTTTGTTGCACTTTGGATGTCCTAAATGAGACACAATCACCTCCTATATATACATAATAGAAGGGCTTCTACCAATGTCCTCCATGGGCTTCTCCAGCTTAAGTTTAAACTTAATCTGAATTTAAAATGGAGCTATGCTGGTTTAATCTCCCCCTTTAAATAGTTGTATTCCACATGAATACCATGGGCCATTTTTTTTTATTTTAATTTTGAAGGTTATTTTTAATTTTATTTATTTTATTTTGACAAAATTAAAATGTTTACATTACATTACATTAGTCTTCTTACTTTATTTTTGTTTTTATGTTTTTATTATTTTTTAATTGAGTGGACATATAGATGTTAATGTTAAACATTTATGATTTTTAATTAGGGCCTACATTGACATTAGATTAAATTTGTTAAATGTTAAATTTTAAACATTTATACTTGGCATCTACCCCATACTGGGTTGTAGATCGTGCCTCTGGTGCTATAATAATTTTGTAACCATATTTAAATTTCATTAATAAGCACATAAAACTTAATACTTACAATATAGCAAGATTTTTAACTATAAATATTCGCCCCCGCATGGATATTATTAACCACACCATACCATGGGCCAATATGATGGCTCATCAATACCACATGTCCAAAAACCATCTCTCATTTCACTATCAAAATAATACTTCTGAATTTAGGCTTCTGTGATCCATATTGTGTATATTGGAAAAATATTAGAAAAAATCACACACGAGACTTTTTTAGTCGACATGTTTAAACGTTTCATGTGATTTTTTTTCTTCTGAAAATCTCCAATATACAAAATAATATTTACAATATAACAAGATTTTTAACCATGAATACTTACCCCAATTTACCATGGATATCATTAACCTAACCACACCATATCATGGGCCAATACCATGGCTTATCAATACCACATGCCCAAAAACCATCTCTCATTTCAAAATAAAAAATTACATAAAATAAAATAGAAAATTATTAATTAAAACATTTTGACTCAATGAAATTACATAAAAATAAAAAAATAATTAATAATTAAATCAACTTAAATCCATCTTAACATTGGATATATTAAAGTATGAAATAGATCAAATCTCTAGAAATGCAAAACTTTCTTTAAATTCTATATTCTTTTTTAATTACTAATATTCTACATCTTTCTTATAACGAAATTCCAATAAATTTGTAATTTAACACGCTTGGTGTACTCAGTCCTCTTTCCTGTAAAATGATTTCAAATATTAGAAATAAACTTATATAATCATCAAAATTACTTGATGTACAAAAATTTTACCTCTACACTCCACTTGCGACAATGTTTTTTAAAAAGGACCCACCCCTCCTACATTGAGGAGCCATAAAGTTGAGGATGAATAATCCTCCATAAAGTTGAGGATGAATAATCCATAAAACCGTAATTCATATACCCATGATTGATTCCTCTCCAAGCGTTCAGAAGTATCAACATTCCATAATAATTTTTTTTTTCAGGTGAATTGGTATTTGTTAAATATTGTTAACAACAAAAATAACATATTTTTTTTAAATAATAAAATAATCAAAATTACTAATAACAACAAAAATAACATTTTTTTAAATAATAAAATAATCAAAATCAAAATAACGTATAATATAATATTTTCCCTAATTAAAAATAAATTATAATATATAATATTTTCCCTAATTAAAAATAAATTATAATATAAAATATAAATTATAATTTAAAAGATTATCTCATATAAGAGTCGATTTTTAAAATATAATATAAAATATAAATTATAATTGAAAAGATTATCTCATATAAGAGTCGATTTTCAAAATAAGGAAAACTAATTTTAACTATATTTAAAGTTCAACTTGGTGCGATATATTAGAATAAATTAATTTAGTTATTAATAAGTTTATTAAAAGATAAGTTTAATAAATTAATTTAGTTATTATTATTAATAAGTTTAGAATCTAATTTTTACTAGCTATTGCATTTGTCACTTTGGCACCTAACTGCACCAACTCACACTAGTCCATTTTGATAATACTGATTATGGGCTCTTGTAGAAAGGTCTTGATCCAAGAGGTGGAATCCTTAATGATCCTTCCCATCTTGTAGCTCTCTAGGGCTATAACTCCAGATCGCCCCACCTCACCCCTGGAGGCATCTCGATAATCATGGAAAACACTTCCTCCAGTCTGGAGGAAAACTATCGATCTCTACGGATGCAGCTTGCTGATCATGCTTCTCCTCCTTGTCCTTCTTACGGAGAGGACAGTGAGTGTTGTAGTGGCCCAGCTCACCACACCTGAAGCACTTGATCTTCGAAATATCCTTCTTTCTTCTGTGCTGCTCTTGTTGCCCCTTAGATGCAAGGGCCACATCCTCCTCTTCCTTTACTCCCTTCATCCCATTGTCTTTGCTGCAACTGATGGTGGCCTTCACACGATCATGCCTCATCTCCTCTTGTTGTAGATCAGCCCACACACGTTCTCAATCTAGAAGTTTTTCTCTGCCCAGGATACTCTAGACGAAAGCTTGCCAATCTTTAGAAACGTTATTAATCTCTAATTGTATAAACTCTAAGGGTTGGGGCGCTGAACCTATTGAAGCCAGCTGGTCCCAGACATCCATAAGCCTCGTAAGGAAGGGGTCTACACACTGCCCTCTCTACATCCTCGTGCATCTCAACTTCTCTTCCAAGTACATCTTCCGCTGCTCGGAAGATCCTTCGTATAACGTAGCTAGTGCCTCCCACATTTATCGAGTAGTATCTTTTCCAGCTATGTGAGATACCACATGATCTTGAACTCCATCGAGAATGAATCTATTAGCTCTCGCCATCTCCTTCTTATACTTCTTGAGCGGATCCGCATTGGTGGGTATAACCACCACACTATCGACATAAGTTTTGAGATCATGCTCATCTAGAAGGCAGGAAATCCTAGCCTTCTAGATCACATAATTGGAGGCTATGTCCAACCGATCTTGATCTCTCAACCTAGCTGATACCATCTCTCTAAAGAAAGTTGAATTTTTCCTCTTCTCCTCTGCACAACTATTGCCCAACTATTCGCACTCCCTTCTGGAGTGAGAAAATATGCACACAGTTATTGTTGCTCTGCTCAGAAAATTCGAACTTCTTGGCTAGAAGTCCCCTGAGGAAAGAATTCCCTTAGTGTGTGCTCTCCTCTCCTTCTGACACTATTTTACCAACAACTGCTGCAAAATGACCGCATCCAAACTGAAGATCTGCTTTGCGTGGAAAATGCTACGCTACTCCCTCTGCCTCTGCGAATCTTCGATCCAGAAAATTTACTCTCTATTGACTCACTAAGAGAAGTAATTTTCCATGAAAATTAGCCCTTCTGGCCAATTGAATGCGCAACCACTTTGGGGTTTCGAAATTCTATCTACGTAATGTTTTCAAACTTCCTCTTTCGCCTGCAACTGAGCTATTTTGCTTATGATATGTGCTCTGATACCATTTGAAAAACCAGTTACCTGATTCCTACTGCAACAAACTGATGATATTTCTCCTATTTGTTAATTACTTGAACACATTACTTGTAGTTTTCTACAACAAATATTGAAATACATACATTGCAGCCTACACAAATAAATATTGTGAAACTAAATACATCACATGAGAAAAATAAATACGCACACACACGCACATCTACATGGTTGTTTTTGGACAATGTCCCCGGAAAAACCCAACTCGGGAAAACCGATGCAACAACTTAGGGTTTTATTATTATGCAGTAGTTTATGAGTACAAATCATTGGATGCCTAGGTTGGCTATCTGATACAAAGAAAAAATGGAAAAGAGTTAGTGATAAAACATCTCACACTGATTCGGGAGATCTGACATTGATCAAGGACAAGTTGGCTGACCCCACGCTGCCTCTGCGTAGCTTTTACATCAATCCTATGCAGCTTCGCATCACACTTGTTGGGCTCTGCGTCACCTCCTCTTCTGATCTCTTGCTATCTGGAAATTTGACCCTCTAGCCCTCTGGTCTCACACCCTAGCTTCTGGTACTAGATCTCAACTCTCCCAACTTTATTTTCAACTCCCTCTAAAGCTCTATGTTGCCTCTACTTGGCATTGCGTTGCCTCTCTGAACTGCTCTATGCCTTCTCTACCTTGCACCCTCCAAATCTGGAAAACCCTCCTCCGGACTACTATCCCTGCCCCTCACTGTAAGAAGATCACTCGATCTCACTCTGACAGCTCAATGCTGCTACTCTTGAGAAATTCGATCTCTGATCTCTCAATTGATGTGTTCTCCAAGTGCCCATCGAACTCCTGCTTGTAATCTCTCGTTAGAGCTCCAACGACCAAGATTAAAACATAATTAAGGGATAAGATTAAATGGGAGTCGATCCTAATCTTCTTCTAGAAGATTCACACCTAATTTAATTAATACCCTTTAATTAACCCTATTTCCTAAATTTAGACTTAGGGAACCATTTAAAAAAGTTAATTATTTTAATTAAATCATCTATAAGTGGAATTTTCCAAAATGACTTTTGGGTATTAGAGAATGCACGTGTCTTAGCCTCTTTGAAAAATCTCGAGGAAAGAGCACATCTAATGCTACAAAAATCAACAAATATGCCATATCAAATCTGTGTTTAACCCTCAACTCACTTGGCCTCCCTACAAGAGTAAACATCCCATCAAATAGTCCCTAGAAGGCTCCACACAACCTTCCCTTCCTTGTTGAAGTAGTCTCCTTTCTGCAGCCTTCAACAGAAATATCCTTGCTCCCTTTGGCCGAGTTCCTTTAGTTCCTTAGCCTTTTTGTTGCACTTTGGATGTCCTACATGAGACACAATCACCTCCTATATATACACAATAGAAGGGCTTCCACCAATGTCCTCCATGGGCTTCTCCAGCTTAAGTTTAAACTAAATTCAAATTTAAAATGGATCTATGCTGGTTTAATCTCCCCCTTTAAATAGTTGTATTCCACATGAATACCATGAGTCAATACCGTGGGTTATCAATACCATGGGCCATTTTTTTTTATTTTACCTTTTAAGGTTATTTTTAATTTTATTTATTTTATTTTGACAAAATTAAAATGTTTACATTACATTACATTAGTCTTCTTACTTTATTTTTGTTTTTATTCTTTTATTAATTTTTAATTGAGTGGACATATAGATGTTAATGTTAAACATTTATGATTTTTAATTAGGACCTACATTGACATTAGATTAAATTTGTTAAATGTTAAATTTTAAACATTTACACTTGACATCTACCCCATACTAGGTTGTAGAGCATGCCTCTGGTGCTATAATAATTTTGTAATCATATTTAAATTTCATTAATAAGCACATAAAACTTAATACTTACAATATAACAAGATTTTTAACTATAAATATTCGCCCCCGCATGGATATTATTAACCACACCATACCATGGGCCAATATGATGGCTCATCAATACCACGTGTCCAAAAACATCTCTCATTTCACTATCAAATAAATACTTCTGAATTTAGACTTCTGTGATCCATATTGTGTATATTGGAAAAATTTTAGAAAAAATCACACGAGACTTTTTTAGCCGACGTGTTTAAAAGTTTCATGTGATTTTTTTCTTATGAAAATCTCCAATATAAAAAATAATATTTACAATATAGCAAGATTTTTAACCATGAATACTCACCCCAATTTACCATGGATATCATTAACCTAACCACACCATATCATGGGCCAATACCATGCCTTATCAATACCACATGCCCAAAAACCATCTCTCATTTTAAAATAAAAAATTACATAAAAATAAAATATAAAATTATTAATTAAAACATTTTGACTCAATGAAATTACATAAAAATAAAAAATAACAAAAAAAAATTAATAATTAAATCAACTTAAATCCATCTTAACATTGGATATATTAAGCTATGAAAGAGATCAAATCTCTAGAAATGCAAAACTTTCTTTAAATTCTATATTCTTTTTTAATTACCAATATTCTACATCTTTCTTATAATGAAATTCCAATAGATTTGTAATTTAACACCCTTGGTGTACTCAATCCTCTTTCCTATTTTATGTGAAATGATTTCAAATATTAAAAATAAACTTCTATGATCATCAAAATTACTTGATGTACAAAAATTTTACCTCTACACTCCACTTGTGACAATGTTTTTTAAAAAGGACCCACCCCTCCCACATGGAAGAGCCATTAAAGTTGAGGATGAATAATCCATAAAACCGTAATTCATATACCCATGATTGATTCCTCTCCAAGCGTTCAGAAGTATCAACATTCCCATAATATTATTTTTTTTAGTGGAATTGGTATTGATATATCTGTGGTGCAAGATGGGAATACGGATCAATTTGAGATAAGGTTCAATTTATGAAATTAGCCCATTGGATGTATGTTGGTCCTGCTCATATTGGAACTCTACGAGTAGCTAGTTCATTAAAAAATGTCCATGCCATTATGCATGCTCCTCTAGGAGATGATTATTTTAATGTAATGCGTTCTATGTTAGAACGGGAAAGAAATTTTACTCCTGCAACTGCTAGTATAGTAGATCGTCACGTACTAGCACGTGGATCTCGAAAAAGAGTTGTAGATCATATTATTCGAAAAGACCTGGACAAGCGGTGGAAACTACCAAGCTAGAGTACAGTAGGGGCAGAGGGAATTTCCGGTGGAGCGGTGAAATGCGTTGAGATCGAAAAGAACACCAATATTTTTTTTTTTTTTTAACAAAGTCAGTTGCTATATTAGTGGCTGAAAAAAGGAGAGGAGTCAGAGCTCTTGAAATACATTAGATATCAATGGCAGCTTGGATCAGGGGAGTTACAAAATAGAGATCTCTCCTTGATCCTTTTTCTGCTTGTTCTACTTCTAAAATTACCTGAGCTACTATAAGTTCTTACATATTGAGACAACCAAAATTGACATTTGCAGAACATTTTAATCTATTTCAATATGACTGATTTGCCTTGCGGTGGATTCCTCCGGTTTTTGATCCACTTCATCCTGTTTGGCACTTGAGGAACTGGGGGCTGCTTTATTTCGCTTGTCCATCATATACTGCAGGATTGAAATCGATTCTTCCGCATGGCTGCATCGATTTTATAAGTGACTAAACTGTTCATGAAGAGAGGCAACCCTATGCAACAAAAGGTCTATTTCAGCTCGATATTTCTCATTCAGGATGCGGTTCTGGTCTTCAAGCCTCGTCTCCAAGATCCTCTGCTGATTCTCCAAGATGCGTGTTATAGACATTTTTGTGCCTTACAGCATGAAGCATGAAATGTCAATAATCTAAGGGATCCAAAGTCCCTAAACATGTTGTTCCTACCCCTAGAGGAACAAGGTCAGCAAACCACAGCACTGAAAATCAGTTCTCCACCTGAAAACACTCAAAAACAAGCTAATTCTGGATCATGTCAACTGCTCCACTGAGCATCTGCGCTGAATGTCAACTGCTCCACTCGGTACCTGCGCTGAATGTCAACTAGGATGAAGGCTACTTGCGTTGGGCGAGTTTGGCCAAGTGGCACAGTCATTCCTCAAGGTGTCAATGCCCAGGAAGCTTCCAAAATGACACTTGGATCAGGGAATTCGCCTAGTGATGAGTAAGAGGGTCTAGATCTCCAAGTGGAAGCAAGAACCTCCAAGTGGACTCAAGAACTGAAGAATAACTGAAGTGGGAGAGGACACTAGTCAGCTCCATGCCAAGCTCAAGCTAACTCATCCTTTCTCCAAAACTCCTATATATAGAGCTCTCTCATGAGGTCTAGGGAGGATGGAATCTTGTGACTGTAAGGAAGTGCTGTTGGTTTGAGTATAGAACTATTGGGTGATTTGCTTGAAGGAGGTGAAGAGGAGATTTCTTTCTATTGGGAGGTGATGCTGGATTGGGCCTTTTATGGTTGTATTACTTCCTGAACTTTACTTCTTCCATTAATAAAGCATTTGAGGTTCTTCTATATGCATGTGTCTCAATGGCATATTGATACTTGTATATTTGATTTATTCTAATCCTTGAATCAATTATGAATGTATGCTTCTTGGAGTTTCCCTCTCTTGTTATTTTGTAGGATCTTGGTGTAGCTGGGCCAGTGAAAGAGCAAGGAGTTGGGAGCAAGCAGCAAAGAGGGAAGATTGGATCAATCATTAGCAAAAGACATCGGTTAGTGGATCTCTTCCTCCTCTCTCTTACATCTCATAAAGAAGTAATCTTGAATAGCTTTGCTTTGATTGTTGCTGAGGTACTATCACCCTTAGAGTGGGATAGGGTCATTCCGTATTGGATACTTTTCCCAACAACAAATTGGCGACTCCGCTGGGGATCGTATCTTGTTGGTTGTTTGTGTTTTTGCTATTCATTTCATAAACACAGGGAATACCGAATCGAACTGCATTTGGATCTTTCAAATGCAAAGTAGAGGGCAGCTACTCTAGCTCAGTTTCTGGGCATGTTTATGATTTGAAGAGCTGATTCACAAGGACTCTTAATAGCTCTTAGTGATAGATTTTCATCCTCCTTTTCATCCCTTAGTGTGTACTTGACCGATAGCTTCTGATTTGGCCAAAAACTGTGAATTTTTTAGCAATCTGTGACCCGGAAACTGAGAAAAACGAAAGTTTGAATCTTCAGTGCAGGCACTGTGAAGGCAGTCTGCATTTCAGCGTAGTTCCCGAAGGGGCTACCTACGCTGAAGGTCAAACTGCCAGTGTTCTACCTGCGCTGAACCAGTTTTGCCTAGTGCTACTGGGGTTCCCTCCTGTTTATTGCCCTGTTTTCACTCTTGTTTTTGCAGCCTGTTACCAGTCAATGTACCTATCTGAAACCAACTTTCCTTGCCACTATTCCGCCTCGGTTGTATAAAGAAACTGTGTTTGTTCTTTGTGTATTTCTTGTATCATTTGCAGTTTCCCATAACGAAAGTGAACCAGTCTTGCTGTGGCCTCTTAGATCTAGACCTGTGTAAAGTGTCGTTTTGATCTTAAGAGTTAGTTTGTTTACTGTTCATAGATGATTGAGCTTTTGCTTTCGTCATATGGTTTGAATTTATATATTTCTAGTGTCGAAACAAGTAAATCTTAAGGTGTCTTTTGATTTTGGACAAGCTTGTTTGCTTTCACTTGAAATTGAATTCAAAGTTATACAACAGCTTTCTTTTTGTATCGCACCAACATTAAGAAAGAGAAAAGAAATACTTGCATTGTGCATGTGCATTATGACAGTTTGCATGTTGATTTAGGAAAAAGTGCATTAGTGTGTGCTCTATGATCTGTGTGAAAAGATGATGTCTTTCTTTTCCCTCAGTAGTTAAGATTTTCAAAGTTGAAAGATTGAAAAGCTTGCTTATCATCTTAGACTGCATTTAGGAGTGTTACTATACATCTCGTGGTGATCCATAAAGGCAAACTGCTAAACAAGATCAACCTTAAAATAAATTGAATTTACATAACAACGCATTGAAACATAACGCAAACACATAGAGGTCTAAGCTAGAGACGTGTTACGGCGTCGTTAAACGTGATATCTTAGCGTTGAGTGGTTGGGTGATTCCTCCACGGTGAAGCGATAAGTATCAATACGGACTTGTGCTCCCACGTACCGTCGCGTATATATTGGGAGACACCTATAGGAACAAAGCCTTTATCCATAGGAAACCGTGTCGGCCGCCCTACTGATCGCAATGCAGTGAACACAGCATTCACGAAGATCGACCACTCGTACCGTAAAACGTATTCTGTGGTTTTGCGAAAAGTTTGGCACACCCTCTGCCTAGAACTCCAGAGCAGTTTCTTTTGGCCTTTTTCAAACTCTATAACTGAAAAAGTCCATCCGAGCATTTGTCACTTCGGGCTCGTTAAAACATCGAAGGAGACTAGAGTCATCTTTAGCTTTTTCTCGACTCTTAAAAAGTGAAAAAGGAAGTTGTGTCTAAAGCGTCGTTATAAAATTTATTTTAAACGGAACATAATCACCTCCTATTCCTGCGTTGATCTGTAGGTTGAGAACATGGAACGCCCCAACCAAGGAATTCCACATGATGGAAATCCTAGTCCTTTCTCCTCTTGGGGAGAAGTTGGTGTGCCCCACATGGCCACATTGTCGCTTCCAGGACTGACAATTGGCCTGCCAATTTGGCTATTCTCAACCAATGCAGTTCAGAACACCATGGTTCCTGAACAGTCGAGTCAACAATTAGATCAGTCTAGAGCTGCCCACCAACCTTCTACTTCCTATAACTCTTCCTCCAATCCTTCATCTTCGCAAGGTAGAGCCGGCAAAAGCCAAGCTCCCATGGAGAAGAAGGAGAAGAAGAAGAGAGAGAAGAAGAAGAAGGAGCCTAAGGCGACTGGGGGCAAGCAAAAGACATCTAACAAAAATCCACACACAGCACAGACCGGGCCTAAATCGCCATGTGTCATATGTAAAGGAGACCACTTCCATAGAGATTGTCCCTGTATTCCCCGGATACTAAGGGACTGGTCCCCTCGTTTGCACAATTCGGGAGCATCAACCTCTGACAGCCAGGTTGAATGCTTACCGTCAACCAGCGAAAGTGAAGGTTCAAGACAAAGAGGGGGAGCAAGATCCCCCTGCAGACTTTGTGAAGGCGATCATGCCATCCACCGTTGTCCCTTCTTAGACGAAGCGAAGAGAGTTTTGGAAGATCGCCCGGTTTCACCATTAAGACTTCCTCCTGGATACAAAAAACTCGTGCCAAGTCCTTCGTTGGTTGAAAATACAGCTGGCCCGCTCAAGTGGTCAGCTGAAGCGTCAGTCATTGAAAATGAACCTACTGAATCCAGACCAGACGAAAGTCTAAAGGTCAATACGGCAGTTGACCCGGTTCTTCCTTCAGAGGTTTCATCCTCAGATGACACCGTCACTAAAGATTCATCTTCAAATGACACCCTCACTGAAGAGAATAAGGATGACACCATCCAGATTCTTTTCATCAACACAGATTCTGATAAGCATCAGGGCAATGCGCCCATTCCTTTATCGCAGGAAGGAACATCGTCAGGGTCATATCCGGCCGTGTATTCGCTCCCACCACCAAGCAACCTGGTTGTATCCTTTGATTGGAATCAACTAGGCAAACCCCGGTTGCCAGCCAGTATACCATTCAGAATCATAGTCCAAATTTATAGAATGGTGATGGCTGGCACTATCATTGATGAAGGGGCATCTGTGAGTATCCTTTCCTCTGTTGCTTGGAAAGCACTGGGTTCCCCGGCGCTTTTGCCTGAGATAAGAAATCTCTCAGGTTTTGATAAAGGAACCAGTCGACCATTAGGGTTCCTCCCCAATGTGCCTGTTACATTGAAAGGGAAGACCGTTCAAATGAACGTGATGGTCGTTCAAGGACCCTTGGATTATAACCTACTCCTTGGACGAGACTATATATATTGCATGGGAGCTATAGTCTCCTCACTCTTTAGAGTAATGTGTTTTCCACACGAAGGAAGAATGGTCAAGCTCGTAGACCAACTTTCATTTCCGGGATCACGCATCGCAAATAGTCAGATACCAACCCTGAATGGTCTATTCACCCAAGAAATGTCTCCACCCCCAGTCCTCATTCCCGATGAGTGCGAGTGATTCGGAAAGACGGGACTGGAACCCAGGGGGCATGCATCCTGGTCTGCTTCGGGCAGAAGAAACCTTGGGTATAAGGTAGAATTTCCGCGAAAGAATATGACTAGTCCGTACCCCGTCCGTGGATGGAAGAGGGGTTGTTCTAGAACATGATTCTTTTGATAAGGTTACTTGTTTGACAAAGGTCATTCACCATTGTCTACTTCGGTAGACAGTGCCGAGGAAATGTTTTCGTTTGATGGTGTTAACAAAACAATCTTTGGGTAACCAGGAAGAGGCAAGCCTCACCCTTTAAAACAAATGTTTTATCGGATAAGTAGGGGCAGCCTTGAAATTGTACTTTATACCTAGGGGCATGCAAACCTTTTGGAGTGCAAGCTAGGAGCGGTTATTTATCTGTTTTTGGGATTAGCCGTTTCCGAACTTGCATAAAGAAAGGATGAGAGGGAGCATAGCTTATGTGAGGCGCAAGCTCTATAAAAATTGGAGTCTCACAGGAGACATTTCTTATCTTATGACTGGTATATCGAGCAGTTTTACCGCGGAATTTATGCTCGTTAAAAAATAGAAAAGCGAGATCCGAGCAGTTTTATACATAGTTCATGCTCGTTAAAAAATAAACATAAGATCGAGCAGTTTTACCGTGGAATTTATGCTCGTTAAAAAATAGAAAAGCGTGAGCAAGAGTTTCCTCCAGAGTTTAAGCTCACTAAAAAATGAACCTATCCCGGTAAATAACCATTGTGATCGTAAATTTATTAGCCATAAAAAGCCTTGGTCGTGTTTGCACCTGCCACCTCCATTCCATTTGGCCGATCGTTCGCCCCCATATGATTGTTTACCCATTTTGAGGAACAACTGCGAAGAGTAATTTCACCTAGCCATCCTTGTGACACTGCCGTGATTGGAAAATTCCAACCTGTACCTGGAATCTACTGCTATCCCTGTTTATCACTCGTTCCTCAAAAGACGAGTCTTCTTTGAGCTCTTTTCATCTGACTCGTAAAATATGAAAAGTTTGCCGAGTTTTGGCCTTCCAGCTCGTTAAAAGGACCGGAAGAGCTATCCCTCCTCTAGATTTTAATCTTTTTGGACCTGAGGGATTATTACACAAAAAGGTCGAGCGCTTGTTTTATTCGGCTCGTTAAAATTATCGAAAACTCATCCCTTCTGTATTGTTTTATACTTTTTCGGACTTAAGGGATTAGATGACGAAAAAGGAATTTTGGAGTTAACTTTCCGTACCTTTTCAGACTCTCTAAAAATGAAAAGGACCAAGTTTTCCTTGTCGTTAGACTCGTTAAAATGATTAAATAGCGACAAACTTGTCTTTAGACGAGAACGAGTTTCCCTATCGCTAGGCTCGTTAAAACATAGCGATGGGCTTGCCCGAAGGGCAGGTTATAGAACAATCATATGTTATCCTCCTCAAGCTTGACAAAAATAAAGAGGTACTAGTCAGAAATGACTGGGGAAAAATTGGGAAAACCTCAAAGCTTTAATGGTAGCAAGTCGCTCTTGAACATGACACTTTTCCTCTGTATCACATCGGGTTGGGTTGTTTCATTCACCGGTCTCATCACCATGGTCCTCGCCAAACCATCCACATTTGGGGTAATGCTACCGATCCATCGCATCAGTGTCGTTATATGTTCAGGAGATATTGTTCAGAAAGAGTCAACCATGTCCCATCCACTGCCATACATTATCCTTCATCCACCCATGATCGCCACCCTGAATCATATTTCACAGATTGTTTTCACCTCCACTAAAATCATTAGCTCCGTTCCGTGTCACTGATGTGGGATTCATTAAGGCCCTCCTTTGACGGATCGCTTCTTGTCGACTTCAGCTCATCATCCAAGAAGTTGATCTAGGAACACCGCCCTCAGTACTTCGAAGCTTGCATGCCTCAATGGCAAGTTTCTCACTTCCGGCGACAGGTATACATCAATGACCTTCGACCAGAAGATTTTGCGTGGTGTTCGACGCCAAGTCCTTTATTCACACCACGTAAATTGTACTGCAGTACCTTGAGGGTCATTATCATTATCGGTGATTCCTCTCGCGCTTGTTAACGGTTTACATCATTGACCGGTAATCAAGCGATGTCTTTCCATGTTCGACTTCAGCGCAATTCTCACATGGATCGACTTGTACTTAGAGTGAAGATCGAACGAGTTTGAAGACCCCGGATCTAGTTTCATCCATCCGGGCTGCGATATATATTCAGGAAACATAAAGACATTTGACATGTACATCATTGCAGCAGATGATCATCCTACTCAAAGGATGATAATTTCAGCAGAGAATTATCAGTCTATCATCAGACAATCGTCTGTTCTATGTACCAAAATGAATTTGTAGAGCTGAGCATGGGAATGCCCGCCTTAGCTAGATCATGAAAGCAGAATGAAAAATAATGTATTGTATTGTATTTTATTACAGGTCACCTCTCAGCGATTGAATGAACTTCGGATCCTCCTGATAAAGCATTTCACCCGATAAACGACCTCATACTTTAGGGGGCAACTGTTATAGACATTTTTGTGCCTTACAGCATGAAGCATGAAATGTCAATAATCTAAGGGATCCAAAGTCCCTAAACATGTTGTTCCTACCCCTAGAGGAACAAGGTCAGCAAACCACAGCACTGAAAATCAGTTCTCCACCTGAAAACACTCAAAAACAAGCTAATTCTGGATCATGTCAACTGCTCCACTGAGCATCTGCGCTGAATGTCAACTGCTCCACTCGGTACCTGCGCTGAATGTCAACTGGGATGAAGGCTACCTGCGCTGGGCGAGTTTGGCCAAGTGGCACAGTCATTCCTCAAGGTGTCAATGCCCAGGAAGCTTCCAAAATGACACTTGGATCAGGGAATTCGCCTAGTGATGAGTAAGAGGGTCTAGATCTCCAAGTGGAAGCAAGAACCTCCAAGTGGACTCAAGAACTGAAGAATAACTGAAGTGGGAGAGGACACTAGTCAGCTCCATGCCAAGCTCAAGCTGACTCATCCTTTCTCCAAAACTCTTATATATAGAGCTCTCTCATGAGGTCTAGGGAGGCTGGAATCTTGTGACTGTAAGGAAGTGCTGTTGGTTTGAGTATAGAACTATTGGGTGATTTGCTTGAAGGAGGTGAAGAGGATATTTCTTTCTGCTGGGAGGTGATGCTGGATTGGGCCTTTTATGGTTGTATTACTTCCTGAACTTTACTTCTTCCATTAATAAAGCATTTGAGGTTCTTCTATATGCATGTGTCTCAATGGCGTATTGATACTTGTATATTTGATTTATTCTAATCCTTGAATCAATTATGAATGTATGCTTCTTGGAGTTTCCCTCTCTTGTTATTTTGCAGGATCTTGGTGTAGCTGGGCCAGTGAAAGAGCAAGGAGCTGGGAGCAAGCAGCAAAGAGGGAAGATTGGATCAATCATTAGCGGAAGACATCGGTTAGTGGATCTCTTCCTCCTCTCTCTTACATCTCATAAAGAAGTAATCTTGAATAGCTTTGCTTTGATTGTTGCTGAGGTACTATCACCCTTAGAGTGGGATAGGGTCATTCCGTATTGGATACTTTTCCCAACAACAATGCGCCGCTGGGCCCTGACTTCTTCTGATTCGACTTGCAAGTCCGCACAATGCAGACAGTTTTAGTTGCGAGCCATATTTGTTGTTGAGGGTGAATGGGATGAGTAGCAGATGCAAACAAAGGTAGGGATAAAACTCACGGCATAGGGGGCAGAGAGGATGGAGGTAACATAACACTCAGCAGAATTTTTGAAGGTCTGAAACCGCCTGTAGGCGCAAAAGACAGTCAGATGGGTAGATAAAGGGAGGCCTGGCCAGAGGTTCGAATCGATACTTAGAGGGCAGAGACTGTCTCTGGAACAGAGGCAATGCGTCACTAAACAATATTGTCCGCAGGAAACCACTTGAAAACAAGAGCGCTTGGAAGCCAAGCGTCGGAGGGAGAAATAATTAGTGTTGGTGAATGAAGGAAGGGGGAGTAATATAGGAGGGAGCTGAAGGGAGATGAGGCGGGAGAGGGGCCATCCAGTCACGGGATGAAGGAGGGTATCCTGCTGGCGAACCTGAAAAAAATCCTGAAGGGTCCTTGAATCAGATCTGTTGGGAGATCTGCCGGCGAGTATGATGAGTTTGTCACGCTTGATGTATGTATTGTGGATTTCGTGTCCTTGGAATATCTTGTTGCAGAAAACAATCCCATTGACAGCCCAAGGAACATGATTCATTTCGACCCTGTCAGTGTTTTTGAGCTTGGCGCTGATGATTTTGTTTGGAGTCATGGCAAAGGTTGAAATGTTTCCTTGGAGTTGCATCTTAAGGTGCCAACTGGTCTTCCACACGCACTATTGGCGCTGTCATCAGCCTTCTTATTAAGGTTTCGAAGAATATGGTAATATTGAATGTCTTCCATTGCCTGGTGGAGGATTTGATTACGTCTATTAATTTGTTGAAGCAGAGTGTTGGGAGAGTTCTGCTGATGGACCATTAAGCGGATTACAACAGAGGAGTCCCCAAATACCATTGCTTTCTTTATTCCCAGTTTGCCTAACTGAGTTAGGCCCTGAAACAGAGCTAGAGCTTCAGCTCTGTTATTCGAAACCTTCCCTAGACTCCACTCATAATGAAGGATACACTCCCCATTGGCATTAATAATCAGTCCCCCTGCTCTAGCTATACCAGGATTTGATTTTGATGCCCCATCGAAGAACAAATAAAAGCAGTTGCTGCTTTGTATCCAATTGGCAAATTCTTGTTCTTTTAGTCTGACTTTCCATGATCTAGCTTTTGTGCCTCCCTCCTGTTACCTTCCTGTACATTATGATGTCTTTCCAAAATGTAACTTATTAAGTCTCGTTCCTCAACACTATATTTTGTTACATCGATTTTCCCAGTGGTGTTGATTGAAATAATTTCCAAAGCAAGGATTTTGGCTTTGCTGCAGGTTGTTCGTGTATTTGAGCTCTTATCTTGAAATTTTTTTTTATTTCTAGCTAGCCAGATTCGCCACAGCAAGGTGTGAGGGAGAGTGTTCCATACTCTCTTCACCAAGTTGCTTCTTTTTTCTTTCCATGGACAACATTTTCTCCATTTGTAGATTGTCTGAGCTATGGTGTGCTGAGGTTCCCAATTTAGATTGCCAATGGAGGACATCTTTTTCTAGCATTCGACAGCAAAGGGGCATTCTATGAATAAATGATGCATTGTCTCTTCGGCCTTTCAACAGTTGGGGCATCTGGATGGGCCATTAATGCCTCTTCTTTTTAGGTTCCTTGCTGTTAGGATTTTTCCTTTCAGCAAAAGCCATATAAAAAATTTAATTTCTAGGAGAGATTATGCTCGCCAAGCAATTTTCTAATGATTCCACAAACTCATTTGAAAGGTGTTGATGGCCTGCTCTAACTGTATAATTTGTTCTTGTTGAATCCCAACGAAATCCATCTGTTTCATCTTCTTTGATAAGAGCCTTACTATGGAGGAGCGTCTTCAGGCAGCTGAGACTAGGTTCTAAAGCGTTGGGAATTTCTGGGAAGGACCAACCAGTCCAAACATGGGAATGAGGGTCCCAGCTAGAAAGTTGAGGTAGATTATGGATACCTCTATTGTTGAGATATTTGATGACTGGAGTGGCCTCTTTATGCATAATCAAGGGTTGTTGTCCCAGGATTTTGTCAGTTCCAAAGTTGATGCTGGCTCCCCCCCTGGGACTTTCGAAATATTTTGAATCATAATAGGAAGTGCTTTCTTGCATAACCTCCAGATTTTAGTGGAGTCTCTGTTGGGGATATTGGAGTCAAGAAGATGCTGCCTGGGAAAGTTTAGATATTTGATCTCCAGCACCTTTTTCCACCACGTTGAGGGTCCTGTTATTAACCTCCATACAGTTTTCACACCAAAGGCCAGATTTAAGAATTTTGGAGATCTGATACCAAGACCTCCTCTATCTTGGGTTTGGATGACATGCTTCCAGCCGACTAAATTAAACTTGCTTTTATCATTCTTTCCCCCTTGCCAAAGGAAATGGCGAAGAGCAACTTCCAACTTATGGTGAAAAATGGCAGGAGCCTAATATAGAGAAAAGCGATAAAGGGGAAGGGAAGTGATACTTGATTTAAGGAGGATGAGCCTGCCTGCAGGGTTGAGCCATAGTGTTCCCCATTGTTGCACTTTCCTCTTTACTTTGTCAATGATCCTGTTCCAAGTTTCAGCCTTCAGAGGGCCCAAACTCACTGGCATGCCCAAGTAGGAAAAGTGGGTCCATTCCAAATTGCATGTGACACCAAATATGTTTGCAATGTTGTGGGTAACATGGTTTGAAGTGTTCCATCCGTAAATACAGCTTTTGAGCTGATTTACCAAGCCTCCAGAGTACCCCATAAATTGATCTAGCAGTTTCTTGAATCGTCTTGCAATTGTAGTGGAGGCTCCCCCAATTAATAAGGTATCATCAGCAAACTGTGAGTGATTAATATTTTTTACTCCATTCCCAAATTTGATACCAGTTATAAGACCCACTCTTCTATTGTGGTCCAAAGCTTGACTGAAGGATTCTGCCATGAGGATGAAGAGATAGGGGGAAAGGGGGCAGCCCTGTCTGAGACCCCGGGATGATTGGAATGCCTCACCTGGTCTACCGTTGATCAGGGGGGAGATCCAGGGCCCGGATATACAGGCAACAATAAAATTAATGAAGGGAGTTTCGAAGCCCATCTTATTTAAAACAGCAATTAGGAAGGAGTGCCTTACTCTATCGAAGGCATTCGCCAGATCAAGCTTTAAGACAAATCCTTTCTCTTTCCTGGATAGACTTGAATGGATGGCTTCTTGAACAAGAAGAATGGAATCAGTGATATGTCTGTTGGGCAGAAAACCTCCTTGATTTTCAAATATCAAAGAGGGGAGGAGGGGTTTGAGTCTGGTGGCTAAGATTTTGGTTAGAATTTTGTATGAAGAGTTGCAAAGGGAAATGGGGCGAAATCTGGAGAAGGAGGAAGGCCGGTTTTCCTTGGGTATGAGGGCTAGAAAGGTGGAATTGGTGAATCCTCCAAGTTTCCCTTTCTTTTGCACCCACTGAATCATCTTTGTCAGGTCTTTTTTTATTAGAGTCCAGAACTCCCTGTAGTAGCAGATGGGGAATCCGTCAGGCCCTAGTGCCTTTTTAGGATGCAGGCTCCAGATTGCTCTTTTAATTTCCTCTTCTTCAATTTCTTTGCTTAGATTGTCATTCATCTCCTTAGTGACTCCTTTGGGCAGATGCTGGAGCAAGTCAGAGTAGTCTTCTGCCCCTTTGACTTCAGTTAGGAGGTCCATGTAGTGCTTAGAGGCAGCATTCCTTATGGCTTCTTGAGTGTTGTGCCGATTTCCTTCGCTGTCCAAGATTGTATTTACATTGTTTCTGAGCTTTCGAGTAGTGGCTTGTTTCTGGAAGTAGGCTGTATTTTTGTCTCCCCCTTGAAGCCATAATTGTCTGGATTTTATGCGCCATTTGGTTTCTTCCTCCCTATTAATGTAGCTCAACTGTGCGTATAATGCGTTCTCTTGCTCTTTATTTTGCTGCGATAGTCCATGCTCTTCGATCCTTGCCTGCACATCTTCTAATTCATTTTTGACTTTCTTTTTGGTCTCCTCTGGCTCCTGATAACTTTCTTTGGCCCAATCTTTTAGTGCCTTCTTGGTTCTTTTTAATTTGGTTTCCCAAATAAAACATGGCGAGCCTTCCACATGCTAGCTCCAAGTTTCCTTAACAATTTCTCTGGCTGCAGGAATCCGATTCCAAAGAGGGCTGTATTTAAATGGAATAGGGCCAAGAGGACAGTGGGTTTCCAAAGTTAGTGTGATGGGATAGTGACCAGAGGCGGAGGTATTGAGGATGTTGGTGTATCCTATAGAAAATGATGAGAGGAACGAGATAGTGACTAGAAATCTATCTAGTCTTTCCATTATGTTGCCACTGCCAATCCTACGACTGCTCTAGGTGTATCTACGATTTTTTGGAATAATATCAACTAATTTATGATCTTGAATGATGGTCTTCAGACGGCCTCTGAAGGGATCTAGAGCGAAGGTTCCTCCCCTTTTTTCATTGGCATGCAAGATTAGGTTGAATTCACCTGCGACTATAATATTTGTATTTCGTTCCCCATCAATGCTTGTCTTCAAATCATCCTAGAAAATTTCCTTTTCTCTGTAATGGTTGGCTACATAAACATTATATATGATTACTGTTTGATTGCCTGTTCTGTTGTCAAGAGTAGTTCTGATCCAGTTCTGGTGGGGGTTTGCTGCAGTGCAGATCCATTTGCTGCTGTCCCAAATGGTGACAATTCCTCCAGAGGCTCCTCTAGATTCGCTAATGCTTCCTAAGTATTGTTTCTGCTGATCTATAATTTTTTTCATTTCTTGCTGATCTTGTTTTGTCTCCTGTATCAGCATAATTTATGGCTTCTCATTGTGAATTAGATCTCTGAGGGCAACTGTTTTAGAGGGGTGCCCTAAACCCCTGTTGTTCCATGAAAGGATTTTCATCATGATGCATTGGGCATGCGGAGAGGTGCTCGCCTCTCTTGGTCTTTGCCACTTGTCTCTTTCTCTTGGTGTCCAAGGATGAAGGACTCTATTGGAGTTTGTGTGCCCATTGCTATGTCCTTCTGGGCATTCTCGTCCCTATGTTGCTTAGTGGATTTTCTGCCAGGTCCCGGTTTTTTGTATGTATCGCTGGTTGCTCCATGTTCTTTTGAAGAGCTTCTGGTGATCCTTGATGAGAGGGGCTCGAGAGGGGTTTGAGTAGAGATGATCTGAGGTAGATGGGAGTTTGGGGGCTCTGTGGAGGGGTTTTCAGGGGCGGAATCGACAGTGGAAAGGATAAGAAAGGGGTTGGAGGAGGAAGGGAGGGGCAGTTCAGGAGGGAGAGGGCCAGATGGAAAGGGAGAGGAAGAGGAAGGACGCTGGTTAGAGGGTCCAGGGTTGTCAGAATCCATGGAAGGCTTGGGGGGGGGGGGCGGGGGGGCTGATTTCTTCTTTTTAACAGGTTCCCAGTGACCGTCTTGCTCATCATTCTCTACATTAACAATTTTAGTGCATCTGTTAGCAAAATGTCCGTATTCGTGACATACCTTACATTTAAATGGTATCTGCTCATGGTCCAGTTGTTGTATATGGCTCCAACTGTCCACTTTTAGCTTTATTGCTTTAGGCAGTCCTCTACCTAGATCCACTTCGACACAGATCCTTGCGCAGGCTTGCATGTTGTCCTTGGGCTCGCTTCGGTTAATGTATTTGCCAACAGCATTCCTTATGGCCCGAACCGACTCATCTCCCCAACAATGGAGAGGTAGGTGAGGGAGACGGACCCAAACTGGAACGGCACTGGGGATATCTGTCACGTACACATATGGAGTAAAATTTTTTTTTATGATGATTAACCACCATTTATTGACTCATACATGCATTCCATTTGATAACCTTATGAATACATACTTATAACATTTATAATAGTCAAGAACTGTTCGAATATCTATACATTTATTCGCATACAGATAATACAGATTCAAACTATGCAACCAATTCTAAGGTTCGCTGCGGAGTAACCATAATCTATTTAATTGGCGGTATAAGGTAATGTCCGAGGATGCAAAGGGTTTATATGCACAACCCAATATGGCTGTCAGTCCTTAAAGGCGTAATTATAGCAGCTTATCCCGAGATATCTGAATGTTTTAATGCTGTGTCCGGCCTTGACTTCGGAGTCCAGTTGGCGACGGCAGCATCGTCCATTTGGAAAGTTCAACGGTTAGATGGCATGCTGCCATGTGCGCCCGGTGCTCCAAGCACCTACGGCCTGACACCTCGGGCATACCAATTTCGCGCCTGGAGCCTATCGATCCCAACCGGCTATCGAACGGTGGAAATGATTCTCTGCAGATCAAGGGTTGAGACCATGCCACGAGTCGGTAAGAAAGGTATGATATATAATATATGTGTGTTCTCATTCAGCTCAGTTTTGTTTTTTCATTTCATTGCGACTGTGTATCGCAGCGCTGTGGCGATTCACCTACTCCAATACTCATGCGGCTTCATCCAACTCTAAGCTCCGGTTCTGTTCTACTTTAGCACGGTTGACTATCAGGTATATGATGACACTACCCAGTCTCGTTGTTGTCTGCACCAGTTCCTTTTCTCGTTACCATATTTCATTGATTAACCTGAGTTCTCTTTTTTTTTTTCTGGTTTGGCTAATGTGCCCAGGTGGATGGCTTGTCATTCACCATCGAGGAAAGGAACTTCTTCGTTCTATCTGCTAACCTGATAACAGGTAGATTTGATTGCCGCCTAACTTCGTTTGTTTAATCGGTTCAGGGTAAAAGCTGAACTCTTATTTTACTTGACAGGAATGCCGGGTAACACCACCGCGGCCTGGGGTCCCTGTACCAATTCGGGGTTCACCTTGGTTTCAGTCTTTGCTTGTCGGGGTTCCTACCCTTGTTTTAGATGATAATCTTCGGTTAGGAGATGATACAGGCTGAGCATTGTATGCTTGGCCGTAACCCCTTTATATGTATAACTGTTCAGCTATGAAGTTTGTTCTTGTTTGTACACAGACGGTATTATGTTAAGCTTTGATACTGAACTTGAGGGTTTGGTTCCCTGGTTATTGTTTATTCAATTTAGTGTTCCTAAATTGATGTCATTAATTGTCAACCCGGGGCTCGTAAGCTGATGAAGTGAAGGTGTACTATATGTACTTAAGCAACCTCTTAGAGTTTTTGTCGTTTGGGGGTGTTGTTTGTGGTTGATTTATCTTCGTAAAATGGAGTGGTGATTTATAAACAGATGAGTGATGGTGTGTGTAAAGTGAATTCTAGATGAGTGAGAGTGTGTGATTAGTGATTTCTAACTACTTGCTGAAAAGGAAAAGCTTGAAGGAAATAAGTAACTTAAAATAACTTGAAAGCAAAGAACCACTTTCTAATGGCATTAGACACCATTCATGCTGCTGCAAATAAAAGGTAAGAAAATCACTTAAAAGACCAATGATAAAGTTTATCTCTTCCTAACTCTCTGCCTCTAACACATAGTACTGTGTAAGACACGATTAGGAAGTAGCTAAAGATAAGTCTAAGAAATGATAAAAATGAGAAAAGTCTACTTTAAAGACTAGTTATGATGTTCAGCTCTCTCTAACTCTCTGCCTCTAACACATAGTACTGTGTAAGACACGATTAGAAAGTAGTTAAAGATTAGTCTAAAAAGCACCCAAAGCCAGCTGCAAGTTATTAATATTCTGATCTCTAAAAGATAGACAATTCATAATAAAGAGATCATTCATATGTTAGCAAACCACTTTGAGAAATAAAACTAAAAAAATCAGCTATGAAAATAAAGTAAAGGCAGCAACTTGAATCTGTCAACTGAAACTACCACTAGATATTTAAGCAAATACACAAACACAAAATCAATCTCGGGCTTAAAAACCTGCAAAAGAACAATGCTGATCAGCTAAAAAGAAAGGCTGGAAATGAAATAACAAGAAAGTAAATTACGCTGTACATGTTTCAACTAAGAGAAATGCTAAATAGAAATAAGGAAATGCTGCATATAAAATACATAAAATACTTTACAAGGCTAACATGAACAGGGGCCCTCCATTCATATCATCCAAAAGAGACTCAAGGAATTGGAAACTTCAAAACAACACTGTTTCTATTACTCCATGTGCAGAAAAATACAGCTCAGAGTGCTAGAACAGCACTATAAAAACAAAGTCTTCGAATGCTCTAAAATAACAACAAGTTTATAAAATGCAGCAACTAAAAAGTAACCTTCAGCGTATGCAAACGCTAGTTTTATAGGCATCTGAAAGACGACCTAATGCGTACAGCTAAAACTGGAAAACTAACTAACTGTCATGCGTAATTAAGGATCAAAACACGTCATAAGGCTGTGTGGATGAGCTGGAGGTTCTGGTCGTTATGGGCATTGAATCCAGAGTTGGATTATGTCCCCCACGGCCTGCATAAGACGGACAAGTCACTGTTTGAACTGACGTGACCCAACAGCTTACGTATCACCGTTAAGCTGCCTTTATTGACCGTAACTTGACCCTCGTTGACCGGAGGTACATATGACGTGGATGGCTGAACAGATAACACAGGAACCTCGAGCACCTTGATTCCTAAGTACCCATGTGGCTCATTTGGCAAAATGACACGTGGAACCTTGAGATTAACAAAAAGGCTGCGGGATCATCAGATGGCTGCGGAATCAGTAGATGGCTGCGGAATCAACAGATGGATGCCTGTAAATACATCAAAATCTAAACAAAACAGTCACACATTAGCAAAATCCCTAAATCATGCTTAATGCCATCATATGTAATGATCTGGGTGAGTTTATGCAGCAAAATAGAGCAAAAGGGAGAGATAAGTGAGGGAAAACTGTAGGAAATGATGGATAACCAAGTGTAAAGTGGAGACTCTACATACCCCCACTGCGAGGGTATTGCATGTCCTCATGCAATCAAAAACATGGTTCAGTCCACCTGCTGGGATGCCTCAGCTAGGACATCCAGCCTTCTCTTCTTTCTCTGTGTGGCCACATTGACCCTTGGTCTTTTCATCAAACACCTGAATTTCAGATTGATTAAAGCTCTGTTTAATTTTCTGCATCTCTTCTTGAGCTTTTTGTTTTCCTTCTGCCACAGACCCATATGAAGCATGGTGTTATCTTGGACCATCTTGTCCACATTGCCCTGTATCTTCAGTTTTTCATTTTCTTGTTTGATGTGGCGATTTAGCACCTCTAGCTCAAATATTTCCTGCTTCAGTGATTGGACTTGTTGCTCCAAGGGTTGAGCAGTGCTTGGCCCAGCCACTGCTTGTTCCAGCGTCTCCAGGTAATTGTAAACTTTTTGTTGATCAAGGTCAACCTCAGGTGACCGCCTTGGGCTATGCTCATACTGAAATTCGGATCCTTGTTCAAATTCAGGCTCATGCTCAAATGGACTTTCCTCACGTGGAGGACTGATCTCAACATACTCAGTGTGTGAAGGAATTTTCTCCAAGTCAAGACTTGTAGCACCTTTTTGAGGTGTGCTTAAGTCAATAAAGAATGACTGTTTACCCTTTGTGGCCCCTACTTTTCTGTTTTATAATCTGCTGCTCCTTCTCACAGAGGTGGTACTCTGTTTTCCTTTTGGTACTTTTTGCTTTTGTTTTTCCACCTTTTTGGAAAGGGCAATTTCATGGAGTTGAGCCAATCCTTGTGCTAAGGGCTGAGTGTCTTCCTCACTAGAATTCTCAGGAGTGAGGTAAGTTTCTTGAGCTATGGATTTCCCTTTATCTCTCTTTTGTTTCTTCTTACTCTCTTTTCTCTTTTGAGCAATTTCTTGGGCAAGTTCTGAAAGAGTTTCTGTGATAATTCCTTGAGCTGTTTGACCAATGTCCACAGCAGGCTCAGGATCAATATCATGTTCAGAATGATGTACATCAGTTTCTTCTACAATCTGCTCTTGAACAGTTTCCTCTTGGACAACAGTTTCCTCTTGGTCAACAGTTTCAGGGGTGGCCTCCTTTTGTTTTCTTCTACTCTTTCTAGGCACAGAGGTTTCTCCTGCTTCCTCAAAATGGTTTCTCACAAGAAATTTCTCCCAGGTATCTCTTTTTGCTTTCAACTGTTCCTCAACTAGCATTTTAACAAGACCATGATGACATAGATGTGATTCAATGTTTGTTGGGTTCTTTTGGTCCATTGAACACATTTTTCTAAGACTTGAGAGTAGAAAATATGGAAGGTTAATATCATCTCCTAAGAAATGCATCATGACTTTGGCATGGTAAACATATAAGACTCCAAACCTTCCCTCACAAGTAAAGAATTTTTGCACTAATAACAGTAAAGTTGTCCATTCTTCCTTGACATAAGTAACAGGAATCCCTTTTGTAAAAATGTTGGTATCCATACCTGGGTTCTTCAAGATTTGCTTCCACTGTTGGTCTTGTACTGATCGGTTTTTAAACCATCTTTCTCCAGTTTGTGGAAGGGAAGTGGCTTGTGCTATGCTGCTCTCAGTGACTGTAAACTTCAGGTCCCCTATCTCCACTTGATTATCTTTATCCCTGAAGGAACGTGCAAAGGCCTTCGTAACCTCTCTGTGGTAACCTTTGAATTTCTGGATGCATTGGAGCCAGTTTGCTTTCTGCAACGCTTCTTTAACTTGAGGATATCCCTCCAGAAATTTTGAACCCTCGGGTTCTGCCCTTAAAAGTTTACCCATTGACTCTACGGCTCTGTTCTTCAAACTTTTGGAAAAGGGAGGTTACACGGCTTCAACAGTAGCCTTAACACAGTGAATTTACGGCTCTGTTCTAAATCAAAAGGCTACACGGCTTCAACAGTGGCCTTAACACCGTAAAATTACGGCTCTAATGTAACAGCCGTAACACTGATAACCTGGATTAGCAGAGAGGAAGACGTAAAAAAAAAAAAAAAACAGAGTATGACTGAGGTAGCAGCGTAGTGAGCACAGCGGAATGAGGGAAATGAGGAAATGAAACAGCGTGAATGAAATGGAGTGATACGAGCGTATGAGGGTTATGAAGTGATGGGTGTAAATGGTTAGGTCCTTAGGCTTCGGTCACAGGTCTCCACTTGGCTGCGGGATTATGACTTAGAGAGACGTAGTACAGCAGTCTACGTCACTTAGGTACGAAACCCTTAATGAAAGAGCAGCCGCAATCCAGTTTCAAAATCGTGATGAATCATGACCGATGAGTGGGGAGATACGTGGATTTTTGGTCGTATGATGGATAAAAACGGATAATCATTACATTAAATGGCAAGAAACATAACCCCGGAACTTTAGCAAAATGAGATAACCGTAAGTTTAGGATTTTAGATCATACCTCAGGTTCGCGTTTGAATTGCCTTTGATTATTTTCCACTAACCCTTCATTGTGTTGTTGCTGTTGCATGACCCTTTTCCACTTATTGTTGATGACTTCTGAACTGTAACTTTTTTTTCAAACAGACTGTGTTTTTTTTTATGCAGGTGCAGAGAGCTGCGGAATCGTTAGATGGCTGCGGAATCTGCAGTAGTACCCTCCGGCTGCACAAAATAACTTTAGTTGTCTAAAAAAAATGACTTTATTGATGGAGTGAAATGTAATGAATGGATGGATGATAGAAAGAAATGAGGTGAAGTGAAAGGGTTGAGATGGTGAATGAGGTGGATGAAATGGTGAAATGAGATGGAAGAGAGAGATTTTTTTTATTGGAAAACATGAGGTGTCAGGTGACCCTGATTTTCACCTCAGGTTTTCTGTATGAGACTGCCAATCAAAGATTGGTTTTCAGGCTCATACATTTATTTTTCTTTTTTTTTCTTTTTTTTTTTTTCAAAAACCAAAGATTAGGCTGATGGAGGAGAAGAATCCTTCTCCACCAACCTGATTGCAGAATCTTCTTTGAACAATTTGACAAACTCTTCTTTTGAGAATGGCTTTTGGTAGATTTTCAAGCGGTGTCCATTCACAATAAGAGGAGTATGAAATTCATCAATAGTTTTTACTCGAACTGCTCCATTGCTAAAGACTTCATCAATCTCATATGGCCCAAGCCAATGAGTTTGAAACTTTCCTTTGAAGTCTTTGAATTTTGAATCAAACAATAAAGCCCAATCTCCTCTCTGAAACTTTCTTTCTTTGATATGACGATCATGCCATTTAGATCTTTGGTGCTGAACTAGATCGGTCCTTAGAATTGCATCTTGTCTTATTTCATCTAGCTCATTTAGCTGGTCCATTCTGTGTCTTTGAGCTTCTGAGAGGTTCATTCCCAATTGGACTGCCATCTTGAAGGTCTTGATTTGGAACTCAATGGGGAGCAGGACTTCCTTCCCATAAACAAGTTCATAGGGAGAATGTCCTGTTGTGTTCTTCCATGTAGTCCTATAGGCCCATAAGGCTTCAGGGAGCCTTTCCGCCCAATCTCTTCTATGAAGATGAACAGTCTTGGTGATAATGCCTTCAAGAACTTTATTGGTAGATTCCACTTGGCCATTGGATTGCGGATGGTAGGGAGTAGATGTTCTGTGCTTAATCTTATATTCCTCCATCAGCTTCTCCATCAATTTAGATGTAAACTGGCTGCCCTGATCTGTCACAATTTCCCTTGGGACACCAAAACGAGTGAAAATATCCTCAAAAATAAATTGAACAATTGAATTTTCAGTGGCAGAAGGCAATGCTTTTGCTTCTACCCACTTAGTAACATAATTAGTACAAACCAGTATATACCTCTTTTGCTTTGATGGTGGATTAATTGGTCCAACGAAATCTAGAGCCCATTTCTCAAAGGGTTCGATGCATACCTGAGGCTATAGAGGCATTTCATTTGAAGGAGTTGGTTTCCCAACTCTTTGGCAGCTGTCACACATTCTAACATACTGCTTTGCATCTTTAAAGAGAGAAGGCCAATAATATCCTAGAGAAAGGATTTTATAGGCTGTCCTCTTGTCAGCAAAGTGCCCGCCGCATGGTTCATCATGACATGCCTTAAGGATGTCAGGAATTTCATCTTCCCGAACACACCTTCTGATTATACAATCTGGCCCTGTTTTGAACAATTCATTAGAAATCCAAGAATAATGTGCACTCTCCTGAATTATTTTCCTTTTCTCATTAGGAAATAAGTGTAGAGGAAGCTTCCCTGTAACAAGATAATTAGCCATATCTGCATACCAAGGAGTCTTGGTAGTCACTGCAAACAAGTATTCATCTGGAAACTTATCTTCTACTGGAGAATCCTCATTAGTGTTTTGGATTCTAGACAAGAAATCAGCTACTGTGTTTTGTTTTCCAGGTCTATCTAACACAGTAATGTTGAATTCTTGTAAGAGTAAAAGCCATCTTGTAACTCTACCATTAGTGACAGGTTTGTTCATTAAATATCTTATGGCAGAGTGATCAGTATGGACAAAGGTTTCATAGTCGGTTATGTAGTGTCTAAACTTGTTGATTGCATGTACCACAGCTAAGAACTCTTTTTCTGTAACAGTATAATTTAACTCAGTGGGAGTCAAATTCTTACTTGTGTAATAAATGGCATAAGGGATCAAATCCTTTTGTCCCAAAACAGCTCCTAGAGCTGTATCTGAAGCATCAGTAGAGATGTGGAAAGGGAGTTTCCAATTTGGCCCCCTTAAGATGGGTGCTTCAGATATTCTAGACTTTAAAGCTTCAAAGGCAGATTGACACTCAGGATCCCATTTAAACTCACAGTCTTTGGTAAGCAATTTGAAAAGAGGAGATGCTATCATAGTGAAGTTTTCAATAAATCTTCTGTAATACCCAGTAAACCCAAGAAAACTTCTAACATCCTTCTGGCAATTTGGAACAGGTAACTTAGAGATGACTTCAACTTTGGATCTATCAACCTTAATCCCATTTCCTGAAATATGATGTCCTAAAACAATCCCTTCAGTAAACATCATAAAACACTTTTCATGACTTAAAGAAAGATTTGTTTCCTTACATCTTACCAGTACTTTTTCCAAATTTTCCAAAGCTTCTTCAAATGTATTACCATAAACTGTGAAATCGTCCATGTATACCTCTACACAATCATGAATCAGATCTGAAAAGATTCCTAATACAGCCCTTTGAAATGTAGCGGGTGCATTGCACAATCCAAAAGGGAGTACTCGGTAGGTAAAAGTTCCCCAAGGACAAGTAAATGTGGTTTTGTCTTGATCTTCAGGTGCTACCTGAATTTGATTGTACCCACTAAAACCATCCAAGAATGAGAAATACTTTTTACCTGCTAAAGTGTCTTGTACCTGATCAATAAAAGGTAGAGGAAAATTATCCTTTAAGGTTTCCTTGTTCAATTCTCGATAATCAATGCAAACTCTCCATTTACCATTCTTTGTGGGCACGATAACCAAGGGAGAAACCCATTGGCTATCTGAAATGGGGTAAATGAAGTTTACCTTGAGCAATTTCTGGAGTTCTTCTTTCACGATTTCCCTAAGGTTTGGATTCATCCTTCTTTGTGGTTGCCTAATAGGTCTGCTATTTTCTTCAATGTAGAAGTGATGAATACAATTCTTAGGATCGATTCCTTTCATGTCAGTGTATTCCCATGCAAAGGCAGTGGAATGTTTTTGCAACAGTTTAGTTAATTCTTCTTGTTGTGGTCTTCCCAAGTTTTTGTTAATGTTCAATGTTTTTCCTGGAAGGATTTCAACTGTAGAACTACAAAACTCTTCCATTGAGAAGAGAGACATCTGTCTAGAAGAGAGATATTCAATATCTGCATCTATCTGAAAATGTGTAGAGTCATATTCTAGAGATACTTCAAAATTTTCTAACGTATTTAGAATTTGACTGTCTTCACTAATCTCAGAGATGGTTAGAACAGGTTGAATAGTATCTTCATCCTCTACCCATTCATCTTCTCCTATTTCTGTTATATCTTTTGCTAGGGGATACAAGTTGAATTTCTTGGTGGAATTACCATCTGAGATATACATGTCCCCAGACCTACAGCTTATGAAAGCATCAGCTGTGGCCAGCCAAGGTCTTCCTAAAATAAGAGGATGTCCTCCTAGATTATTCTTGGGAGTTAAAATCATAAAATCAACTGGATATTCCCAAGAATCTAGAGAGACTGGAATATCTTCCAATACACCATCAGGTTTAATGATTGATCTATCTGCAAGCTGTAGCAAAGTAGGTGTAAAGAGAAGGTTAGGAAGCTTTCACTGATCCATGGTCTGTCTACTCATGATGTTGATTGCAGCTCCTAAGTCAATCAAAGTATTTGGGATTTCAACCCCATTAATATGAGTTTTGACAATAGGGCTACCGGGATCTACATATTTTTGCATGGTAATCTTACCCATCATTATGTCTGCAATTTTTCCAACTAGATGTATCCTTTTAGTATCTCTGGTTCTTTTTCCTGTTTTCTTCAAACTCAACTCCTTTATTGTCTTCGCTAGAATGGGAATTTCCTTAATGGCTTGTAACAAGGGGATCTTGATACATACATTCTTCAATTCATCTAGGAAGCTATAGTCAGGCACCCATATCTGCTTTTCCACCCCTTTGTCAATTTGCAATCTTTCAGGAAAAGGAGGTGTAGCTAAAGGTGTAGGTTGCTCAACTATGGGAGTTGTAGAGGTTGATTCTTTTTCTTTTTCTTTTTGGATATTTTGGTTTTGAAGTGATACTTCAGAACCTTTATTGACTTTGAGAGATTCCTCCTCAGAAATGCTTGGTTGTTGAACACTTGTAGAAGGTTGATCTAAGATTCTACCTGATCTAAGTTGTACTTCATTGAGAGGAACAACCATATAGGTAGGGAATGGTTGACCTTCCGTCATGTAAGCATTTTGAGGGTTCCTATTATTTGGATTTGGTAATGGCTGAGAGGGAAGTTGGTTTGATTTCTGCTGGGATTGAAGTGCTAGTTGAGAATTTTGATTTTGTGGAGAAGGTTGTTGTTGTTGAGGGTATGGCAATGATAGTTGTTGACCTTGGTTTGGAAGTTGTGGAGCTTGCTGATTCTGAAATGATGGAGGATATTGATAGAATTGAGCAAATCTCCCATACGGATTTTGCATGCTTTGCATCCATGCTTGGAAAGCATTTTGAGGTTGAGGCCAAGGTTGTTGCCAAGGATTCCAATTTGATTGGGATTGAGAATTCATAGAGTTGTTAAACCCTTGATTCTGTTGTCCTTGCCAAGGTCTCCTTGCAATAAAACAGAGAGATTCAAGTGTATCTGGATCCTCTTGAAAGACTGCTTTGAGGCCAGGAATTGAAGGACAATCCTTGGTCTCATGAGTTTCTGAGCAAATTACACATGTTTCTACAACGTGTGCATCTAAGGGACATTCCTTTAAAGCATGTTTCTTTCTACATTTCGGGCAAAAGATAGCCAAAGCCTCAGCTTCTGCTTTTTGTTTATTGTGAATCTTAAGGGTATCAAGTTGTTCACTAAGACTCCCTAAGATGTCAGTTTTAAATTCATCAAGCATACTGCAGATTTCAGCCCTACTCACTGATCCTGTTGCAGATTTATTTGCCCTAAGGAGAGAAGGATCTCTAGGCCCTTTTTGAGTTTTTGATTTGCCCCTTGAGAGATGGATACAAAGTTCTGCTATGTCATTGAGAGAAAGTTGAGAAATATCCCCTTTTCCCATCATGTTTAAGATGTCTATCCATTCATCCCTAATGGCTTTTAATAAGAGGGCTTTTAAGGTCTCTTCATCCAAGGTATTCATTTTTGCTCTTTTCAAGTTATATTGAAATCTTTCAAGTAAATCTTCTAAGCTCTCATCTTCTTTTTGTATCATTTTAAAAACCTCGTCCTTGTGATTAGTAGGCATGCAATAGTCCAGATACCTATCCAAAAATGTCTGTTTCATTTCATCCCAAGTCCTAATGGATTGAGTGAGTAACCCCATGAACCATTTCAAAGCTTGATCCTTCAGTGTTGAGGGGAACAATTTTAATTTCTGGGAATCATCCAGGTAGTCATAAGTTCGACACACCACTTCGAACTCAAACAAAAATGTTTCAGGGTCCTCAGTCCTTAACCCATGGAAGTTAGGGAGGACAGATGGTGATATGTTTTTCATGGTGGCTCGGGAATCCTCATTAACAATGGGAAACCCAAATGAATTATCCCCATTTCTATTTCCTCCTCCAATGGGACCTCTACCTCCATTATTGTTATTGTTGTTTCCTCCTCCTCCTCTACCTCTACCTCTACCTCCTCCTTCTTCCTCTGCCATGATGATTCTCCTAGGGATTTCAAAATCTTCTGGTTCCTCTACAAAAGGTGAATGAGAAGAGATTTCTCCTCCTTCTTCAGATGATTCCAATTCCTCAATTACAATTGGTCTTCCTGTAGGAGAAAGAGAAGAGTCTCTTCCTGGTTCAAACTCAATAGAAGGTGTAGGAGAGTCAACTCTTGGCTCTTGAATTCCAGGAATTCTAGGACTAGGAGTTTCGGTTGGAGATAAGGGGGGTGTCTCTTGTCTATCCCTTGAAGCAGATGGACTTGTAAAAATTGAACTTCGAGCTCTAGCTAAAAACCTTCCTCTAGAATCTCTAGCTCTATGCATGTCATTTTTTATTTTTTCTTCAAGTCAAGTTAATAGTTCTTTTTCTGATCTTCCAGTTCACTCTAGGTGCAAGAAGAGAGCATACTCAAGAAACTACCAAATCAATAACTTTCTCTTTTCTGATCCTCCAGATCACCTTGCAGTGCAAGAGGAGAGCATACTTTGATAGGTTATCAACTTCTTTCCTTGAAATCTTTTTTTATGTTTTTTTCTAAGAATATGGCTACTTAATTTCACTTCCCCGGCAACGGCGCCAAAATGTTTAGTCAATTTAGTGTTCCTAAATTGATGTCATTAATTGTCAACCCGGGGCTCGTAAGCTGATGAAGTGAAGGTGTACTATATGTACTTAAGCAACCTCTTAGAGTTTTTGTCGTTTGGGGGTGTTGTTTGTGGTTGATTTATCTTCCTAAAATGGAGTGGTGATTTATAAACAGATGAGTGATGGTGTGTGTAAAGTGAATTCTAGATGAGTGAGAGTGTGTGATTAGTGATTTCTAACTACTTGCTGAAAAGGAAAAGCTTGAAGGAAATAAGTAACTTGAAATAACTTGAAAGCAAAGAACCACTTTCTAATGGCATTAGACACCATTCATGTTGCTGCAAATAAAAGGTAAGAAAATCACTTAAAAGACCAATGATAAAGTTTATCTCTTCCTAACTCTCTGCCTCTAACACATAGTACTGTGTAAGACACGATTAGGAAGTAGCTAAAGATAAGTCTAAGAAATGATAAAAATGAGAAAAGTCTACTTTAAAGACTAGTTATGATGTTCAGCTCTCTCTAACTCTCTGCCTCTAACACATAGTACTGTGTAAGACACGATTAGAAAGTAGTTAAAGATTAGTCTAAAAAGCACCCAAAGCCAGCTGCAAGTTATTAATATTCTGATCTCTAAAAGATAGACAATTCATAATAAAGAGATCATTCATATGTTAGCAAACCACTTTGAGAAATAAAACTAAAAAAATCAGCTATGAAAATAAAGTAAAGGCAGCAACTTGAATCTGTCAACTGAAACTACCACTAGATATTTAAGCAAATACACAAACACAAAATCAATCCCGGGCTTAAAAACCTGCAAAAGAACAATGCTGATCAGCTAAAAAGAAAGGCTGGAAATGAAATAACAAGAAAGTAAATTACGTTGTACATGTTTCAACTAAGAGAAATGCTAAATAGAAATAAGGAAATGATGCATATAAAATACATAAAATACTTTACAAGGCTAACATGAACATGGGCCCTCCATTCATATCATCCAAAAGAGACTCAAGGAATTGGAAACTTCAAAACAACACTGTTTCTATTACTCCATGTGCAGAAAAATACAACTCAGAGTGCTAGAACATCACTATAAAAACAGAGTCTTCGAATGCTCTAAAATAACAACAAGTTTATAAAATGCAGCAACTAAAAAGTAACCTTCAGCGTATGAAAACGCTAGTTTTATAGGCATCTGAAAGACGGCCTAATGCGTACAGCTAAAACTGGAAAACTAACTAACTGTCATGCGTAATTAGGGATCAAAACACGTCATAAGGCTGCGTGGATGAGCTGGAGGTTCTGGTCGTTATGGGCATTGAATCCAGAGTTGGATTATGTCCTCCACGGCCTGCATAAGACGGACAAGTCACTGTTTGAACTGACATGACCCAACAGCTTACGTATCACCGTTAAGCTGCCTTTATTGACCGTAACTTGACCCTCGTTGACCGGAGGTACAGATGACGTGGATGGCTGAACAGATAGCACAGGAACCTCGAGCACCTTGATTCCTAAGTACCCATGTGGCTCATTTGGAAAAATGACACGTGGAACCTTGAGATTAACAAAAAGGCTGCGGGATCATCAAATGGTTGCGGAATCAGCAAATGGTTGCGGAATGCCTGTAAATACATCAAAATCTAAACAAAACATTCACACATTAGCAAAATCCCTAAATCATGCTTAATGCCATCATATGTAATGATCTGGGTGAGTTTATGCAGCAAAATAGAGCAAAAGGGAGAGATGAGTGAGGGAAAACTGTAGGAAATGATGGATAACCAAGTGTAAAGTGGAGACTCTACAGTTATCTCGTTGAAATGTTTTAGAAAATAAAGGGCATGAGAGATTCAGTAAGTTTCGGCTCTATGTATAATGTTCCTTTTGTTTATTCGCCTCCTCGGCAATGGCTATATATACAGACTTAATGTTTCAGGATTTATACTATTCCTTTCTAATTAAATCTTATTGCATGTCCATCTTTTCAAATGCTGAGTTCATATGTGCTCTTATGTTTCGATTTCAATGGTTTTCTTCTGGTTTTGCGTCCGGTTTAATGCGGACAAGGCGACTCTTCCATAACAGAGTTGCTGGTTAATCTTGACTATGTGCTTATAGATATATAATACATTCATTAGCTCTTTTCAGGGTATTATAGTGCTCTGTACATTTATTGTTTTACCATAGATATATACATGTATGTGTTTTTCGTGCCAAGCGACACCACTGTGCGGCTGTAACAGAAATGCCGAGGCGTTTAACAAATTTTCAATGCCAGTCTCCGGATTCGTTTCACGGTTCCGTCGACCGAGGTTTAAGGTTTTTTTCTTTTTACCATACTTATACGAGGTCGTAGTTTATTTACTTGGATTCATTGTTCTGGAAATCATACTAAATTTATTCTCTGGTTATATTCCCTTGCGGTTATGCGTAATTTACAGTTTATTCAGCAAGGTTTGCTCGCGTATTTCTCTTCATTTTTTGAATAAGTCAATGACTGGGCTATTTCTTTTAGTTTTGCTGAATATAGAAACGATTAGACTTCTATTTCATTTTCTGTCTATGAAGAGGGTTTTATTACATTCTCATCCTTGTCTTGGAATTCTTGCTTCCGCCTTAGTGGCAGGGATTCGTTCGATGTATCTATTCCTTTCATTTTTAAATAGAGAATACAGGTTCTAACTTTATGGGTCACATACAGTCTAGTATTCTTTTTCAGAAGCAGAATAAACGAATTATTTCCACTGTTTCTTTTTCTTTAAACACAGACTCACGCAAGTAATTTCTCAGTTAACAGGTTTAGTGAACCTTACCTGCTTAACAACAAACCTGTTTGTATTGCTTGTCAATCCACCCGTCCGTAGGAAGATTCTTCTTTGATCTTCCACCCCCAAGCACTTGCAGATCCTCTCGACTGCAATTTCACTGGCCCCGCCAGTAATCGCTATCTGGTCCTAACCAGACGTAGCGTACACAGGAAAATTCCTTTCCTCATCATATGCCATCTGATCCTCACCAGACATAGCATGACCTTTTTTTCTTTTTTCTTTCTGCCATCTGATCCTTACCAGACTTGGCAATCTTTCCCCTTTTTTCTCTGGGGACTCAACTACCTCCTGAAGGTAGTTAGGGTTCCATTGTAACTGCTTCCACAGTTACTAACCATGATTAATCATATGCTCAGCTCAAATAGTACTAACACAATTGTTTTTAATTAACATAAAATTAATAACAGAGTTATATACTTTTTCAAATAAAGTCTTTGTTCATAATTACTTTTACTATTTACCAACATTAACTTTTCACGAGGGATGTTACAATATCCAGTTCCGGATCGAAATCTGGGGTCCATTTATTGAGGTAGAGACCCCTGGAATCCATGAAGTACGGCCCATTCCTGAAGATTAAATCCTTATCTGCTTTGGATTCGAAATGGAATGTGTAATACCCTTTTCCGCAGAATCTTATTGATATTTTTCCTCGGATCTTGTCTGACCAATTTCGTTCGACCCATCTTTGAACTGTTCTTGGTGATGGCCAAAGGCCTGTAAATTGCCCTATGAGTCCTTTCTCAGCAAGGGATAGCGCTGCCATGCGAGGAAGGGTTGGAGGCAGCAGAACTTCTTGAAGAACATCTAGCTTCTTGACAAATTTCGAAATTGCAGGTCTGGGGCGCTGGGGAGGAAGTGATTTTACCAAATCTGAGAAGGCTTTTTGAGGATCGTGGTCCTCCTGAGGCGGACCCGTGAGGGCCATGGTTGGGGCCAAGGCCCAGCCGCTGCGCTACTGGTTGAGGTCGATCTCTTAGGGCATGATCAGGCGCGCGCGTAGCTCCAGTGGGTCGTCTCACTCTCGACTTTAGAAACTCTGTATTTGTTCAATATTATTAACAACAAAAATAATATATATTTTTTTAAATAAAAAAATAATCAAAATTATTATTAACAATAAAAATAACATATTTTTTTTAAGTAATAAAATAATCAAAATCAAAATAACGTATAATATATATTTTTTTCCCTAATTAAAAATAAATTATAATATAAAATATAAATTATAATTTAAAAGATTATCTCATATAAGAGTCGATTTTTAAAATATAATATAAATTATAAATTATAATGGAAAAGATTATCTCATATAAGAGTCAATTTTCAAAATAAGGAAAACTAGTTTTGACTATATTTAAACTTCAACTTGGTGTGATATATTAGAATAAATTAATTTAGTTATTAATAAGTTAAAAAAAAATTAATTAAATATAATTAAATTAGTAAATATAAATATTTTTTGGCCAGGAATATTTATTTTAGTGATTTGCCTTTTTCAATTGTGAGGGTTTAAGTTTCTAAAATAAGTTGAGTTGTTGGCTTATTTGTAATATATCTGAAATAGTTGCTTGCTGCAATAGCGAGAACAAATCTTGTAAAGTTATTAATTCTTTAAAAATTTAAAAAACACAATTAATTTACTAATTTTTATGGACAATGTAATTAATCCAAATATCTCTAATAAATACTTTGTATAAAATTTAAATCAATTTTGATTAAAATTTTATTATTATTATTTTTAAAGATATGTTAAGATTTTAAAAATAATAAATTAAATAAATTTTTGATTACTAGATGATGGAGAATCACATTTGTGGGTTCGAAACAAGTCGGCTACAATTTTTTTTTATGTGATTTCTACCTAAAAACATACTAGAAATTCTTTTATATTATATTTTTTAAGAGTTTTATTTGATAACTGAAATATTTGAAAACTTTCAATTACTAATTATTTATTTGGGCGATTTAATTTATGAATTTTAATTTTACTTATTAATTATAATAATTATGACAAAATTGGTTTACAATTGACATACTTTAGCAATTAAAGATGGTAATCTATTTGCGCAGGATAAATTTGTATTTTATTTGATAGGGACATTTTAATTGTGTAGAGTTCACTGATTAAAATTTTTATAAATTTACATTAGCACTCTGGACAAATTTCACCAAAAAACTTTTTAAAAGCCATACTTTATTTGTGATAAGCTTTGGAGTTTTTTCAGGCATATTTTCTGCTAGAATTTACTTAAAATCTTGTAAAAATTTATTGGAATTATAAATATAAATTGTGAACTTTTAAAATTTAAACATCCTAAAAGCTTTTAGAGTGTTGAATTTATATATATAATCAAAAAAATATATTTAAAACATCAAAATATTATAATTTAACCCAAAATTGTTTAACAAAATTTCGATAAAAAATTTCATAATCTAAAATAGTTAAACAATGTCGGTAATCACCCAATTTTGGCCAAAAATTTCAAAAGACAAAGCACTTCCAAAAAAATAGGACACTTAGAATATGGCCACTGGAAAGCAATCCAGTACACGCATATCAATTTTGGAAATGGATTCGACAGTACACTGGACGGTTTTCAAAATTGTTGTCGGTAGAGTAATTTAGTCAATTATCATATTTGAGACTGGTATCATTTGAATTTAGCCTGCCTCTGAAAAATCATTTGAATTTAGCCTTGTCAAGGTATTTTAATGTGTCAATTTCAGGAATCTAAATTTATATAATTCACAAATTTGAACAGAGATTACATAATCAGATTCTCAGGATCACAGCCGGACGGAAAAATTCAAATTCCCCTAAAACGTGTAGCATTCTTACCTAAAATTCTTATCAATCTAACCAAAGAATCGGATTCTCGTCAAAATTTATGAAAGTCCACCGGAAAAAGGAACTCGATTTGATACACGATTACCTTATTCCTTCTGTCAACTGGCACCAGATCAGCACTGCTCTGTGCTCTTTGACTCAGTACGCTAACGAGGTCACAATTTTGTTGGGAAATTTATTGAAATCTCAATAAAATTTGGTAAATTTTTTCGGAAATTAGGTTACAGCAATCAAATTTCAAGATTTTGGAGATTTAAGATTTTGGAGGCCAAAAGTTTTTTGTACTGAATCCATTTCCACTATTAAAAATTATTATTCAAACCCTTCCAAGATTAAATTTCTTGAAAATTTTCTTGCCAAACAGGCAAAATTGTGAAAGCCTATCTGTTCTCTTGACGGAAAATTCGAGTGGCTAGCGCTATCAATTGGACTGAATCCATTTCCACCATTAAAAATTACTATTCAAACGCTTCCAAAATTAAATTTCTGAAAAATTTTCTTGCCAGGCAGGCAAAATTGTGAAAGCCTATCTGTTCTCTTGACGGAAAATTCGAGCGGCTGGCGCTGTCAATTGCCTGAATTTGACAATGTAAGTGACGTTAACGGGAATCGCGGCACTGAGTAGACTTTTTTGACGGCACATGACGTTAACATCTAATGCGTGGGAAGCACGCCGCTTGCCACTTTCACGGGGATGGAAGAGCGTTCCAATTGTAGCATTTAATGCCAATATTCAGCATCCGGTCACGTGAGCCGGACGAAGACCGGACTGTGGGGCCGCCGCCCCACTCTCAGGCACCCGTGAATCTGTGAAGCGGGCGATGTACCGAACATTTAATGCTACTTCGAGTCGGCAAGGAGGTTGCACGGGTGCGCAGTCACATGATGTGGATTTGTTAACAGATAATGTTGTGATGGAGATAGTTGTCGAGTCTCAGTCAGCACTGGCAAGCACCAACCGTGAGCTCTTTGGGTTAGGGAGCTACCTGGTGTTTTGCCACGTCATATAGCGATTTTTATATGCCACGTGGCTGGAAAGCAGAGGGGAATATTCATGTCCTTGTGTTCAAAAAAAAAACTCTAAAGTGTGTAATATTCTCATGGAAAATGAGTGGTTGAGAAGGTACCGGAGGGTCCAGAGAATTGTCAACTTTCAAAGTGGTTGGATTGTGTGGTGCAAGCTTTTAAGTTGATATAATATTATATTTTGCAGATAGTTCTGGAATATTATCATTGTATGAAAATATATCATTATTAAATTCTTTTAGCAGGTTTATACATCTTTGTTTAAAAAAAAATTATATTAATATATTTTATAAAATTAAATTATATAAAATATTGATATATTTTTATAATTTTTACTTATGTTATTTAAAAAATTTATAAATAATAATTTTAAAATGAAGAGCTTTTATTTTTTATTCTTTTAATTATTTGTAACAATAAGTTCGTGTGTTGTATGAAATTTGTAATATTAAAATTATGATAAATTTTTGTATTTTCAATTTTTTTTTTTTTAATTTTAAATAAATTTTAAAATTTGTGTTTTTAAAATTTAAAATTTATTTATTTTATTATTATTATTATTTTTTAAAGTTGAGATATTTTTATGAAAAGAAAGATTATAATATTGTTCGTAATTTTCACAAAAAATAACTGGTCTCATTTCCATTGGAGTTATTGGTTAGTATATGTTCTACTATTATTTTTACATTAAATAAAATTGACTATAACACTATCCAAAACAAAAAAATGTTCCGATGACCAAAAAAAAAAGCATAATTAGAACACAAGAAGTTTGTTATTTGAGATTTGAGATTTAAATTAGGTTACTAGAGCTAGGTCTTTCAATTTAGTGCTTGGGTACTAATATCTTGAATTCACATTATATGTACTTCTCCATATGCATTAGACGAGCTTCCAAGCGATCAAGATTGTCTTGCAATCTCCATTGGCTCCTTTGTAGATCATTAAGGAACTTGGAGATGATCTCATTTCTACCATCATGCTTCTCTTTGAGAACTTGCCTTAATAACATCTTCAACTGCTAGTGAAGAGTAATCGTTTGCATATACTGATTTCTTCTACCCCTAGTGTGCCTAGGGTCCAAGAGCCAATGAGAGACTTCATCCAAAAACTTAGAATCCGAAAAGAGTTGTCTCTCCTTGCATATAGTCCTTTTAAGTCATTGAATTTTAGCCTAAGTGCTTGGAGAGGTTGTTCCTTGGTAAGCAACGACCACCTCCTAGACTTTCGCCTCAATACGAGGCCTAGTAGTCTGGCTGCGCTCCCCAACACCTTGTCGGCTATGCCCACACTTGTGTGGCATGATGACCCAGACTTTCCACCAAACCTTATAGCCCCTGAGGAGGCTACAGTTGCAGTTCCCCCGAACCCCAGGCCAAACAAACTCTGCGAGCGTAGACTGAAGATTCCAATTGTAAACAGGGACTAAACACCCCTACTTTCCAAAGTATTAGAGCCAATAAAAATCCTCCTCAACACCTGCAATGGGAATAAAAAGAAACGAAGCAATGTTGACATTCTAAGACCAGAGCCACGAGAAAGCAATGAATAGAAGAGGGAGTCAAGAGGCATGCAACCCAAAAAAATAGAATATGTATAAAAGAAACATAGCTTTAAAGAGTAAACCAGACTGAAAATCCACAACTTTTACTACAAAGAGGAACAAAAGACCTAGGTTACCACAACTAAAACATGCAAAGCGAAAAGCCCAAAGTTACCACAACTTACATCCTAAAAGAAATGCAAGCACTCTATTGCAAACCAACGTATAAACATTATTCCTCTTTGCACCAAACACAACTAGGAGCTGCATGATAGACATAAACTCTCTTCAACCCATAATTCCTATCTTTTCTAACCTTCTCCAAGCAAAAATAATATCCAATTACTTCCCCATACAAAAAAGTTTTGCTTTTAACAAGATTATGACACTCCAATCTTGGCTAGCATTCCCCAAGCGATAATTCCCACTCTAAACCTCCATTCTATTTAGAGTACACCAGCAACGATACTTAGAACCAGGCTCGCAATACCTAGAAATCTCCCCTGCAATCCTTGGATATCACTTACAAGATTCATAAACATGCTAACCCACATAAGGATCAAGAGAGGAGGGTTAAAGATCTAAGGTGTCAATAAATAGGTGTGGTCTTTCCACAAATGGTGCATGGGTGGACATAACACGTCTCCCCCTTCCTTGTTCCCCCTCCTTAATGGTCCCTATACCCTGCCACCGCATGAGCTCCATCCCCATATGTTCCTTCCACCCACATCAGGGTACTAGTTTTTCTAAATTTTATTCCGTTCAGAATAATTATACTTTATTATAAAATCAAAAAAACATTATACAAATAACAAAAAAATATAATTTACAGGAAAAATATAATTAATTACGTTAGGAGTTTAGAAATAAATATATTTTTTTATTATCAATTTTATTAAAATTTAATTAAAAATAAATAAATATTAATTAAAATTTAAAAATAAATAAATATTAATTATTGGGATTGTACAATTCAAATGTAATTGGAGTTTTAATTTCAGACCTCTGTGATCCATATCATTATTAAAATGAATTTCGGAATAATCTCATCGTTATTTTAGAGTCAACGTTTGGAACCATCAAAATGAATTTCGGAATAATCACATGGTTGTTTTGGAGTCAACTTTTCGAACCATCTATGGTGGTTCATCCTGAGGACAAGTGAACCACAATAGATGCTTCGAAATGTTGTCTCCATTATTCCAAAATTCATTTTGATAATGTAATTGGAGTTTTTCATGAAAACTAAATTTATTTTTGTCTTCAAAAAATTCAATTTTAATAATAAAAAATTGCAATTTAACCAAAAAAATTATGGTATTGCCTAAACATATTATTAAGAGTTTTTGGGTGAAATTCCATTAATATTTTTTTTGTCCAAATCTTAATTGTTGTTATTTAAAATGGGCTTTTGACTACATATATGGATGCGAAAAAACCCTAGGCCAATTGTGGTAAGTTTACAACTCAAACTTGTTCCAAAAACCCTCTAAAACATAGAACATATAGACTACAACTATACAATGTATTACAAAATGTCATATAAATTTGTTGGTTATTTTAGTGTGAAATAAATTTATTAAAAAATTAAATAATTTTTTTTTTTTTTAATTTTAAATGTTATATGATTTAGAATTTTTTTTTTTAATTATTATCTTGAATATTTCAAACTTTTAGATCTCTCAACACCATTAGAAGCTCCTTAAAATCTGTTAAAAACCCAGTGAACCCAATGGATAGGAAAGGTGTTTATGTCATCCGCTGTTCTTGTGGAACCTCATACATTGGCGAAACTCATCCGTCAAAGAATTAAAGAACACGACAGTTGACATCAAACATGGGAGGTCTTGCTCTTCAGCTTTGGTTGAACATGCTGAGAAGACTAAACACCATATATGCATTCAGGAAGCTAAGGTTATTGCGAAGATTTCTCATTTTGATCTGACATAGTAAGTTTAGGGAAACCATTGAAATTAAGAGGAGATCAAGTAATCAAAAACCGAATCATAGGAAAATCAGTACTTGTTGGGTTTTTCTCCTTCTTCGTTTAGAGGTTTTGCCAATTTCCTGTTTTTTCTTTTTATCTCATTGATTTTGGTTTCTTCTTATTTATTCCTAAGTTTTATTGATTCCCCTCTAACTTCTTCATTTTTAATTTTATTAGTTCTTAATTTTTATTCCTCCATTGGCTTAGGAGGTTATTTTTGGTTGATTTTCTTATAGATTATTGTCTCCCTTATTTTAATATTATTCCTAGCCTCTATTTATGGAGTGGGTTATGATCCCCATATATATATATATATATATAAAGTTATTCTTAGTCAAGTCATCGTCCTCGTTGTTAATTTATTTTTAGTAAATAAATAAATATCAATATTTATTTATTCACGTGTGTTTCAGTTAAGATTAAATTAAATTTTTATTTAAAATAATAACAATAATAATAAATTATATTTCTCCTTTGCTTAAGGTTATTTTCAGTTAAATTTCTTTTAAGGTTAATATTCTCATTATCCCTGACCTCATTCAAATTATAATCATTTATTTATTTATGTATTTAATCTAGTCAAAGTTATTTTTCTAGGATTTTAATTTATATTATTATATATATATTTAATTATTTAAATTATAACTAAAATATATTTTTTAATTAATTAGTTCAAGATTAAATAAAATATATATTTATCAATATTTTAATTAGTTTAAGGGTAAATAATAATAATATCAATATTTATTTATTTACATTTAACTCAATTAAGATTAAATTAATTCTTTCTCTATTTTTTACTTAGTCAAAAGTAGTTGTTTCCTTATAGCCTTTAGAAAGACTAGCCTTTAGAAAGACTAGCCTTTCTATTTAACCTACTGCCAAGCTTTTTTGGTATATAATTTGCCCATAATCTAATGCTAAATTTTAACATTACATTAAAATGTTAAATTCTATAAAGAATAGGGTAAACATAACTTTTTAAGCTTCCAATCTTAAATTGGATCTCAAATTCACTCAAATATGAAATTTCAAATAAATTTTTTAACTGTAATTTGTTAATTAGTTAAATGTTTTGTAGATGTTATTGCTAAATTAATATTTCATCTAACTTTTTCCTCTGTAATTTAGGGATACAATTTAAGGTGAATTTGTGATTTCTTGTTGTTTAAATTGCATTTTTGAATGCATAAATGGATTCATTACCATGAAAAACTCTAGAGCACTTGAACTTTGCAAATTAAACAAGAACTTATGATTTTTAAAAATCTCTACTATATTTGGATAGAATTGACAAAGAAAAAATATATAAAAAAAACCCATTAAAAAAAATAAAAATATTTATACAAATCAAATTTAAATAAAATAAAATAAAAATAATAAAATAAAATTAAAACTTTTGAAACTTTAAATTTAAATTATCTATTATTTAAAAATATTTAAAATAAATAATTAATTAACTCAAAATGAACTATAATAATGAATGAAATACCATTTTCTTAGCATATCAAATAACAAAATAAATATTCAAAAATTAATAATAAAATCTCAAGCCTATTATGCAATAATTTATTTTATAAAATTAATTTAAATATTAAAAATAATATATTTCAACTAACCCATTAAAAGAAGAGTTAAATTCACTTTTTTATATATCCGTATAAAGCTATATTCACTTATCTCTTTGAGTTATTTAGTCACTCTCCTTATCCAATTATTTGTCATTTTTTCTTTTTCTAAATAAATAAATATAATTTTTCAAATTATTATTATTATTTTAAGTTTTTAGATTTTTCAAATTTAAAATTAACATAAAAATCCAACTTGGTCAAATCATTCTTTTAATAAAATCCCGTAGCTACAAAAATAAAAAATAAAACACTATATATTTTCACAAATGCAAGAACAATGCCCAGCCCCTAACTATGGGAGATTGAGCAGAGGCAAACTTCAATGCTAGGTTAGATCAGGCTACCTATATCATTTGGGATTCATCTGCAACCTTTCCCTAAAAGCTATGGAAATTGACAATAGCTGGTGATACCCAAGCAAGCTATTTATTAAGGCAGATGGCCTAGCACTATATAGTTGAGAGTGACGTTAAGAAGAACCAAATCTTCAACAAAGGGTATGTTACTTTCTGTTTGCAATTAAGAAGGGTCATATTTAAAAGAATCACAGGGAAAAGAACCCATAAAGTACACAGGACCCTTAAGTGATGTTGTAACATGGTGGAAAGATCTATCACAGGGAAAAGAACCCATAAAGTACACAGCACCCTTAAGTGATGTTGTATCATGGTGGAAAGAGCTATCACATCAATCTGGTACTTATATCTTGAAAATGGAAGAAAGCATGAGTAAGGATCTTTTCTCTGGCCATCTGGTGAATGGACATTGGGCCTCCATTAAAAAGAATTGAGATTCTTTGACTTTGGCATCATATCCACGGATCAATATTCACCTTACAAGGTTTTGATTTTGAATGAGTAAAGCTGACTGTTCAATTTTCAAAGCACTCAACTTGTTCCTATGACTTGGAAGCTCTAAGTCTCACAATGTGATTCTGTGCAATTTTCATGATTTTGAATGAGTAAAGCTGACTGTTCAATTTTCAAAGCACTCAACTTGTTCCTATGACTTGGAAGCTCTAAGTTTCACAATGTGATTCTGTGCAATTTTCATGATTTTGAATGAGTAAAGCTGACTGTTCAATTTTCAACTCCATGTTTATTGACCACTCAACTTCTTACTATGACTGGGAAGCTCCAAGTCTCACAATGTGATTCTGTGCAATTTTCATGATTTTGAATGAGTAAAGCTGACTGTTCAATTTTCAACTCCATGTTTATTAAGCACTCAACTTCTTACTATGACTTGGAAGCTCCAAGTCTCACAATGTGATTCTGTGCAATTTTCATCCTAACAACCTGCAGCCCAGCCCAGCCCAGCCCAGCAGAGGGTTGAAACATTTTTCACTGGAGGGATTGCCACACAGGGGAAGCTCAATGATGGAAGGGAAAGCACCAGAACAATTTTTGGATGTCAGGAAAAATGTCTGTAACAGAGTTGCGCTCCTGTAAGTACACTGGCATGTGCATCTCTTGTCGTTGCACTTTCTCATATGACGATTTCTGGAGAATCCCAACCTCAATCAGTAAGGGAACCCAGCTTGTCATAGTTCCTTGTCTAGAAGTGGTTTGCAGCAGCTCTCTTAAGCTTTTCATTAACAGGGATTAAGATCCGGAACCTTCTTCCTTGACCCTGACCCGTTCAACTTTATCGTTGTCACTCCAAAAATCACCCCTGTCAAATGCAACTAACTGCTGCTAGATTCACCTACAAAGCCAGATTTTTCAACAGCAACTCAGAATTGTTACCCAATAACATGACACTGGGAAAATGATGGTTTGTTGTGCGGTCTGAAATGACCAATAACTGTGCTGCTACTATTCACAGCGGTTAAACGTTTGGGTCACTGAATTTGTGAGGTTAGTTTAGCTTAAACGTTTTGGAGACTTTTACGCTTTGGATTGACCAAGCACATTGGAATCTACATTAACCATTACCAAAATTTAATAATCATACATTATGACTTAAGAAATGGTCATTAACTACTTACAAATTTTTGATAATCATACAAATCTGACATGAAGTCCCACATGGTCTTAACATCAACAAACATATGTTACCTATCAGTCTATATATATATAATCTTTAAATAAACATTTTTTTAACAATGTAATATATACAATTACGGTGATTTAGAGCTTTGGTTATTTTTACGGTCAATCTTTAAAGTAGTTGTTTTTTTTATTACATGGAAAATAATTTTATATTTTATATGAGGAATATATATATTTTCGGTCTTTGAGGGACTGTGTAGACTCAACAACAAGACTAGAAGTCCTTCCAACCAAAAATTCATTATATCATTTGTGGTAATTGAACTTGGATAAGGAAGATAACAATCATCCCTCCCAACCACCCAAAATAAACCCAATTGACATATTTTACTTCTGTCTTTATGTGAAAAGCTAATAATCTTATCATCCTATTATATAAATGTTCCCAAGACACCATAGAATTTGATTGCTAAGTGAAATGTCAATTTCATAACCCTCTTTCTATGGTTCACTATCTAAATTAAGGTGATTTTAAATAGTAAAGTGAAAATAGCATAGCTCTTGAATCTATGAAGTGTTGAGATTTAAGAGAAATAGAATTTGATTGCTAAGTGAAATGTCAATTTCGTAACCCTCTTTCTATGGTTCACTATCTAAATTAAGGTGTTTTTAAATAGTAAAGTGAAAATAGCATAGCTCTTGAATCTATTAAGTGTTGAGATTTAAGAGAAATAAAAAAAAAATCTGGGTTAAAATATGGTTGGCCTTTTTAATGCAGATGATCGCATTACACTAAGACACCTTACAGGAAGTAATGAACATCTTTCCCACTTGGGATGTAAAGCACGTCACTTTTCCTTAGTGCATATATCAGTGGTGTTGCTATGCCAAGTTCAGAGTGTCTACTGAAGTTAGATGAGACCCTATAGATCTAATGGCAACTAGCAGAACTCAATCTGGATTTTTTCTCTTTGAAATACAAACTATAATAATGTGTTTTTGGATGTTAGTTTAGCAGGTTTGACAGTGTTTTGTTTGTTGTGGCATCGTCTGTTGTCTTCTATTAGAGATGTTGAAAAGGTTAATTAGTCCTGGTGTGCTGTGTTTTACTAGAGATGTTGCAATAGTCAATTAGTCACTAGATAGAGAAGAAAATTAGTGTGTAAAGTGAAGTGAAGAGAAACTTTCCTTCTTTTATTTTGACATTTTGAGATGACAAAGCTTTAAGCTAAAATGTAACTTCATGCTTATTAAAGACTCAAAATTGATAATTTAGAATGTTATCATCCTTTAGAGAGTGCCATTAACAATTTCTCTCTTGATAGGTCAATTGTAACTAAATGAAAAATAGAGAAAAAAACAAAAATCAATTATTCATCTCACCTAACAAAATCTCTACCCACTAAGTTCTAAGATTTTCTCAGACCTATAAAAGATCCAGTTTCCATGACCCTTATCAGAAAGGCTCTCTCTTGGAAATTCTAGTCAAACCCACTGCTTTACTTTTTTTTTCTTATGTTAACCTGATCATATATATGCACTTGGAACCCAAATCTTCCAAACCATTGTGTTCACCAAAAAAAAGCCACGTAACTCTAAATGATCATCCAAACACAAAATTATATATTGTCCACCATATTCAGGATTGTTCTGTGGGGATAATTGATGATAAATGAGGAAGTCTTTGCTATTGCATTGGAGAGATGTAAGGTTAAAATATCTATCCCTGTACTTGGCATTTATGAGATATTTATTAATCAATAAAAAAACAATCGGATTGTCCTGCTGTACAGGGTAACTTCTTTGACCCACATGTGACCTTCACCTTCTCATTCACTAACCAAGAAAACATGCATTTGATGCACTGTAGAATCTCTTTAACATGTCCTTTTTAAAATGCCAATTACTAGTCTGGTGGAACCACCTCTTCTTTGAGTACAACGCATGCTTGCATCACTCGTGATGGTTCATGCTTTCTTGAAGGTGTAGAAGTCCAACAGCTCTACCACCTATAATAAACTAACCCACTGTTTATTTTACTTTTTGCTCGAGTCTTTGAACATAGTTGCAGGCACACTCTCAACTAAGGAACTATGTACACATTGTCCCTCTGATCATACCCTATCTATGCTTTATTCACGATCACTCAGACAAAGAACAGCTTGCATTACCATCATTATTGTCAAGCTTATACATGTCAAGGACTTAAGCAGTGATTCATGAAAATAACGATTGGTTTTGAGATCAAACCTGGAAAATAAAGTAGTTCAACAATTTACATCTTTCTATAGAACGTAGTATACACAATTCAGCTTTTCATGAATCCCACAGGTGCAAAAACTGCGATTTTTCCTTCCAAAATGACGCCAAAGTCCTAATCATCCACCACCATAAAATGTGCTATCGATGATACTTTAACGACTAAGGATTACAGGCAACTTTGCAATCAACTAGCAAGGGTTCACACACAGAAAGAAACAGACTACACAAACAGAAAGAAATGATTACTAATTCCCGCTTTACGAGATCATGTCAAGATCCAAGTTTCACAATTCAACGGATTCTGGTTAAATAATGTAAATACATGACCAATAACTTTTTCATGAACTATCCCAATAACAAATACTGTGACTCATGGTTCATAAGGTGCCACTTAAAACAAAATGATAAATGCGACATGCTTGCATATCTAGAAGACAAAAAATATATAAAAATTAGCAGTAGACTTGAAGAGCGTCTATTCATAGCATGTTTCAACTACTCTTGACAGCGGGGAACCTGATGACATGAGGATTCTCCTGATAATTACCGCAAAGAATGTCCAATCCAACTCTCCAGACAAAGATGTAAAGGTCATGCAAGGTCTATGCTTTAGTACTTTTTCCTTTTAGCCCTTCATGGAGAAGCTACATGCTGAACAGCACTTGTATTATTTATCTATTTTAACACAAGAATAAAGACAATGGTTGACAATCCTAAGATGCAGCAGGCAATTAAATATTGATAACATAAAAAGGTAAGTGAAACTGGAAGCACAGTAACGAATGGCATGGCACTGCCAATTTAGTTTTCTTTTTAAAAGGGGTTTGGTTTACAAAATTTAAAATAATGGTTCTTGGTAGTAGAAGACAACACATCAGCGAAGAAGAATTTGACTTTTTGAGCATGCCTAATGAAGGTCCTATATTTAATGTGCATGAAATTTTCGGAGAAGCTTCCTCTTAATTCAATAAGAGCAGGAAAGCAGCAATGCTGAACTATAGGCATTGTGAAGATAGAATCAGTAATGGTATGAAACCCTCCAACTGAAAATCGTTGGGTATGCACAAAAGACATACTTCCCAGGTCAGCAGAGTCCCACTCATGCTCATAGCCAACAAAACAGAGATAAAATAATGTTTATAAGGTGCGCATTGTACTTTAGTACAGTGTGATGCACCTTTCGAAATAGTATCGGACAAAAACACTTGTCTTTTATGGCTTTAAGGACATCCATCTATTTGGTTCCCGCAGAGTCTGCTGTGAGGGACTCCTGGGGCATCTATGGGTTTGTGTCAGCCCGTGAAAATTCTTAGCGGCAGGCACAGAGTTGAATTGCTAATGACCATTATCGGAATATTTCTTTTAAACATTTGAAAAGAAATCAGAATTTCCCTTTACTTTGTCTCCATGGCAGATCTCTAACAAATAAATACAAAGATATCCAGACTAGAATCAGAAATCGCCACTGTTCAACTGGCACTTTACTAGAGCTATAGGGCAGAGTCCAGGCCTTGGATGATTGAGCCCAGAGACATTCCAAGCACCCAAGTGTGATCTGTCCAATACCTTTCCAACTCATAAATAATTTTTATATGCGAGACCAACCCCACTTAAAAACAGCATACCGTAGTCATTGCAATAAAATATTAGAGGATGCAAATCTTTCTACTTAAGTCTCAAATAAATGCAATTGCCATTTTTTTTGCTAATTCCCATCTGCCAAGCTGGAGTCTGCAGTTCCTGCAATACATTCCATTAATAGCGTCCTCTCACAAACAGAGAGATAGGTGGATGTTTACCGATAAAAAACAGGAATGCATAAACAAATTTTGTTCGTTCCAGCTGATTGCTCTAAGAATCCAAACGGCAAAAATTGCTTCAATTGAAGCATATCCTCATCATGCAAAGGAAGCAGCCCAGATAATCAATCTATAACACAGTCCATGCAGCAGAAACATTAGGGGAAACTAAGAGAATTCCAACAGCCATTCAGATCATATCTAAGGCATGGCTGTAAAACTGTAAGGCATGCAACCAACAATCCTTTCTCAAATGCAACAGAAATGAGAATAACCAGAATTGAACCATTTAAGAATTTATACGGTTGTGATGTCTTAAAGATAATTGTACAGATTTCGTGGATTTGTTTTTGAAAATAATACGATCCTCTATCATTCCCATAGAAAAGTAGCAACCTTTTCTCTGTAACAATGTTGTTCCATCAGAAATTGTCTGTTGATGAAAACGAACAAGAGATTTCTTGATCTTGGTTCGAAGTCTTCAAGTTCAGACTTGTTACCATCTATGGACAACAGACAAAAAGGGGAAAATTGTGCCAAATATCCTTACAAAAGATCATACATCGAATAGATAGTTCAATTATTTTGTATCTCCAGAAGCACCCAGATATTCAGTGGCAAAAAAGATCAGGATGCAGGCATCAACGCATGCGCAATCTGGTGTGTTCTCAAACATTCCATGGATGTGAACAAGCAGCCACAGATGTTACACTGTACATGTGTAAATCCAGTGTTTATCACAGGTCCCAGCATCTTCACTCTCTTATCAACACTCTCAGCACAAGCAGGTACTACAAGATCCTCCTCTTCCACTGGCGGCAGTTCATTCAGATCGAAAGGAAGCTCTCTTTCATTCCTAGCCAGTGCCTTTGGTTTCTGTTCTGTTGAAATCACACTGCTTGCTGTCTCTGTAACTCTATCCCCAGTCCAATGGCATCTCTTATGACCCCCAAGAGCTTGACCTGAGGGAAAGACCTTATGGCAGATCGAACACTCATGACCTTTGACCTTCTTTGATACTGCTACCAAGTCTGGGCAAACTTCTTGCTTCAAATGACTGAGATTGGCCATCTTCTCCTTTCTCGCAGGCGAAGAATGCATATTGTCAGCAGCAATTGGATACTCTATCCTTAACAGAGTACCTTCTTCAGTAATCTCCTCCTCTGTCACATCCTGCCTTTCATCATTAACAGTGGTCATAGCATAGCAGCCCTTAACTTTTTTATGACTTGCTCTATGACCTCCCAGAGCCTGGTGAGAATTGAAAAGCTTCTTGCATGTGCAGCATTTGTATTTTCCAGCAATCAATTCTTGCCTCCTCCCCAAGAAATTCCCAGATTCACCAACCTCAGCAGGCCTGCTAGCTTTATCAGTCTTTCGTTTCTTGGTCTCCTTGATGCTCTTCATCTTCCAATCCAGATCCTCTTCTCCTCTTGCTTCCAACTTGATAATACTCCCCTCTGATGCTCTCTTCCCTGACTGCTGTGCCTTGGAATCAGAGACTGATTCCTCCTCTGTCATTTGTCTCTCAACATGCTCTTTCCCCTTCTCACAAACCTTATTGTTAACAGTAGTGTCATTGTTATTGTTATTACTAGTACTACTTGCAAGCATGAAAAGGAAATAAGCAGTATCTCTATCGTCCTCAAGTTCCTTTTTATTTGTATTTACCTCTGCTTCTTCTTCTTCGTCTGCATCATTGCCATCCTCAGCTTGAGTTTGGCTAGTTCTGACTGGTCTCCTCCTACCGCGCTTAGCGGTCACAGACCATCTGAGGAAATTGCAGGTTGCCTGCTGCCGAGGCGCTGCTGTCTTCCCCGCCTTCTTGCTTTCTGCATCGCTCTCATTTTCTGAAGCCTGGTCTTCTTCTCTCTTCACTTCAGGGTACACCAGATCTTGGGACTCTGGTGAGCTCTGCCAAAAAAGATCAGAGCTTGCAGCAGCAACTGAGGCACTATTGTTGTTAGCGTCAACAGCAGCAGTGATATCATTAGTGGTGATGGGATCAGTATTAGTATCATCAGTAGGGGGCTGAATTCCCCTCCATTCCCGTTCAGGATGGCACCTCATGTGACCAAACAGGGCTTTAGACGAGCAAAACTCTTTTCCACATTGGTAGCAGACTCTGGAGGAATTGAAACAGTTATGTTCAGTCAACTCCGTGCTGAACTCCTGATCTGTCAGCCTGGTGCTCCGTTTGGGATTCCTCCTAAGAGTATACAGAGCCGCCATCCTATGCACAGACCCATTGCTCAATTCTTGTCCACCATCCATACTCACGTCTTGCTCATCAATATTCATATTATGCTCATCAAGTCCTTCATAATCCTCCTCTTCATCTTCAACCTGGTTGGTATTGGTGTTGGTATTACCACTGGATCTGCTGGTGGGTACGTCTGCTTTCTTCACTGTCGATGAATAATAATCACCCATCTGATCAGGGCTGAAGGAGCTATACATGCGAAGAAGTGAAGCCTGCCCTGTCTTAGGCCCATTAGCCCCATGGACCCTCATGTGGCCACCCAGAGCCCTCCCTGAGCTAAAAATTCTATGACAATATCTACAAACATGGGATTGCTTCCCACCATTCCCCCCGAGTCTCTTCACAGAGCACATTGACTTCAGCTCAGAGCTAGAATTCCCTCTGCAAACCAGCTCAGAACCAGTATAACTCACCATGGATGATTCAACATGGGATTCATCAGATTCCCTCATGTGACTCTGACCCAACTCCGAATTCCTCCCCGGCCTGCACTTAGGATATTGGATCCCATGGCTACCCAACCTCTTATACCCCACCATCTCCATGCAACTCGAATTCTCTCTTGCATGCCCCAAATTCTCCTTGCAGGGCTCGATCCCGTGACCCATTCTGAACTGGGGAGAAAAAAAAATAGCAGATCAATAATAGAAAAGCGCACACACACGCACCCCCTATGAAGGAACGAACCAACAAATGGGAAGCTTGACTGTCACGTTCTCTTTCACTCCGAATTGCTCGCTCAATAAGACAAACCCACTTCAAACCCACCTCGGAAATCATTCATATCAAGCTGCCCAAAAAAACACACACTATACAACTCCATATCCAATCATATCCAATCGGGTCTCTGCGTATTCTTCCCAGCTCACCATTATTGTCATTATGATTCCATTATCTCCATTATTATTATACGATGAAATGAAAACTGCAATCTACCGAGAGAGCTTTTTCCTCTTTTATTTTTTCCCCCCTTTGGCCCGGGATCTATCCACGATCCCGCCTCTGCCAATTTGGGGGCCGATCAAACGTGAAAACGGCGAGACCCAATAAGAATTTTATCGCCATTTTCCATCGAAACAAAGCCACCACCCGACGATAACGACAAAAATAACCGAACCACCGGAGCTCCGCCCGTCCTGACCTGAAAACCGTCGCCCGACGTGTGCACCGTTAACTCCGAGGCCGGGAAGACTAAAAGACGGCAAGTAGTCACACGAGATGGATTACATGCATTACTAAACCTGGAATCCGACGTGGCGTGATACTATTGGCCAGACTGCGGGCCCGGCAGGGAGCCGGGAGTTGCTCGCCTGACTGACTACCGCGATTGGCCTCGGGATGCGCGCACATGATGATGACGTCATTGATCTCATTGTGTAATGATGGGTGACGAGTGGTGAGTGGCGTGAACACAAATTCCCTCTTCACCTCATCGATAAAACAAAAGAAATAAATAAAAAGAAATGAGGGGCAGGAACATTACTAGTGCAAAAATTTTATCATTTCTTCGTTGCTCAAGAGGGGTACCTAGGAACCTCGACAAGGAGAAAGGTTGTGGGTCCCCTAAGGAACACAGTGAAGGTGGTTGGTTGAGATGGTTCACTTGCCTAGTTTAAACCGGTGAAGGTGGTTGGTAGAGATGTGGTTAACAGTAGTTTAAACCAGTTATGATTTTGATTTTTGATTTTTTAAATGGATTAAAAATTTAAAAGAATGGTTGAAAATGTAAATATTAATTAATTTAGGTGTAATAAGAGTTTTTGACCTTTTGTGCAATTAAAAATGTAAAATTAATAATGAAAAATTACAAAAAAAATTCAGATTTTGGGTGTAATAGGAGTTTTTACCGTATTGAATATATTTGTGCAATTAAAAATGTAAATTCAATAATAAAAAATTATAATTTTAATAATTTTTTTATTATCATATTTTAGTGATGTTTATGGAAAAGTTCAATATTTAAACTTTTTTCTTATTTCATCAATGTATTTGTGGGAGTTTAGAATGAAGGTTGAATGTCATTTATCAAGGATTCGAGGTTATTTATTTCTTGGGGTATACTATGCACATCTATAGTATTGGTATGGATGAGAGTCTATCTCATTCATAATCCAATCCACTTTTATTACTTTACAAACATTATGATGCTTCCATATGAGTCTTGTAATTGCTAATCATGATTAAACTTGCTAAATCCCATATTACATTAATGTTAGTTTTCCTATTTAAAATTTACTATGGTTAAACTAGATTTTTTTGGGTTAAAAATCTTCAAAATGGTACATCTATGATATTGACCCTAATCCATTCAAAATCTTAAAAAACCATAGATTACATGAAAATTTTCATATATATAAATCATAGTTTTTTAATTAAATAGCAATCTTTCTCTATACTATTACAATTTGATGACACAAGAGGTTAAAATTTTTATTGACTTTTTAATAATCTAAATCACTTTAATATTACACAAAATCACTTGAAGTATCATTCCACCCTGCACAAAGAGTGGAACTCTAATCATGCATAAAATATCTATGATATTCATCTCAAATTTGTCACATTTAAAAGAGAATCATTTTATTACAATATTCACTTATTGGTTAGGCAACCTCACATTTAAAAGAGAATCATTTTATTACAATATTCACTTATTGGTTAGGCAACCTCTTGTTCTTGTTCCTTTATACTTATATTATGATGGAAAGAAAATTGTGCATCCCTTTTTTATTATTATTAAAACTCAAGAACATTTTTTAGGTGGAATTGCAAATTTTAATTACATAGATTGTATACACGAAGTGTTAAAAGGTATCAAGTGTAGTTGAATCGGTTTTTGCAATCAAAATTTGATAATTTCAATATATTTATGGAAATTTTAGACGGTTGGATTTTAATAAAACTAAATTGTTAGCTTATTTTCCTAATTCATATTCCATTATTCAAATCCTTTAGTTGATGTAATAACACTTCGATATAATAATTAGAAATATTTCTAATCTTATACCTTGCTCATCATCTTTATTTTGTGGTTGTTATTTTCAATAATATATTTTTATATTATACTTTCATTCCATATTTTTATTAGTCTTTTTTTTTGGTGTTTTAGAGTGAGTGTTTGTATTAAAAGTTTGAGTTGAACCTATTGTTTTTGGATTTTTTGTGGTTGTTATCTTCAATAATATATTTTCATGTGTCTTGTATCAAAAGTTTGAGTTGAACATATTGTTTTTCGATTTTTTTCAAAATTGAAAAGCAATTGAAAGTTTGAGTTGAACATATTGTTTTTAGATTTTCTAAAATTGAAAAGCAACACTCATGATGATAGTTGACATTTGTAATTGTTATTTTGTAGAATATGTATAAATTATATTGTAGAATATGTATAAACAAATTAATGGGCTTTTATGATTCACTCCACTTATTTTTAGGAAGCTTTATTGCAATTTTTAAGAAATATGATGTGGAAAATATTGCAAGTTTATTACCATGTTCATGAATTATATAATAACAAGTGATATAATTAATAAACTTATGATTTAACAGGAAATTAGGTTGTAAATCTCAATATCAAACTTATTCAAAATATGAATAATAATTAAGGGGAAAATCCAAATTTTAGATTTGTTTTTAAGAAGAATGTTTTATAATTATTACGTTTTATTAAATAAATAATTATTGATATTAATAATAGTATTATTTAAGAAAATAATCCCATAAGATACTGGCTCTGAGGGTTAGTTCAGTTGGTTGAATTTTTGTTATTAAAAGTATCTTACTAATGGAAGGAAGGTCAATGTAAGTGAACTGCACAAAAAAAAAATCTAATAAGATATTAAAATTGACATATTAGGCTCATTTTTGTGTGGAAAAGAAACACCTTATATGACAGTAAGCATTATGTAATATAATGCTATGTTGACCCAACCAATATTAAAATTAAACAAATTAAAAATTAATTCTAGACTTAATCCCTCTAGATAATTGATTGTTAAAATTCTACATTTTCAAATTTAAATATATAATCTTTATAATCCAAACACAACTTAATTATTAAACCCTTATATAATAATTTATTTATAATTATGTGAAAGTTTTCAAATTAAATTTAAAAATAATAAATACTAATTAATACACATATTTATATACATACTATTTTATTTAAATAATTAAATTTAAAATAGGGAAGCACTTTACACTACAATAAGATGGAAATATTGCTATACCTCAATAACATTTATATATTGATTTTGAAAAACATATAATATGTATTATAACTAATGTATTAGATAAATATGAACAAAATTATATATATATATATATATATATAAAAGCAAGAATTTTTTTATATGTATATTTAATATAACAACAAATAAATCTTCATACCGCACAAAATTAAATCTTCATTTAACAACAAAGCAGATCTCCTAAACCAAACTTCTTCTCCAACTATCTTCAAAAGGACGAACACAATAGATCGTGAAGCTAAGACACTAATGTCCCAAGAGCCATAAGAGATGAAGGAGATGCAAGATAAAAAAAGTTGGAAGATCGTAGAGAAAAAAAAAGAAAGCTACAGCACCAATCTCGCCAAGAAAGATGAGGAGCCATACAACTAGAAACTAAGAAAATTATAGGTCCGATAGACCAATTGGGTCTCAGTGGACGTTAACCACCACCACCATCATCATCATAATAATTATTTTTTGTCAATTGGATTTATTTTAGGTAATTAAAAGGAATGTTTGTTTAATTGCTATTTTTTTATAAAGGTTTAATTCAAGAAAGTGATACGAAGAATTTTGATATAATTAAGGTAACATTATGACTTAAATGGTTGATAAATACTAATAGAATCAATTCATAATAGGCATGAAGACACTTACCTCATAATACATTTCACATTGTGAAGATTAAAAAAATCATAAAAATAATTGTATTATAATTTTATTTTAAATTATTGTTATTATTATTGAAAGTAAATTACCATTCCTGTAATAAGAGTTTTATATCAAAAACATTGAAATTTGTCTTGACCTACCACTAAGGAAACTAGACCAAACCATACTGTTGTCACTCATTACATTGTGGGTTTCATTTGGTCAAGGTTGCCAAAGAGCAGTGAAGTTTGGAGCCACTTTCCCAAGCCACAGAAGATCTTAGAGCTTGATCAGACCCCTCTAGTGCCTAGTGCTTAGAAATAGCTTTCCAGTGGTATATAGAAGTAAAAAAAAAGGACTCCTGGATTAGAAGTTAGAGCTTGTTGAAGATTTCCTTGGAAAGCCTCTAAAACCTAGAAAATGGCTAAGTGTGAGGGCAATCCCGCATCCCGCAAGTCGGCTGTCACAACAATCCTATAGTCACAGAAAACTTCAAAACTTGTCAGGGCTAATCTTGCGATATAATGTGAAATCTCCGGGGGAGGGATGAAAAAGGTTAACAAAGGAAACCATGAAAAAAACAAGCAGACGACCCCTCTCTCTCTCCTCCACGTGGCGTAATCTCGCACTCCCGCAACTCGACATATCGGCGGATCAACAGGTTCTAAACTTAAAAGAATTTGCAGGGGCCGATTCTGTGATATAATGTAACATCACCAGTGGAGGCAGAAAAAGTTTAACAAAGGGAACGCAGAACAAAACAAGAGCAGGTCACCCCCTTCTCTATCCTCCACATGGCGCAACCCTGCAAGCCCGCAACCCTGCATCCCGACGACCCCTCAGTCCCGCAGTCACAGCAAGCTCCAAAGACCGCGTGGGGCCGATTTGTGATATAGTGTTGCATCACTAGGGAAGGGATGAAAAGAGTTAATAGAGGAAAGCATGAAAAAACAAAGGTCGATCCACCCCCCTTCTGTCTCCTCCACGTGGCACAATCCCACACTCCCGCCATCCTGCATCTCATAATATTGGCAGATTGACGGGGTTTTCATTCCAAGACCATGCGGGGGCTGATTCTGTGGTATAGTGTAAAAGTTTCGGGAAATACTAAAATTCATTAACAAAGGAAATGCCTGCCAAACCAAGGCAGACGACCCCCTTTCTCTCTCCTCCACGTGGCAGTACGGAGGGTGACATGGTTGTACAAGAGAAATGTGTCACTCAGTTTCAGTGTTTTCATGGGTGAAATGGGGCCATTCTCAGGTGACACATGGCAGTGATGACATCACCCCGCAAATTGATGATCGCAACTGTTAAGGGGAAAAGCTAAAGGTAAAAGGCCATCAAGCGTCGTGATGCGAGATTCCAAGTAACAAATGGAAAAGGCCTCCCCTGGATGCGATAAGTTATTACGACATGATCTATAAGGATCTCGTGTTCGGACTGTCGGCCCACGCTAAGGAAAAAGGTAAAGGGTTCCTCTCTCCTGTAGTGCGATTGCGATGTCTTAGGTGGGCCCGATCCCGTAGATCGGTGATCACAAGTGTTTGGGGAAGAAGCTTAAGGCAAAAGCACGGTAAAGCGCGAATATGCAGGATTTTGCGATGCGAAGGAAAAGGCTCCCAGACACGGGTCTGAAGGCCTTAGCACCTGAGGGCTAAGCACTTAGTTCCAGCCCCCTGTCATATGAGGAAAGCCACATGAGGGGCTATAATAAAGGGGTCTAAGGGGGAAATAAAAAATTCTTGTTTCACCTGTTTTAGAGGAAAAAATCTCGCGCCTGCAAGACTACGTTGTTACACTGGAATGCATATCACCCACTACATCAAGGCACCGATAGTGTAGTACAAAGGTTTAATGGGCAAATGGGCCGGCAACTAGAAGACTTAAATGGAGCATGGGGCTGCATTGGAGTAGTACACGAGACTCAGGATGATTAATAGCTCAACTGGGGCCCCATCCCTCTACATAGAAAAAGACTATCAAGACGGGCACTTACAGTTGACCCAACCACCGCTTCACAGAACAAGGCATCCTAGCAGTAAAGGCAGAAGCGTCGAGGTCTATTAAGTTGCACAGGAGGCCATACCGTGAAAAAATTACAGCCTGAGGTAGAGGTGATCACACGATGGACACAAAGACTTCATTTACTATTATGTTTGGTTATTTACTTATTTTTGTCCTGTAACATGCCTTCCTTCCAAGGAGGCATTTAATTCTGTAATATTTTTGGGCCACAGATCCATTCATGACTGATATAGCTAGTCGACCTGACAGCTAAATCTAGACCATAGATATTGTTGTTGTAATGTATGTTCTGGCTCCCCTCTCCAGATAAATAGGGGAAAGTAAGACTTAGAAAAGGTTCGAAATTCTATAGAAAACACTACATGCTATTTTCAGACTGCATATCTTTGTAATACAGATCTTTTCAGAGTATCAAGGAAACAATGGTGATTCCCTCTTCAAGTATTACGGTATGTGCTCCCCTTGTCAAACTCATTTTATGTTCATGCTTCTTCCCCGAATTCATGCAATTATAGTTGCTAGAACTATTTCAAGCACCCTCATGGACTCATTAGTATTTACGTGTTAATGCAAATGCATGTAACATTTTCACAGATTCATTTGTCTCAACATTGTTTTTGTATATGCCTATGTGGACTATTGAAATTAGATCTTTAAATCTGCAACACATGAATAATAGCTTTCAGCTCCTCCTTCATTCATTATTTCTGCTTGTAACTCAAATAAGTATAGAAATCCTTAATTCCTCAAGCTCTATGTGTTAAGTGTAGAATGCTTGAAGCCTTATGTTCTACGTGATGACTTTTTCCTTCTCTTGGTCCTCTCTCATCTGCTCTGAAAAATCTTATTAAGCAGTAAGACCTTGAAACACTCGGCCTTCACTATTTTTATGCTTATTTTTGAGATCTAAACCTGTGAAGAAGTACCAGAAATCCATGTCTTATTTCTTTGGATAAATGAACCAATCCATTTCATATATATATATATATATATATGTATGTATGTATGTATGTATAACATAAGTGATGTCTCCAGTTTCCTGTAAATCATTTGAGACACCCCAATCTAGATGTGCCCAAGCACTGGTCTTGTAAGTAATCCAAGGCTGTCTCTGGAAGCTACAACATCTTTTGGCACCGTTTTTGGGGAACTTATTGAAGGATTTTTTCCCTCAGGATATGAAAAACTGAGCACCCTTTGTGTAGGTGAGCGAAGTTTGTTCTAATTACGTTCATATCACCTTGGTGACTCCACACCCCCCCTCATTATCATTCATAAACCTAACTTCAAAAAGGCCTCATACTCGCTCAGTTACATCCCAATAGAAATCCCCATTTTTATTTGACCCAGAAAAGTTGATTTTCAAGAAATTCTGGAAAGAGAAAACTCCCCCAGGCTATGTTACCATCTCACTAGCCTTTGAAGTTCCCTCATCCAGTTTTCAACCAGTTGCTCCTCATTATTCAAGACTTTCTCCTAAGGCCCTGGCATACCCTCTTTCCCCTCCAAACACTATGGTCTTGACCCCAGTCCCTCAAGCAAATTTTAATCCCCCTCCACTTGTCCAGATGACTCTTCCAGGCTTTTTACTAAATAAGTATGCACCTCTTGATCTACCTCAACCCTTGAGTGCAATGCCCCAGGACTGCTTAAAGCATCTGCCTAGGTTCAATGGGGAAGATGATAAAATGACACAGAGTCACATTGAAACCTTCAGTGCTTTTGCCGAGAACATAAACGTGGAACAACTGGATGTGGTCATGAGACTTTTTGTACAATCCCTCGATGGAGAGGCTAGAAAATGGTTCAAATCCCTACCCAATTCCTCCATCATTACATGGGAGCAACTTGAAAACTCTATCACCCATAAGTGGGGCAAAAAGAGGAATCATGAGTACCTCCTCACTGAGTTTAATGCCATAAGAAAAAATCCAAAGGAGGATAATTCAAAATTTATCAAAAGATTCAATAGGCAGTTTAATAACCTGCCAGTTGACATAAAGCCTCCCCCAGCTGCAACTCGTGTGGTTTTCCTGGGAGCCTTTGACTCTGAAATTGGCTTTACCCTAAGAGAAAGGAAGTCTACCACTCTATACCAACTTCATATCGATGCTCTTGAAGTAGAAGAAAATCTGGCCTCGACAGGGAAGTTGAGGGCAAAGCAAGAACCTACTGAACCCAAAAGAGGAAAAGAAGAGGCATCCTCCTCTGGTCGAGATGGAGTATCATCAGACTCAAAGTGGGACGATTTGGACAAACTCATCAAGAGTTTATCACAAAAGGTTGGAAAGCTCAAAATCAAGAACAAGAACCTCTCCAGGCATAATGCTCAAGTCAATAACTGGGGCTATAATCCGCAATATAGAAGGACTCCACTGCAACTACTTCCAAGGGAAAGAAAGGAGCAACTTGATCAGATCCCTCATCCCTTATACTTGGAAGATGGTCCCGACGAACAATCATCGGTTACACAGGAGATGCAAGGAAATATATATGCTGGTTTTGTTGAAGAAGAACATGAGAATATGGCTCACCAGGAGGCTAGTCATCATAGAGAAGTAGCCACAGAGGAGGAAGATATGGATTATTATTGCAAACAATTTTTAGAGTTCATGCAAACACAGCCACAACATAATTATAATATAAGATCTTCAAAGAAGAGGATGAGAGAACTAGAATAGCAAGGGGAAGCTACTTGCCAAGTGGTTCCTCCTGCACCAGACAAAGGGAAAGGTAAGCTCCATCCTAACCCACCCAAGGCAGGAGTCTCTGCAAATAAGGAGAGAAATTGTCCTAAGGGGCACACAGAAAAGGAGTGCCTATTCTGTTGACAACTTCCAATGGGAAGGGAGAAAGAAAAGAGCCAAGAGATACAGAAAAGGCCCAACATACATTCAATCTCCAGAAGGAGCTGGAAAAGGTAAAAATTCTTGTTCCTCTAACTGAGCTTCTAAAGAAGCCTCATTACAAAGCTCAAGTCTCTCAATTCATGCATCTAGCCACCTCTACACCATCCCATGATAGTTTGAACCTTCAAGAGGAGAGGCCCATGGTTGTTTTCAGGCCGCATGTGGAAGAGTTGGACGCTTCTACTGTGCCTTTCTATGTGACTTTGGTGATCCATGACCTTTTGTTGCATAATTTCATGTTGGATTTCGAGGCCTCACACAACCTCATGCCACTATCAGTAATGGAACAACTAGGTTTAGAGATCACCAGACCATACGAAGACCTGTACTCCTTTGACTCCAATAGAGTCAAGTGCTTAGGCATGAAAAGAGTTAACAAATGAAAGCATGGAAAAAAAAAGGTCGGGTCGCCCCCTTCTCTCTCCTCCATGTGGCGCAATCACGCACTCCCTCCATCCAGCATCCCGCAATATCAATAGATCGACAGGGTTTTCATTCCAAGACTATGCAGGGGCTGATTATGCGCTATAGTGTAAAAGTTTTGAGAGAGGCCAAAATTCATTAACAAAGGAAATTCCTACCAAACTAAGGTGAACGATCCCCTTTCTCTCTCCTCCATGTGGCAATAGGTGATGTGGCCGTACGGGAGACACATGTCACTCAGTTTAAGCATTTTCAGGGGTGAAATGGGGCCATTCCCAAGTGCCACGTGCCACCACTCATAGGGTGACACGTGGCAGTGATGACTTCACCCCACAGATCAGTGATCGCAACTATTAAGGGGAAAAGCTAAAGGTAAAAGGTCATCAAGCACCAGGATGTGAGATTCCAAGTAACAAAGGGAAAAGCCCCCCCCCCCCCAGATGCGATAAGTTATTACAACATGATCTATAAGGATCTCGTGTCTGGACTGTCGGCCCATGCTAAGGAAAAAGGTAAAGGATTCCCCTCTCTTGCAGTGTGATTGCGATGCCTTAGGTGGGCCTGATCCCGCAGATTGACGATCAGAAGTGTCTGGGGAAGAAGCTTAAGGAAAAAGCATGGTAAAGCATTGATATGCAAGATTTTGTGATACAAAGGAAAAGGCTCCCAGACACGGTTCTGAAGGCCTTAGCACTTGAGGGCTAAGCCCCTGTGTCCAACCCCCAATCATATGAGGAAAGCCACACGAGGGGCTATAATAAAGGGGGCTAAGGGGGAAATAAAAAATTCTCGTTTTGCCTATTTTAGAGTAAAAAATTTCGCTCCTGCGAGACTGCGTTGTTACAATGGAATGCATATCACCCACTACGTCAAGGCACTGATAATGCAGTATAGAGGTTTAATGGGTAGATGGGCCGACAACTAGAAGACTTAAATCGAGCATGGCGCAGCATTGGAGCAGTACACGGGACTCAGGAAGATTAATGGATCAACATGGAGCCCCATCCCTCTACATAGAAAAATATTGCCAAGATGGGAACTTACAGTTGACCCAACCCCCGCTTCACAGAACAAGGAATCCTAGCAGTAAAGGCAGAAGCGACAGGGTCAGTTGAGCAGCACAAGAGGCCATACCGTGAACAATTACAGCCTGAGGCAGAGGCGATCACAGGATGGACACAGAGACTTTCATTTACTTTTGTGTCTGGTTATTTACTTGTTTTTTTCCTGTAACATGCCTTCCTTCCAAGGAGGAATTTAATTCTGTAATATTTTGGGCCACAGAGCCATTCGTGACTGATACAACTAGTCGACCTGGCAGCTGAATCTAGACCATAGATATTGTTATTGTAATGTATGTCCTGGATCTCCTCTTTAGATAAATAGGGGAAAGTAAGACTTAGAAAAGGTTCAAAATTTTTATAGAAAACACTACATGCTATTTTCAAACTGTATCTCTTTGTAATACAGATCTTTTCAGAATATCAAGGAAACAATGGTGATTCCCTCTTCAAGTATTACAGTATGTGTTCCCCTTGTCAAACTCATTTTTATGTTCATGCTTCTTCCCTGAATTCATGCAATTATAGTTGCTAGAAATATTTCAAGCTCCCTCACAGATTCATTAGTATCTACATGTTAATGCAAATGCCTATAACAGTTTCACAGATTCATTTGTCTCAACATTGTTTATGTATATTCCTGTGTGGACTATTGAAATTAGATCTTTAAATCTGCAACACATGAATCATAGCTTTCAACTCCTCCTTCATTCATTATTTCTGCTTGTAACTCAAATAAGTATAGAAATCCTTAATGCCTCAAGCTCTATGTGTTAAGTGTAGAATGCTTGAAGTCTTATGCTCTATGTGATGAGTTGCTCCTTGTCTTGGTCCTCTCTCATCTTCTCTACAAAATATTATTAAATTGTAAGACCTTGAAACACTCGACCTCCACTAATTTTATGTTTATTTTTGAGATCTGAATCTATGAAGAAGTACTAGAAATCCATGTATTATTTCTTTGGATAAATGAACCAATCCATTTCATATATATATATATATATATATATATATATATATATAGAACATAAGTGATGTCTCCAGTTTCCTATAAATCATTTGAGACACCCCAATTTAGATATGCCTAGGCACTGGTCTTGTAAGCAATCGAAGGTTGTCTCTGGGAGCTACAACACATACAAAGAGTTTATTAATTTTAAGACAAAACATAAGAAAGGTAGTTTGAGATACATGGCCTCAAAGACCATTCTTAGACAAAAAACCAAAGAATATAAGAGTGGAGAGTGAAAAAAACAACTACCACAAAAATTATTTAGGACATGTCATAATCTTAAGCTTCAATAGGGATGGGATCCCTACCATTTTCTAGATAGCAACTTAGAACAAGGGATAGGCTGAGGTGAGTTTTGATTCTATCAAGTCTGTAGTCCATGGAACACATGTGCATTTGTATTTCATCTAATTGAAGGAGAATCCCTTCTATGTCCTTGTTTCCTATCAATTAACACTCGTCCCGACTCCCAACATCATTTTTTAGTGCCAGTAGAGGTCAATTGTGTGCATATGGTGTTTGAAGCGATCCCTAGAATGTCCCGTGTTTGGAAACCAATGTGCCACCTCTACAAGTACCTTATAATGTGTCAAGCACCAACATTCATCCACGATGTCTCGTGATGCTTGAGAAATATCTTCTGAATTTGTGGTAGAATATGGTCTTTGAAATGAGCAGTAGAGCTCTCTGCCCTGTGCTGGGCATGAGAGTCTCCCAACTTTCCATAATAATCCTTGCCACATCTAACTCTAGCATGTTACACTTTTGCCAAAGGGGAGAATCTATATTAGGGAAGGGAAGAGGTGTGGAAATGGCAACGACAGAGAGAGGGGGGGACTAGGAAGGCAATACGTGAAGGAGGGAGAAATTTGACCATAACAAGGGAATAAAGAAAGTGCAAGACATGTAGAAAAGTTTTGAAGGAAGTGGTGATACCAATAAGAGGTCCAAGAGGAAACTAAGATGAAGTAAGGAGAAAGAAAAGGGAGGAAACTTGAAAGCTTTAGCGATACTTGTAATTTGAAAAAAATTAACCCAAAGATCTAAAAACATCTTCAGAGAGGACGAACGAAGTCTTAATGAGAGACTAGAAACAACTAAAATAATAAAATGTGCTCATAGAAATACCTAGAGCCAGACCAATGATTCTAGGCAAATATTTTCCATGATGGACATTAAATAGTGAAATGACTTCACATGGATATCATAATCAATGTATCTCATGTGCAGGGTGGTGGCTCTAAGCGTAATGAGAACACCCTACCTCCATGTTTGGCTAATATGCTCCATGAACCCTTAACAAAATGTGGCATCCAATAAGCGAGAACATTTAGATTAGATCCACCTAAATGCTTGAGTGCACCGAGAGAGTTCAAATAGTAAATAAAGCCAAATAGACAGGATTGACGTCATAAGAATGGAGTTAAGGTGAACGCAGATCAATGTTGATGGGATGTGCATATTAAACATCGAGGGGGAAGACATTGCCACGTCCATCCTTTCTATCAACTAGTGGAATGATCACAATGCCTTCCCACACCTATCCCTTGTGAATCACTCTGCTCAGGAATTTAAATTATTTCTATTATAATTAATTATAAAAATAATTAATTTATGAGTTAAACATATATACCTTTTTAAAACATGTAACAAGAAAAACATAATATATGACAAGTGTGGACATGATATTTTTTTAATTAAATTGAAAATAAAAAAGGACATAACTAACTTTGAGATAAATCCTAAAAATATTCCATGGAGGTTAAATCCCTACCATCCACCTAATAATTATTGATAATTAAATTAAAATTTTAAAAACCATATTCCAAAATAAACACGCCTATTAACATAATGACAATAAAACACATATCTATAATATTTATATAAAAATAAAATACCATCACTTTTCTCTTCGTTTTAATATAAATCTATTTTATATCACTAAAATATTGACTTCAACCAACTTACTCCTTTATAAGAAAACATATTATCTATGTATCAAATGAATAAATTTGAAAATATGACAACATATTATTGTATTAAAAAAATCAAATATTCTATTTTCATTAGATATATATTAAGTAATTAGAGAATACTATTATATTGGCCTAGGTAGGAAGACAAACAATCAAGCTGAGGCTTATGGTTTGTTTCTAAGACTTTCCTTGGCTCAAAAAAAGGGCATCAGAAAGATCCACGTCTTAAGAGACTCAATGTTGATTATAAAACATATGAAATACAATTCATTAGCAAACAACATGAATCTAAATCAAATCATTTAAATATCCCAAGTTATGATTCCTCTCTTTGATCTGGTGTCATTCTTTCACATCGTAAAAGGGAATAACGAAGAAGCAGATAAGCAAGAAAATTTGGCCTACCAATTGAATGCATAAATAAGTATAGTGAATGAGATAGAGAAAACACTATACATTCCCTAATCATAATCAAGGTTTTCAATTTTTAAACTAAAATAAGCACTCTTAGCTCGACCAAGAAATTAAAAAATCAAAGCAATATAACAAACTTAGAGTTCGTAAATATATATCCTTGCCCCTCTCTCCTTTCACTCTAATTATTATCCCCCTCGACCCTTCCTCCCCCTCCCCTCATCTCCGATTTCACTTCTGATCATGGACATGGTCACAATTTTTCGATATACTCTTTTGGTTTTGGATACAATCGTGTCCATGTTTAATGGTCTTGACATTTGGTTGAGCACCTTTACTTCATTCGGGATTTGAGTTAAATTTTTGAATAATGAAGAAAATATTATAATTTTCTTTATTATTATTTAATATTAATGTATTAATAAAATGTAATTATTTAAAATAATTTATTATTATAATTTATAATAAAATAATTTTTCATTTTTATAGGGGAGAGGGATGAGCTATTTATTCATTAAAAAGCGTTTTTGTCTTATTATTGAATTTAATTGAAATTATTTTAGACCCTCACATAGAAAGAAAGTAAATACCAAACAAATACACTCACCAAGCATACCAGAAGAAAATGAATAATAAACATTGAGATTATATGTTTTTCTGTGGTATTTAATTTTAATCTCATATATAAAATTATATATTACATTTATTTTCAATTTAATATCTTTTATATATATATAATACAAATTAGAGGATAATATAAAATAATTTTTCATTTTTATAGTGGAGAGGGACGAGCTATTTATTCATTAAAAAGCGTTTTGGTTCTATTATGGAATTTAATTGAGATTATTTTAGGCCCTCACATAGAAAGAAAGTAAATACCAAACAAATACACTCACCAAGCATACCAAAGAAAATGAATAATAAACATTGAGATTATATGTTTTTCGGTGGTATTTAATTTTAATCTCATATATAAAATTAGATATTACATTTATTTTCAATTTAATATCTTTTATATATATATATATATATATATATATATAATACAAATTAAAGGATAATTAACCTAAAATATATAAGTTGTGAGTGTTAGTTTAGCTGGTCAAGTTCCCGTTGCTAAAGTACCTTGTTAATGGGAGGTCACAAGGTCAATTCTCTTCTACGCCTTTAAAGTTAGGATCTGCTAATACAACACTAGAATTTGATCCCTTCGGGTGGATCTGCATGAATATTTCCTATATATATATATATATTAAACCATAAATATGAAGGAATATTTAATAATTAATTAATATAATATATATAAAAAAAAACACAACAATGTTTTTATTATTATGTAGAATGTTTTATACAATATTTTATAAAGATAAGTGTGTCCCCCTAACCCTCCTCTAAGGAGCTCATTTGGCAAGCTTGTGAAAATGTAAAATAAAATTGAGTACAAAGGTCCCATGTTCAAATCCCTAGGTACTTACCCATGGTCATGTATCATAGGGTAGTGTGGTTCACCTGGGGGTTATAGTGGTAGAGACTATAATTGAACCTATGGCAGGGGAATATGAAATCGTCCAATTGTTGATTCCTCTAGACCAAAAAAAAAGAATTTTTTTGTAAAGATAGAAAGAAAAGATGCTTCATTACTATGTTACATGCCAAACATATTATACATATAATACATTTCAATTACAATAATGTTTATTCAATTCTTGCATGTGATTTGGTTTCATAATAGTTGATATATCTCATTTTCTTGGTACACAAAATGTTGTTATTAGGGTGCATATATTCTTATGCAACACTAATTAGGCTATCATAACTATCTTGGGGACAATGTGCATTCCCAATTGTAGGCAAATGCATTTTATTTGAACATGTGACTTGTTGAATGTATACACATTTTGTTGCGTGTGTGCATCTTAGATGCTAAGTTTGCAAGCACACTCTAATCTTAACACATGTTAGTTGCTAAATGTGAGAGTATGTTCTAATCTTACCACATGTTATGAGAGCAATGCCAATTATTTGTGTTGTTTCAAGGCATTACATTGAACTTTATGAAGCATTGCCCCTCAATCACATTTTTCAACAACAACAACACAATATTAGATATTAGAATTATTAGCCTTCCAACTTCACTAATAAGTAATCAAGGTAATTGTCCTTTAAACTTCATAAAGTGTGTTATACATCTCAATATTGGGATTTAAATATTAATTTAGTGGAAAAAGAATGATACAAAATATGACACTTTCTAACTTGCATAAAATTATACATCAAATATCCATGATTGTGTTTAACTCATTGAGAATTTTAACTACTCACCATATATATTACCCCATTATTAATTATTAAATTTATTTCATTACTCATAAATTAAATCAACATTCATATTTATCCACACATCTAGGAACACATTTACATATTTAAAAGAAACCCCACCATTACAATGTTTCTGAATGTTATACGCAACCCTTTACAATCTCCAAACTAGGAAAACATGCACTTCATAAAGACGTCCTAAACAAATAGTTTTAGCTACTAATTTCCAAGGAATGCTTTTAACTATATTAATGTGTAAACCCACTCTTAGACTCCCCTAGGCAAGCATACTGTGAACTATGCTATATTTGGAAAGTTAATTTTATGTGTACCTTAAATACAAAACACATGTAGACATCTCTAAATAGTTGTCCCAAAACAAAAAGTTCTAGGTATCAATCCGTAGGGAATGTTTTCAGTAAATTAATGTGCAGCTACTTTGAGATCCTTTGGGCAAGCATACTAAGAAGCAGTTCTATGATTGCAAGTTAGTTAAAAGACAACCTACATGAGCCCCACAATTAAAAGACAACCTACATGGGCCCCGCAATGCAGTGTCATGTAGTTAAAGTAGTTGACACATATAAATAAAATAAGGTGTGAAGGGAAAAAAGGCAAAAGTCACCTAATGAGATATTTTAAGTTTAGTGATACAAAATGCATACATCGTGTTGAATGCATATAAACACTTACTCAAAGTGGCAGATCCAACTAATTTGGAGTATTCACCCATTAAAGACATTGCTTTTGGAGTATTCACCCATTAAGGATGGCTTTGGCTTACCATTTTGGCATACCTTTTGTGTTCATTTTCTTAATAGGGTGTGCAGTGGTGTAGATATGTTGAAGTTGGACACCACCAGTGCAATAATAATATAAAAATCAATGTAGAGGTCAATTCTCTGTAATATGAAGGACAGCCATGCACGTTCATTTTTATCACATCATCTGTTGTTTGTTTTCTAGAAGACCATGGATTTAAAATTAGTTTTTTTCGTTTTTTTTAAAGAGAAAACATCAACAACATGGTATTATAATTTTTATAATTTTAAGTATGACATGGGATTATATAATCTTTCATCTTTAAGTGTGAGATCTTGATTAACGAAAACAAACTATATCTTCAAATTGGTACAGGGTGAAAATATAATATTATATTGATAATTTGGTAAACTAAAATTAAAAATATTATTATATTTTTAATTAAATTTAAAAGGTTTAAGATATATAAAGTTTATATATATATATATATATGAGTTATCTTTAGTGTGAATTTTTAGAAGGATTTTTTAGTGGATTTTTTTCAATCTAATTTCTTTAAAATCTGGTCGGAATTTATTGAAATCACAAGTTTGATGGGTAACCCTTGCATAATAGATGTGCCCTTAGGGTTTTTCAAGGTATTGAATCCATATATACAGTCAAAAAACTAGTTTAAATAAGTCAAATCAAGATTTCACCACAAATGTTTCCACTGGATTCCGACATCGGATACTCCAAAAAATGCACTAAAGACAACTCATATATATATATATATATATATATATATATATATATATATATATATATATGTTATTATCATTGAGATATGAATCATAGTTGTCAAGTTTTAATTCAAAATTTGAATGTTTAGAATTTTTTTTTTGGTTTTGTTTTTTTTTTTTCAATTTGAAAATAATTCACTCAAATTTGCTAGTATATTTCATCAAAATTCACTAGTAGATTTCACCAAAAATCACCAATAGTTTTCTCTCATAGTCTGCCTATATCGAGAATTGTATGCTCGCATAATTCTGTTAACTTCTCATGTATTTGAGAATGGTACCTATACTCCACTTGGTTTAAAAAGAAATGACATGTTATTCCTAAATCTGTTGTGATCCCTCTACCACAAAGAACATTGAAAGAGGTTGTCCTACGATGGCCTACTCACACTAGGAAGTAGTTAATCTGATCTACTTACTCCTAAGTTAACGAATAAAGAACAAAACTACAATTTGAGGCAAATCAAAATTGGAGTATTACCTATACATCTCTCCACCTACTATTATGGTGAGAATGGATTGAGCATCATCATTCTATAGAGAAACACATAGAGAGGGCGCAATACTTAAGTAGGTGCTCGCACATGGGCCCATAGGCCTAATCAATATGTGTATCGAGAAGGATGATTTTGATCAAGCCATTGCATTCTAAACTCATTATCAGTCCCACCCCAACCTAGTTATTTGTAGTGGGTGCGAATTGAATTTGACCAATAATTCATCTGAATCGAACAAACTGACAAATTTTCAAACCTGTCTCCCTCATTTGATCAAATTTGATAACTATGATATGAACATAATGAAAAAACCTCTTATAAACTAAAGATTCTAATTTGTCAAAATGATTATAGTTCATGAGTTGTTATACATTAAAGTATGAGAGAATGTTGCTTCCTATGAATGCATTCAAAAAAAATGTCCACAAAGTTTTATGGCTTACTAGTGACCCACTAAAAACCACACTTGCATGACAAACCTCTAAGGGCAATAGTGAAATCATCAAAAGGATGAAATTTTGTTTGGAGGTGAAACATTGAATATTGAAACTTAAATCATGGGCTGAATTTTAGATCTCATCCACCCCCTGAATTAAAATAAAATGGTACTACGATAGATGGGAGAATGTATTAACTTGATTATTGTCACTTATTGGAAAAATACTGATTACCCAATTGCAATTGGTTTTGCACATGGAACACATATGTAAAGTGATTCAAGTGCAAGTGAGGTGGATAAGGTGTTAAGATTGAAATTACCCAACATAGAACAACAATCAGGATAAATCTAGCTTAAACAAATAGAATTGATGCAAAATACACTACAAAAGGAATGTTAAAAATGAGGAATCAAATGTTGAAGGGACTATGTCCATGAAAGTAGGTGAAAGAAAATCATGCATAAAGATATTTTCCATAATATATGGTATCTTAGACTATGGAAAAAGCACCATAGGCTCATGAGATACTTGAGACCCATTATATCACCTTACTTTTGAAGCAAAATCACTAAATTTAGCCATATGACCCATCCAGATAAATTTGTGTAGTCACTTAATGAACCATTAGAAGAAACACACATGAGATAAAATTTGAAGAAGAGAAACAAACTAAATAATGGAAATCACCAGTCTTGAAATAGAGGAAAAACAATGGGCTAAATAAAAAAAAATTCTCCCTACAAGTGTTATAGAGAAAGCGCCCATTAAACTCATACATACAACCCCATTCCTTTGGTTCCTTCTTCCAAAGACCAAGAATTATGAGCAAAAGAAACTTATAAAATAAAGTGTTGACATACCATATTACACAGTGAGAAGAACATATGTCTAGAATGATTATGATCTTGGAGATATCATTGGCACAAATAGAAACTACACAAGCCTAAAATGTTGAGAGCAAGAAGAAGCCATGATATTAAAATGGTCATATTGATAAATAGAGAAGGATATGACATTGGAGAGAAATTTGGAAACTAGAGACATCACAATAAGCATACACAACAAGATAATGACAATAGTTCATTTGTAGAGACTGGAAGAAACAAAATTGAGGTGTCACCCAAAAAAACAACCACCATTAACCAAATCATATCTAATCCATAAACAATGCTCCAAGTCAACAAACTTGCTGCCAAATCCTGCCACAAATTTGATGTGCCCAAGTTTATTTATTAATGGATACCAATAATCTTTATCAAATATTTTTGCTACTTTATATATTTGTAAAACCTTTTGATTGATCAACGGGGAGCTACAAATCCCAATTGATTTATACATGGAGATGAGGTCAATGTGAACCATATGACCTTGAGGAGGGAATAACATAAACATTTAACCTCATATATGCCCCCCTTCAGGCCATATCAAACACCCTTGGTGGGGTGCAAGGAACAACATGCCTAATGACCTCATGTCATTGTTGACAAAGTGGAGTCAAGAGGAAAATCCCTCTTGGGATTAAAGAAAATGACCCAAAGCCTTTACAACACATGGTGTAGACAACACCATGTACACCAATATCTAGACCTTGCATGCCAAGTTCCAGTCCTGTGAATGCACACTTCATCATTCCATGTGCACTTCTACAACACAACTGCCAATTATCCCCCAATGATACTATAGAAAGCCAATATTTTTTATAACCAATTTTTTTTGCTTTTATATAAATATTTGCATCATACCTATCACTTATTATTTTAGGGTGGTTCACAGACACTAAGTGGCTGCTACATCCACCAGAAAATCCAGATAGATCAACTCGAAGAGATCTACCTGTCGGACAAACTAGCAAGACCTAACCCTAAGGGTGTCAAGGAGATTGGACCCCGTGACCTCCCGATAAACGAGGTACTTAGTAATAGGAACTCAACCAACTAAGCTATTCCTTGGAGCTTCATCATACCTATCACTTCATTCTTAAATATTTTCTTTTAAAGTTCCTCAAGAATAAGATTATACCTTTTGATTCTTCATAAAATCAAAACGTCCACTTTGTTTATTATATTGTTATGTATCTTTTCTGATCTTAATAACTATTGAAAATAACTTCATATTATATGTGAAATCTAATTGTTCTAAATTTTTATCTTTTTCATCAAAATTTAGTGATACAATTTTTAGTAAAATCATTATTATTCATTACTTATAACGCATTTTTATATACATATACTAATTAAAGCACTGGAAAACCCTAGGGCACTAAGCCTAGTAACCTCTGGATATATATATGATTTTAAATTCTCTTCGATTTGATAATATTCATTAAACTAAAACATTATGAATTAGTTTGTAGATCACGAACTTTGCATTAACATGATGCAAGTATCACGATACCCCATTTAAAATAGATTGCAAACCGTTAGTGATTTGGACATAAATACTCCCACCAGACAAAAAAAATTGGTTTTTCATAACATTTTAATTCAGTTTGGTTAGTAAAATAATGTTCATAGTTTTGTTCCACTTGTCACTAGAAGCCACCGACTTGTATTTATTAAGAATAGGTAAGAAAACAACTTATATGGTCACACGAGAAACTCCAATACAAAGTGGCATTGCACTAATAGCCAAATTACATACAAGTTGGCATTTTTTAATGATTAAATACGAAGATTACTTTATTAGGAATTATTAGATAATAAATGGACCTTTTAATTTTAATTGAATGTTTAAACTTAAACGTATGGTTTATCCTCAATACAGAGTTGTATGTAGATTAAATTTGAAAATGAGTACACCAAATCAAGCCCAAAGAAAATAATTTCCTACACGAAATGAAAGGGAAAAAGAAAGGTGTTAAATAAAATTTAGTGCTTCGTATTAGTGTATAAACAATATGGTATAAATTTTTAAAATCAGTTTGGAAGGAATGGAGATACAATTGGGTAGAGTCACTCATCAAATCAAAATATTTCAGGGAGAAAGAAAGAAACTTCTAATTTTTTTTTTAAAGTTTTTAATATACATCTATAATATTTTTTTTGTTTATTTCTATGTATGTAGACATAATTGTGTATCAACAACGTGAAATTTATGGTGGGTTGGAATTGAATCGGCAAATACTTAAAAAGTTAAATATAAGATGTGATTGGTGGCTGAGTGGGGGAGGAGACACACAAATCCAAAGCTTGAGGGGGAGAGCTTGTTGCGTGTTGTGAGTAGACCATAGTTGACTGCATTAAATTCTTCAACACCCTACCTGACAACTCAACCGCCAATGTTGAAAACAATTGAAGAGATGTGATTTGATATATATGCAAAGGGTTGTTCCCCTATTAGAAAATGCAAAGTGGAGGTTATTCATTCCAATTTTCCTTTAACCTTAATATTTTCTTATGAACTGATCCGTAAACTGCCGTGGATATTCCACTGGATAGTTCGTCACAACAGATGTAATAATATTATGTTGAAAATTTAAAAATTCTACACTATTACAATTTTATTAAACTCTAAAATCTGTAGATTTAACTGTAATCAGTGCATGCATGCAAATGGAAATTATGTAGAAAATAGACAATGATAAAATAGAGCTCACACATACACATAAGACACAATATATGCTATGGGAAACCCTTTTCGGGAGAAAACCTCGCTGGAAGGTGAGGTCGCTTCGCTTGCTTTCTCTGCCTGGAAACTAAGGCTACAGGTACAAAGAAGTAATTCCTATGGCCCTTGGGATGCTATAGTGAACAAATCCTCTTTGTGTGCTCTACCTCCTATCTCTCTTGACTATCTTTGCTCAATTATGGAACAAAATGTTCTCGAAAGAATAGAATGCCTCTTCCTCCTAGTGGCCCCGGTTATAACACAACCTGATAGCCTACTAGTGGTTAAGTTTTGCTACATCAACTCTTAACTAGATTTACAATATAGACTCTTCTAGAGCCTTTTACATTAAAAAAAACATGGCTAGCCCCTTTTCCATGAATAATGGGAGCTGACGTGGCATCCTCCCGAACTATAGATGTGAAAACAAGAAGATCAACTTCTGAGTGGCATAACTTTTTCATACGGAATCCATTTGACTTGGAAAGATCTTTGTGTGAAAAATAACATAAAATGGTGTGGCACTAAAGTGACAAAGTTTAACCCCCAAAAAACATTATTTGATGCCTCAAAACGCTCCCGAAAGGTTTCAGGCCCCGTTTTGCCAAACCGATTTCACCAATAAAAACAATCTCGTGAGTTGATTACTCCTCTTTTGTTCACTCCAAATGCATCTAGATGGATGAAAAATAATATAATGATCCAATCTGAATCACGCCTCCCCATTTTGGGAGGCTTTCGGTTCCCAAAATACAAGCCTTCCTCCCTACATCAAGACAACTACCATAGCATACACACTTGCATCTATCTCCACTTCAAAGGGTCACTACAAGTTGGTAATGCCATAATTGGTGTTTGGTTGATCTTCTTCTTTAGCTATTTGAAAGCGCTTTCCTAACCCTTTCATCACTAGAAACTCTTGTTGGCGTTATGGCTAAAGTGTTGTCCTTGATGGCAACCCATTCAGGTGATAGATCACAGTACTTCAAGTCAACAACAGAGATTGATGATCAGCTATCAAATATTGAAGAAAATAAGGGGTACGCAGGTACACCTTACATAAGGTGCGTACACGCAGGTCGGTGTTACATAAAGTGCGTACATACCCGCAGGTATCCCGTTCAGGAGGTGCGTACCCCAGTGCACACATTTCAAGGCAAAGAAAAGCACACGTGGGGTTTCTTATGTTTAACCTTTGGTATTTAGTCGACGGTTTTGTGTTATTATGGTGTCGGCCCGTGGTATTAATCCATGATTTAAGGAAGAGCTTTCCTATATAAAGCAAAGGAGATCATTTGGCTTGTGCAAGTTTTGGGTTGAATATCTTATGAGGGCTAGATCTGAAATATTATGATCTCTTGGGAGTATGTCTAGATCTAGATAAGGCGAATCTACTGATGGATTGAGATCTCTTCGGCGCATGTTCAGATCTGTAGATCTGACTGTCTGGGTTATTTCTGAAGTCTTGAAATGATCTATGCCCAAAGGTACGCAGGTACAGTGAAAAAAAAGTGCGTACATATGCAGGAACGAAGCGTTTCAGGTGCGCCGGTACGCAGGCACAGAAGGGTTGCAGGTGCGGAGGTCCGCAAGCAGTTCAATGGACTCAGAGCGAGGTACACAGGTGAGCAGTTGAGCAAGGTGCGTATGTAAGCAGGCGAGCAGTTGAGCAAGGTGCGTACGTAAGCAGGCGAGCAGTTAATCAGGGTGCGTACGTAAGCAGGCGAGCAGTTGAGCAGGGTGCTTACTGTAAGCAGGCAGTACATGGGTGAAGCTGCTTACTTCTCTTAAAATCTCTGCTTATCATTCTTATGATCTGGGTTGTTGAAGTGATGTTTGGTTCTAATATTATGTTCAGATAACAACAGTAATTGAGTGAATGATTATGATTAACTTCAGTTTTGTTGGATGAATGGATCGGTTTAAAATGACTTATCTTCATGTGATCTGATGTACTAGATCTGGTTGATAACTCTCATAATATCATTGTATATGTATGGAGCTGATGATTGGGTGATTCAGAAGGTTGTTTGATTATGAGCTTCAAAGTTGTTGTTGGGTTCAGTATGAAAATTGGATGAAATGTGGCCTTTCAGATTATGTGTTGTGCTTCAGTGTATCCAGTCTGAAAATTGATGAAACGTGGTACCTGGAGGAGAGAAGATTGTAGGCCAGCACCTACGTACTAGTATCTAAGCTAGTACAAAAGCTAAGGGAGATCTTTGGAGCATTGTAGCAGGTAGCAGCCTGCGTACTAGTAAATGGATCGGCTAGTACAAGAGCAAAGGGGGTTGTAGCTCCCGTACTAGTATAAGACTGCACCAGTACAAATATTGTAAAAGGATTTTCTTATTAAGAAGAAGATTGAGATGACTTGCAGCAGGTGGTTTTCTCCCGCATTGGGTTTCCACCTTATATCATGGTGTTCATGTGTGTGCCTTATGTGTGATGATCTATTCTATGTTACTGCATTTGTTAGCTGATAATGTGGTTGATAAAGTTCTAATGCACTCATTGAAGATTAATTAACTTAATCATAAGGAGTTGTGGAAATAGCATATATGAATCTGATTATGGAAATGAAAAAGTTTTATTAATATGATAATACTGATTCACCCCCCCCTCTCAGTATTATTTCCAACAATTGGTATCAGAGCAGGTCCTTTGATAGAAGCTTGATCGCTTGAAGGAGATCCGTGGAACAATGGGAAAGAAGCTTAAGAAGAAAGCATCTAAGAAAAAGAAGTCATCTCAGATGAACTATGACAGTGGGAGAATCGATTGGGGATTAGGCATAAGAGGCTCTTCAGATTCAAAATCATTATCAGGTATGAATATATTATCCTCTGATATTCCAGCTATCTTTCCTTTTGGAAGAGATGAAAGTGATAGCGAAACTACTGAATTTGCTCTTATGGGTGAACAAGAAAGATATCAAATAGAGGCAGAATTTAAAAGGCTGACAGACAAAATTAGAGATCAACAAGATCTATTGAACAAAAGGGAATGTGATTTCAAAGAAGAAGCTACCAAACTAAAGGCCCAACTAGAAGAAGGAAACAAGGTAAGAAAGCTACTCAAGGACAAGGAAGACCAATGTCAAAAATTGCAGCATGAAGTGACATCATTAAGAAAAGAAGTCAACGAAAGAAGCACAACCATCAAGAAACTCAAAGATAGATCCAGCTACTATGAAAATCTTGAAGCTACAATCCTCTCACTAAAAGAAGATCTTGAAGAATCAAAGAAGCAGAATACAGATCTACTCCAAGCTATTGCAAAACAAGAAAACGAAGTCACCAACTTAAAATCTCAACTAGAATGTGCCTTCCGAGTTCGTCAAATGCAGCAGGATCTGAATGAAGAACAAAAAAAGGAGATTCTCAAACTAAGGGAACAAATGGAAGAAGGAAGGAAAGCTGAAGAAGATTTGAAAAAGCAATCTCTTAAAAAGGAAGAACAGCTTCAGGTTGAGGTAAATATCTTGAAAGGTAAACTAGAAGAAAAGGATAAGCTTTTACGATTCCAAGATAGTTCTAAAGTCTTGGATGATATTCATAGTAGTCAAAGGTCTCCTGCTATAAAGACCGGTCTTGGTTTCTATGAATCTATTGAAGGTGAATCTAGTTCACAAGGTGAAGCAAGGAACTCTAAAGAGAAATCTAAAGTGATCAACGAAGAAATAAAATATTCATCTCATCATCAACCAAGGAAAGAGTTTCCCCAAAGAAAATCCTTTACTCCTCCTATGAATAATGTTGAATGTTATGTATGTCATAATCTTGGACATGTTGCAGCTAGATGTAGAAGAAGAAGAGTTCAAGACCATTATGCAGAAAGGTCATCTCAATCAAGGTACTTTTATGGATATTGCTTTGCTTGCAATATGTTTGGTCACAAAGCTGCTGATTGTTACAGGAGGAATATGAAACATGTAAGATGTTATGCATGTAACAAGCTTGGACATATAGCTAAGGAATGCAGGAACAAAGTATGGGCACCATATCAAAAGAAGAAAATGACATCATCACGCTTGAAGATATGGAGGAAAAAGGAAGTACAGTCAGAAAAAGGCGGCACAACACAACGTACAGACATACCAGAATCAGAGGGAGCTGAAAGTACAAAACTTCAGTGTCCTGAACCTCATATGCAAACTCCATAAAGGGAAGTCGCGTATATACGCGAATTGGATACTGCACAATCGCGTATATGATTGTTTGAAGAAAGGTAGTAGGAAAAGTGAAGTTGATCTATGAAGTATGATCTCTTGAGCACAAGATTAGATCTGGAAATCTAAATTGGGTCCTAATCTAAGGTACGCAGATCATTCACTATGAAAGTGCGGGCGTACGCAACAGAGCGTAAGACCGGGCGCGGATGTAAGCAAGTGAAGACACAGTCCATGTGCGGAGGTACGTAGCTTATCAGAAGAGCACCTGCGGACGGACGCGGGGAGACAAAATAAGAGGTGCGTAGTAAGATCGAAGGTACGCGGCGCGATAGAAGGATAACCTGCGTAGGTACATAGAAGTACGCAACGCGATAGAAGAACAGGTGCGTGGGTACGCTCTGTAGTGGAAAACTGTCTGCATATGTACGCAGTGAAGCGGAAGGATCTCTGCGACTGTACGCAGGGGAGCAGAAGATGAAGTGCGTGGCTACGCAGGACAGATAAAGAACAACTGCGTACCTATCTTAAAGCATTTATTGGCTAACTCTTCTTATTGATATGCATGATCAGATCTGACAGATGGCACAGGTTTAGGGGGAGCATATGTTCTTAATGCATTGTTGGCATTATGGTCCTTGGTGATGATGCTTATGATTCATCTTTCTATGGTTATGAGTTGGTCACATGGTTCTTGGATCAGATTTATGGTTGATTCTCTAATCGTGCTTGCATGGAGTCTTTATTATTCTTGGCACATATATGGATGAAGATTGTTGGCTGGATACATGGATGATTATTCAAAGTTTCATTGTTGGAGACATGATGATGATGAGATCTTACCTATATGATGATAGGTTTCATTCATATGTTGATTGGTGCAGATACTCCCATTTGATGACTCTTAGTTCATGCAGATCTGGATGGCTATGGTGTTTCTCATACCTTGGAGGTTCATGCACTAATGCAAGTTGATGTTGACAGATACTATGAAGCAGATCATACAGTGTTGATTGCTGATATTTATCTTAGGTGATTGGTCTTTATGTAATAATGTGTCTCTTTTGTAGTTACCTCTTCAGGTCATGTAACGGCCTTTGTTTCCCCACTATGCCTGGGATGAATGATATCATATGTAAACTTTTGATGTATCACCATTGGAATGGATGTATGTATTGAGTCTTTTGGTGATAGGAAGGTCATTGATGATATATAGAGTCATGTTCTTCTTGTAGAACATCTTTTTGCAGTCAGGGGGAGCTTGAGCATGAACAACACTATATAGCAGAGCAGACATCTCAGCTCGTTCTCAGAAAGAGCATTATCAGATTGGAGCACCATGGCATATACAAAGGGGGAGTTCATTCAGAGACTTCAGCAGATCTAGTTTATAGAGCATGTTCTTAGGGGGAGCATAACCCTTTGCCCTTGATGTCAAAGGGGGAGAGTGATTTGGTGTTGTTGCCATCAAGTCAAAAGGGGGAGATTGTTGGCATTATGATGCATGTGTTGTACTTGATGGCAACCCTCTCATAGAATATCATCTCACCTATATACATTCAGATGAATCTACAGAAGAGATATCAGATGTGACATAATACATAGATGCAGGACAGCTCAAAGGAATCAAATGGCAAGTTTTGCCATCAAGTCCAAAGGGGGAGATTGTTGGCATTATGGCTAAAGTGTTGTCCTTGATGGCAACCCATTCAGGTGATAGATCACAGTACTTCAAGTCAACAACAAAGATTGATGATCAGCTATCAAATATTGAAGAAAATAAGGGGTACGCAGGTACACCTTACATAAGGTGTGTACACGCAGGTCGGTGTTACATAAAGTGCGTACATACCCGCAGGTATCCCGTTCAGGAGGTGCGTACCCCCAGTGCACACATTTCAAGGCAAAGAAAAGCACACGTGGGGTTTCTTATGTTTAACCTTTGGTATTTAGCCGACGATTTTGTGTTATTATGGTGTCGGCCCGTGGTATTAATCCATGATTTAAGGAAGAGCTTTCCTATATAAAGCAAAGGAGATCATTTGGCTTGTGCAAGTTTTGGGTTGAATATCTTATGAGGGCTAGATCTGAAATATTATGATCTCTTGGGAGTATGTCTAGATCTAAATAAGGCGAATCTACTGATGGATTGAGATCTCTTCGGCGCATGTTCAGATCTGTAGATCTGATTGTCTGGGTTATTTCTGAAGTCTTGAAATCGTCTATGCCCGAAGGTACGTAGGTACAGTGAAAGAAAAGTGCGTACATACGCAGGAACGAAGCGTTTCAGGTGCGCCGGTACGCAAGCACAGAAGGGTTGCAGGTGCGGAGGTCCGCAGGCAGTTCAATGGACTCAGAGCGAGGTATGCAGGTGAGCAATTGAGCAAGGTGCGTATGTAAGCAGGCGAGCAGTTGAGCAAGGTGCGTATGTAAGCAGGCGAGCAGTTAAGAAGGGTGCGTACGTAAGCAGGCGAGCAGTTGAGCAGGGTGCTTACTGTAAGCAGGCAGTACATGGGTGAAGCTGCTTACTTCTCTTAAAATCTCTGCTTATCATTCTTATGATCTGGGTTGTTGAAGTGATGTTTGGTTCTAATATTATGTTCAGATAACAGCAGTAATTGATTGAATGATTATGATTAACTTCAGTTTTGTTGGATGAATGGATCGGTTTAAAATGACTTATCTTCATGTGATCTGATGTACTAGATCTGGTTGATAACTCTCATAATATCATTGTATATGTATGGATCTGATGATTGGGTGATTCAGAAGGTTTTTTGATTATGAGCTTCAAAGTTGTTGTTGGGTTCAGTATGAAAATTGGATGAAATGTGGCCTTTCAGATTATGTGTTGTGCTTCAGTGTATCCAGTCTGAAAATTGATGAAACGTGGTACCTGGAGGAGAGAAGATTGTAGGCTAGCACCTACGTACTAGTATCTAAGCTAGTACAAAAGCTAAGGGAGATCTTTGGAGAATTGTAGCAGGTAGCAGCCTGCGTACTAGTAAATGGATCGGCTAGTACAAGAGCAAAGGGGGTTGTAGCTCCCGTACTGGTATAAGACTGCACCAGTACAAATATTGTAAAAGGATTTTCTTATTAAGAAGAAGATTAAGATGACTTGCAGCAGGTGGTTTTCTCCCGCATTGGGTTTCCACCTTATATCATGGTGTTCATGTGTGATGATCTATTCTATGTTACTGCATTTGTTAACTGATAATGTGGTTGATAAAGTTCTAATGCACTCATTGAAGATTAATTAACTTAATCATAAGGAGTTGTGGAAATAGCATATATGAATCTGACTATGGAAATGAAAAAGTTTTATTAATATGATAATACTGATTCACCCCCCCCTCTCAGTATTATTTCCAACAACTCTTACCACTTGTTTTTATGGCATGGAGCGGTGCTGCTACCACTGAAAATGAGATAATGAATTTCCTTAGGTACTGTGTTTCCCCAATGAAACTCTTGACCTCATAAACATTAGTAAGCACTAAACATTTAATGATGGCCCCCATCTTGTAAGGATCTATCTTCAGCTCTCCTCCACCGATGACATACTCCAGATACATCAAGGACAACTACATAAACTCACACTTCTTGAGATTTTCTAGGAGCTTGTGATTCTTCAATGTTTCCAGCACCTACGTCAAATGTGAAATAGTTTCCTCCCAAGTGGTACTATATACTAGTATATCATCCAAATAGATAATAATAAATGAATCTATAAAAGGGTGCAGTATACCATTCATTAATCTCGTAAATGTAGCTGGTGCATTACATAGACCAAATGGCATGACTAACCAATTATACATACCTTGTCTGGTTTTGAAGGTGGTCTTCCATGTATCTTCTTCTTTGAATCGAACTTGGTGATATCCATACTTCAAGTACAACTTAGTGAATTACTTTGCTTTTTGCAACTAATCTAGCAAATCATCTATCCTACGCAGGGGGTACCTGTTCTTGAGCGTGATTTTTTTGAATGCCCTATAATCTATACACATCCGCCAAGTCCCATCTTTCTTCGACACAATGATGATGGGTGATACGTGTGGTGATGTACCCAGTTGAATGACACCTTGCTCCAACAGCAGCTGCAACTATTTCTTCACCTCACTTGCTTCTATAATAAACTTCCTGTACAACCCAATATTTGGCAATGGGGAATTTGCCAATAGCTAGATCTCATGCTCCACTTTTCTCTTAGGTGATAACACTTTAGGCTCTCGGAACACATCCTTGTATTCCTATAACTACTCCTCCAATTGTTGTTTTTGTTTCTTAGTACACCCCTCCAGGGATGTTGCCTCTTATTGACTCCTCTCCATACTAAATTTCTCTTAAAAACAATAAAACATATTTCTTGTTGGAACCGATCAATTTCTTAGCTTGGTTGGCACTTTCCAGTGATATTTTCGTCTTGCATTTATGTACGTCGATGATGAACGATTTTCCATCCTTGACAAGTCGATACTGGTTGGATCTCCTCATGAATATTACATCACACACGTACATGTATGGACTCCCAAACATGACTCCACATACATCAAAGGGAACGACATCTAGGTCTACTTCATCAATAAAATTAACACTAATAGAAAATCTAATTTTACATTGTTTTGATACCTTCAGCTCTGCATCCTTATTTACATATCCCAGTTGATATGGGTTTGGATGATCACAAACTTCCATCCCCAACTTCTTGACCAACTCTGTTGCAATGATATTTTCTCGCAATCTTGAGTCAAATAGAGCATCAATCTTTGTCTTCTTGACCTGTATCTTTATATGGAAGAGTATGGTCATTTCTTTATTTCTTGTTGCTGAAGGCTACTCAGATTCACCTCCTTTTGTTCTGATGTACATATGATTTTCCCATCCACATCCGAGTTGCTTTCAATTTGGTTGCTCGAATCAATGGTCATGAGATTCTTCTTCTTGTTATCTTTCTTCTTTTTCTCCAGGTTTAGCTCTGGATGCAACTTCCAACACTTCTCCTCTGTATGACCATCAATGTTGCAGTGGTTGCTAGGATCCTTACACTAGTGTGTTCTAGCTGTCATATTTTTATCTTTTTCTCATTTTTTCTTCTTCTTCCCCTCCTTAGAAGCTTCATGTTGCTCCTTTTTTTTCAATCCACTTGATTGTGCTCTTTTCAAGCATATGTTCTCCAGGTACTATGCTTGTACACAAGCCTTGTCCACCAATTTGGGCTTGAATAACATCAATTTATCGTGCAGATGGTGGTGTAGATCCCCAAATACTTGAGTAGTACATCTGGGTTCTTTGGAGAGATACCCAACATTATAGCCATCTTTCTGAATTCCGTGATGTACTCCTACACGCTTTAGCCCAGCTTTTGCCTGAAGTAATGCCATCGGATCCACTGGTCCTCCATGTACCCAATGGGATAAAACTATGAATTAATGAGGCTTTTGAAATCTTCTCATTTAGTCACTAGAAGTTATCCCTCCAACCTTAGGGTTTATGTGTGGCTCTCTACTTTCAGCCACACGAATGAGATCTTTTTCCCTTCCTCGATCTGATGGACACTGAAATAAAATTCCAATTGCATCAACCAATGGTTTAGCTTCAGAGCATCAATCTCGTCGTGGTATGACTTGATATCGACTTTTAGTTCCATTTTAAACAGGTACTGTGATTGGTTCACGACACTCAAACTAGGTTGATCTTTTTCAGGTCCTTTCTTCAACTAGTTCTTTGTTTCTCTCCAATCTTCTGATCCCCATTCCAATTTTTCCTTTACATTTGAACCCCCATATTCTCCAAATATCTCCAACTTGCTATTCAAGACTGCCATGAGTAGGCTTACATTGTAGTTGATATCTGCGAATTGTTGTTCCAACTGTGTAAACCTCACCTTTGCAGGATCATGAGGTTCATTTACAAATTCAATAGCCATGATTAAGGTTTTATGATTTTTGTCCCTATTGATCTAAATCCTTGCAATCTCCACAAATATCCAAATAAACTTTCCTTTATTCCAAATGATCCATAAATTGTCGTGGATATTTCACTGGACAACTCATCACAATAGATCTAATAATATTATGTTAAAAATATGAAAATTCTACACTATTACAGTCTTATTAAACTTTACAATTTGTAGATTTAATTGTATTTAGTGCATGCATGCAAATGGAAATTATGCAAAAAATAGAGAATGGTAAAATAGATCTCACACACACACATAAAACACAAGATATGCTATGGGAAACCCTTTCAAGAGAAAACCCAGTTGGAAGGTGAGGCCGCTTTGCTTTCTTTTTCTAACTAGAAAATAAGGTTGCAGGTACAAAGAAGTAATGTATGTGGCCCGTGGGCTACGACAGTGAACCAATCCTCTCTATGTGCTCTACCTCCTATCTCTCCTAACTATCTTTTCTCAACTATGGAACAAAATTCTCTTGAAAGAATAGAATGCCTCTTCCTCCTAGTGGCCCGGTTATAACACAATCTGATAGCCTACTAGTGGTTAAGTTTTACTACATCAAATATTAACTAGAGTTACAATATAGACTCTTCTAGAGCCTTTTACATCAAAAACACGTGGCTAGCCCCTTTTCTATGAATAATGGGGTTTGACGTGACATCCTTCTGAACTATAGGTGTGAAAACATGAAGGTCAATTTTTGAGTGGCATAACTTTTGCATACAGACTCTGATTGACGTGCTTCTTGCGTCGTTGGAAAGATATTTTTGTGTAAAATAGCATGGAATGGTGTGACACTAAAGAAACAAAGTTTTACCCCCAAAAAATGTCGTTTGATACCTCAAAAAGCTGCCAAAAGGTTTCAGACCTCGTTTTGCCAAACCGAGTCCTGCCGCTAAATACAGTCCCATGAGCTTATTCCTCCACTTTTTTCCAAATTCATCAAGATGGATGACAAACAATATAATTATAATTATTTTATTTAGTTATATATTTTCATAATATAAGATCGAGAAATAAATAATAACAATAGAGGACACAAAAACTAAGCTCTCAGCCACAACAAAACTCCTCCAAGGGGAAAACCTAAAAAAATCTTCTCCTCTTATAAAATCTCCTTCCAATGAGAAATAAAGACACAATTCCTAGACTAAGTCCTCCTCCAAGTACCAAGTTAGCCCTTCCAGTAAGTCCTTCCTTGATCTTTCTCCAGCCAGCTTCAAAACTACAACTTCGATCTACTAGCTTCAATACTGGAACTCTTCTATAGCTTTGATCCTGCAACAACTGCAGAAAAACCCTAAGACAATTATTCTTGCAATCCTCCTTTTAGAAAAATAAGCCTTCCTAAGGTCAACAAGATCTAAACATACTCACTCTTCCTGTAACCTGATGCTACCCCTGCAACTCGAATTTGCAATTTTGGCCCTTCTAGGAAGCTGCAAACACCATAGATTTCACACATGTGAGAGAGATAGAGACAAAGACTAGAAATTTTACTTCCTCCTTGGATTCTTCTTACCTTCTAAACCTCCACTCTTTCTTTTTCTAGCTCCCCAGCTACAGATCGAAGTATTCCTTGAGAGATCAAACCTCTTGGTGAGTGAGTGATAAATGAGGTTGAATTGCTCCTTTATATAGCCTTTCCAAGGGGTTGGATTCCCTCCTTTAGGCCGACTTGTACTTTTGTGGTTTCCAGGACTTCCTAGAGTAAAAAATATTTTTTTTTCTAATTCCATTTTTCCTGGAAGGGTCTTATAAACATGATGTTGATTCCTTTGACTCGTGACAATAAATCCTAAGACCTGAAAAACCATAGATGCATGAAGAACGTGCTTTTACCTAAAAGACCATCAATAAGAAGCATGAAACCCACGCTTTAATAATAATATATTTTTATTTTATTCTTTTGTTTGTGACACAGGATACATATTGAAATGAGTACAACAACAATTATGAAGACTGAAACTAGTTACATTTTCAACATTCCCTCTTAACTAGGGAGGTATTCATAATTATACAACCAGTACAACATCATTCTCAAACTAAAGAGTTCTCATAATAAGAGTTAGATTGATATGCCAAATGTAAGCATCATTATTATAACCAACATCCTCATTGAGGCCTAACTTGACAAGATCGACTTCATTCGAGAGAATTATGTTGGGAGACTTTATGTGTGATACCACATTACCTATACAGGGCAGATACCCCATCTACATGTTCACAAGGTATGTCCTTTTAGGACTATTCTTATCTTGGATCTCCAATCCTGATCCCTTAAAGAATATTGGTCCTCTTCAACCACTCTTCTCTTGGATACTTGTCCCATCCTCAAAGAGTGTCAGTGCCTTTCCTTTATTGGATTCTTTATCCTGGAGGAAACCAGATATGCTTATTCAGTCCTCCACCATTCTTTCTTCACCGCATCAATAATAGAATGAAAATGTGTTGTCCAACATCACTTCCTCTCGACCAGAGAGGATATTCCTATTCTATTTCTAATCAGAGAATAGATCCTTGCTCCTATATAAGGAGACTCCTTAACCCCCTCTCAAATCTAGAGGAGATTCGTCACTTCCTTTATAATTTAGGAAGTCAACACCACAAGCATTATAGGTTATCTTCGTAAGAGTATTAATTACCAGTTCTCCATAGCTTTCTGGCTCCCTCTTTTCTCTACATCTCATTGTATCGATTTTTCTTCCTTTCGAGGTATCATGGATTCATCTTCACTCTTCAATATTGTGAGAGGATCCAAGTCATTTTTCTTGCTCATCACTTTCATCTTCAACGTAATATATGAAGGCATTGCATTGATCCATTCCAAACTTCAAGTTGATCACAACTTCCTCATGAAAATGATCTCCTTTGACCTTCAGGTTATCTTCTTGCACTGCTACCTTTCAATCCCAAGATGGACACATCTTGAATTCACAATTTCTAGGTACCATATATTGAGCTTCAATCAACATTCTTCATACATTTCCATTCACACATTTTAACTTTCCTCAAATGTCATCATGTATTCCTACAACATTCTTCCAGATAGGAAAATAATATGTTAACCAGATAACCAACAATAATTAAAATCAGAATTACCTTATCATGAAGGTCTTCTCATTCCATCAACATCCCCATGGTCCATCTCCAAATGAATCTTCCTTCATGCATCAGAGTGCCTAAGGATCGAACTTGATTACCAAGTTATAACCTTTTCTTTCGGAGATTATATTGGATTTTAATCATTATTTCAAATATAATCTAGAGAAAGTCTTAATTCTTTATTCATCCTTGAGTAAGTCAAATTATTTTCTTTAGAACATCACAAAATCATACAAAGCATGTCATAAGATTCTAACCGTGTGAATATTATCCAAGATTCACTATCAATGTGTATTCCTATGCTTCTAATTCCATCATCTAGCTACATATATGTTTCACAAAGAGCCTACGACCTGACCCATTGCATTCCTTCATCCTTTAACAATATTGTTTCCACATTACATGGAACATATACTACCTTGTCATAATGCTTCTCTCAAGAACCTTCCAAAATGATGGTTCTTTTAGGATCATGATGATCCACCTAAGCATGATGACTACCTCTAACGTAATGTTAGAGTGCCTCGATGAACAATATGAAATATGGTCTATTTATCCTTTTAAAGACTAGATTATTTCTACAAATAAACTTAACCAAGTAGACTATACATATGTTACTACCACATGCTTCTCTCTATGATGTTACGAAAAATAAAGATTACTTTTAAAATAAACAACAATGCATGTTATCCTAAAGAAAAGACCAATTTTACAAAGAACCTGTCAAATAAGATGCCTTCTTTAGTGGTAAATATCTTTCACATCTTATTTCTTCGGCTTCTTCTCATGTTCTCCTATTTCCTTAGCTATGTGGGCCTCACTTCTTTCCTTTATCTTGTTGTTTTGTTGACTTGGACAATCCCTCTTATAGTGTCCATATTCATTGCACTTAAAGAATTGAATCTTGGACATATCTTTCTTCTTGAACTTCCCTAATTTTCCCTTCTTCAGCTTCTTTGACTCAAGCTATAAAGGCTTGAGACTACTCATTTGATCCAATGTCATCTTTTACTTTGATCCTTTATTCTTCCAAGATGCATTGAGCCCACAACTCATCAAAAGGAGTTGAATTTTTCTTAGAGTAGATGCTTGTTGCAAATTTGCTCCATTCTGGTGGCAATGAATTTACACAAATGGTCATTTCCAATTAGAAATTGTCTCTCCAAGTCCCTGCAAGTGATCTCTTAATCGAGATATCTTCATTATAAAGGATGCCATGTACTCATCCTTTGATTTCTTTATCTTCTATAGTTTATTCCACAAAGACATATTTTGTCCTTATGTACTCATGGAGTACAAGTTCACTAGCTTGTCATACATAGCTTTGGAAGTTTTCAAATTTTAAATAAATGGAACAAGAGGATCTTTAATGGATTCAACTATGATCCTTTGTTCCCTTAATTCCCCTTCCTTGTAATTTTCTAGTTCTTGAATCTTGTCTTTACTAGGTTTAGTAATTTACCTAGATACATATTCCATTACCTCATGCTCTATAAGCTCCAAGTCAATCATTTTCTTCCATGATAGGTAATTTGATGCTCCAATAAGCTTATTACTCTCCTTATAGAAAGAACCCATATGACTTGTAGATTCAAACATACGGTAATAATATGATACTTACTTGATAACCAAGATTCTTCTCTTCCTTGATGATGTCTTCAACCTTTCTTGATGTCCCCAAGACCTTTAAAATATGTTTCCTAGGATTCCTCCAACAATAGGTTTCAAGAGTGATGAATGATACCAATATCCTTTTGATTCTTTCTTCAAAGATGCTTTTCAATGATCCTTTAAATATATCTCCTTATCTCAAGAGACAACCTTTCTTGTAGTATTCCTCTCAAGCCTTCCTTTGATGAGAACTTGATGTAGTATTGATCTTCTTTAATGTAGAAACCCTCCTCTCAAATAAATAAATATTCTACTTCTTTTCTCCACAAATGATTCCCCTTGAAAAGAAAACTATTATTTGTCCCCACAAGATGATTCTTCTAGCTACCTTTTTGTTCACCTTAGCTCTGATCCCATGTTAGAAAATGTAAAGTGGCAACTATTAATTCCAATTTTCCTTTAACCTTAATATTTTCTTATGAAATTTTTTAATATTCTTATGTTCTTTGGTTAGATATTTTCATCAAAAAAATATCAATAACAAAATAGTAACAACAGAGGACACAAAAAATAGTCTCTCAGCCAAGGAAAAACCCCTCCAAGGTGAAAACCCAAAAAAACTCTTCTCTTCTTATAGATTTTGCTTCAAATGATACATAAAGACCTAAGTCCTAGACCAATTCCTTGATCTTGCTCCAACAAACTTCAAAACCACAACTTCGACCTACCAACTTCAACACTGCAAGTCTTTTGCAACTTCGATTTTACAGCAGCTGCACAAAAACCCTAAGACAACTCTTCCTGCAATCCTCCTTTTAGAAAAACAAGTCTTCCCAAGGTCAACGAGGTCCAAACAGAATACTTGCTCTTCTTGTAACCTAATGTTGCACCTGCAACTCGAATCTATAATTTCGACCCTTCTAGGAAGCTATAGAAACCCTAGATTTTGCACGTGTGAGAGAGATGGAGACTAAAAACAAAAATTTCACTTCCTCCTTGGATTCTTTTTGCCTTATAGACCTTTGCTCTTCCTTTTTCCAGCTTCCCAACTATAGATCAATTCTTCCTCAATAGATCGGATTTATTGGTGAGTAAGTGACAAATGAGGTCGAGCTACTCCTTTATATAGCCTTTCCAATGGGTCAAATTCAGTCCTTTAAGTGAACTTGAAGCTACTAGGGTCGGCTTGTACTTTTGGAATTTCCAGGACTTTCTATACTAAAAAATAATTATTTTTCCAATTACATTTTCCCTGGAACAATCTTATAAACATGATGTTGACTCCTTTGACTCATGACAATAAATACTAAGACCTAACAAACCCTAGAAGCATGAAGAACGTGCTTTTAACTAGAAGGCCATAAATAAGAAACATGAAACCCATGCTTTAATAATAATAATAATTTTTTCTTTCTTTCCTTTGTTTGTTACATAGGATACATATTGAAATGAGTACAACAATAATTATAAAGACTGAAATTAGTTACATTTTCAACATCCCCCCCATAGATTGAGGCTAGGGAGAGTTGTTGCCTCAAGAGAAAAGACGTGGGTCAACGCAGAGGAAAAAAAATGGGGAGAATTAGAGAAAATATAGTGGAATGCAACGACTATTGGAGCAAAAGTAAGAGGGAGTAGTGTTGGAGTTGTGACTAATCCCAATGCTTGGTGATTGTGTATGATATTCCCTATATTGGTGTGCTTTTACATCATTGGACTGCCTGTCTAAGTCTGTGTCATCAGTGGGAAGCTCAGTGATGATCAAATCACTATGGTGCTTGTTGTATATATGCTAAGCCACTTGGATAGTGTAATTTGAGCCATTGTGGTGCTTTTTGGAAGAGCTATTGAACTACCTACATGGTGGAATGTAGACCCATGTGTTGGGTTCCTAAATTGTTTCAAAATAAGAATCGAGTATCAACATTAATATCAACTCGATGATTCATCTTTTTCTTTCAAGCTAATGGGTAAGATCTATGCAAGAGGTTACTAGCAACTAACTCTAGCCTTAAAATGATCTATTTTGCGACCCAATAACAAAAATTGACTCTTGAATTAAAGAATACACTACTTAACCAATAAAAACAATTCTTGCTTGAAGGACTATGATTAATTCTCACAATGAATTAAGATCCCGATTAAAAGAAACATGATTATTTGTTCTAAGAATGAGATCACTCTAATATTTCATGAAATAATTCTACGCATAACTAAATGGAAACATGCTTCAGAAACAACAATTGAGAATAACAATCATAACGAAAGAAACAACAAGAAGCAACTAAGGAAACAACAAGTTTAACATCAATTAAATACCGTTTTCGTAAGAAACAGAAGTGCAATTAAATAGTTCTTAATGCTCTAAATCAAAAGAAGTATAAGAAATGATACCAATCAATTAGATAAAATGAAATGATAAGCAATTTTACTAAATTAATAATACACATTGAAATACATTGCTTCATCCAGGAAGCGGGCCCAAACCACTAGGAGTCGGACTGTCTTGGAGAAAACTCAGATCAACAGAGCAATTGATAAAAAAATGAAATTAATTGGAAAACCTTTGCATTAACTTTTTCTGAATAATTACAACTCAACCTCAGTCTCTATTCTTGTATCCAAAATACAACTCTTCTTCATTACCTGTGCAAGAGCAAACTTCTCTATTTTATAATACAAAAAGAGCAATTACAAAAATAAATATCTAGAATAAGGAACAATATGAGAATAAAATATTCTCAGATCTTTCATTATTAATTGAAATCAATTCAATATCTTCAAGTGAAAAAACTGATAATGTTGTTTGCAACCAACTCCTTAGTTTAGAGGCTGCCTTGCTTGAATCTACCACGTATAGTCTTTGAATGCCATCAACTTTCATCCATCTTCAGCATGTTCTCATAACCCTTATTTGTGATCAAGTATCCAACCAACAAATTAATGATTATTTATAAATATAAATAACTTTATCTAAGGTGATATTATGAGAACAAATCAATTCTTTTTAAGCTTGAATTATACTAAAAAATGAATCATAATTATGAAGAAAAAGGAAAGAAGTTGATATCAAAACTTAATATTATGATGGAAATATATAATACTTACAAGGCTCAAAATTTTGCCCCAGCTAACATATTGCATGTCATGCAAAAATATTGTGTCGGGAAAATAAGTGATTAACATGCAAGGCAGTCAGAGAGTAGCCTTCGCAAGTCTCCTCTCCTCTCCATACCTATCTCTAATTTCCAGGAAGGCATAATTATGAAGAAAAAATGCAAGAAGTTAATATCAAAGCTCAATATTTTGATGGAAATATATAACAATTACAAGGCTCAACATTACCCCCTAGCTAACCTGTTGCATGTCCTCATGAAAATATATTGTGTTGAGAAAATAAGTGATTGACATGCAAGGCAGTTTATGAAGGAGAAAGAGCTTCGGGTCGATGGAAACTAAGGAAATTGATTCCAGTGTACATCCAGCCCCGGCCTTTCTTTATCGCTAAGGAATACACAACGGACTTGGTTCACCTCCACCCATTCACTCAATTGGGTCTCGTTATCCAGCTATCATTAGGCCAGCTCTCACTGCCTGGTCACCTGGAGTTAGTGGGCCAGACCTGCTAGAGTTAGTGAGTTGCGTGCCTCCCAATGAATGGAACTATGGCCATAGGTCCTAATTCCGTGCCAGATGGAGAATCTGACCGCACGAACCAGCTCACGTTCATTCCATTGCATTCCATATACGAGAGCTCATCCCTGGTTTATGTAAGGGATGAGCTTGGACCCACATGTAGAATTCAGAACTCACAAATCCATCCCAATAATTATTTGATTTGGCTAAGGCACAAAGCCCTGTTTGGCTAACCCTGGTACCTAGTCCACTGTATTCACGATGAGCTAGGAAAGAGAACCATCATTAATGATAGCCCCACATGAGTCTCAGTGCCTTAGTGATTCCAGGACAAGGCATAGGGGTGTTGATGCCCTTTTTAAAGGTGTGACGTACTATTATTTGCACCCAATGGCTTACGGCTCAGTGTTGCTTCAAGCTCAATATTGCCTGCACGGAGTGAGCCGCATACGAGTATGGTCAATTTCATTCCTGAGATGGTGTCAAACCCAGGAACACCATGCCTTGTAGGAATCATCATTCTCGTATATTGGGTGTGACTTCCTTGTTGGTTGTCCAGAAGTCAAAGAGTAGGCTTCATAGGTCTCCTCTCCTCTATACCTGTATCCATACCCGTCTCTAATTTCCCGAAAGGATTCATACATCCCTTTCTGTGATAACTCATAGTCATCCTGATAATAAGATTATGAGCACCAAATCATGGGGCATCGATACCTGCACCTCGTCCAATTGATTCATATTTCCATCAGAATTGAGACATAGGCACAAACCCTGGAGAGGGCTTGCTGGAAATTATGCAGCTCAAATGGATCTTTTTTCTTAACCTCTTTCGATGATCTCATCCATTTTAAGTTGGCTCCACTCACTCCTCCTTTCCGTATATCTTCCAGGTATTCAAGTCCTGAATTCAATACCCCTACATGGATGCTCTTAAGTTTAGTAACAACATTGAGCTTCTATGAAAATATTTTATGCCTAAGATACATGGAAAAAACATTTTTTGGTACTCCCCTTATCCACAAGTCACAATTTTTCTCATTTCATTCATAGGTATTACAAGCTTTCTTCTATTCTATTTGATTTACTGGATTTGAGAGCAAGAAGTTTTGCAAATAAAGTTCACACAAAAGAAATTGTGTTCATCATGTTATGAAAAGCAGGTATGAAATCCAAGATACTAGTGAACTCATATGGATGACCATGATGTACAACCTTAATATTAAGCATTAAGTAGTGCTCTGTTAAGAATAAAGAATAACTACAAGATGGAGCTCTGCAAGTTATGATATCTGGGATCATTGAATAAATATCATCCTTCTCTTTCTTCAATTTATGAATTTTCTCCTATAGATTATGGATTTCCTTTCTAGCATCTGCCAAGTCCCTTATTGTTTTTATCTTTGTATGTGTTAATGCCTGAAGTCACTTAAACAAATTTTTTTGTTCCTCTATAGGGACTATCTCTTTCTTGTATTTGGATATCATCTCTTTCAATACCCTTATCTCAACCTCTACAATTAGTGGAGTGTAGGGGGCACCACATCTATTTGCACCCATGTTTCAACTAAAAATGGGTCTTTTGTCCAAGTTTCGGTGGTTTGAAATTCAGGAACTTTTCTTTTCTTATGAATCTAAAATTACTTGCCTATTTCCTTCTAATTTTTTTTTTACCAATTACCATTTGATTCTTAAATTTTTGCACCTTTCGTTTCAATATTACATTCTTCCTTTTAAGGAAATAATTCTTTCATAAAGTTATTCCTCTTCCTACTTTTCTTATATGCAGTATTTTTATTATCTTGAGACAAAATTGTTGGAGGAAAAGTAAAGGCTTTAGTTTTAGGACATTCAACAATTATTTCTTGAGTATGAGAAGCCAAATAATCGATCACCAAAAGATCAACAGATAAATCACAAGCTTTTGTAGCTACTGAATCAAAAAAAGTTTCTGAGAAGGCAGCAACCGAAAGGTCATGCTATGACTTTTGTGTTGTAACAATTAGAACATCAATATGAAATATTTAGGTTATATCATATAGAGAGGAAGGTTCTAAGAGTGTAGCTACATAGTCGATAGAAAATTATTTCACTGTAGTGGCTGCAAAATTAGAAGATGGTTCTAGAATTTTAGTGGTTGGAGACTTAGTGGAAAAAGTTTGGGCTTCTATAGCTGGAAGATCAATTGGAAATTCTTGGATAGGGCCATCAAAGCATTCTTGCATCACAACAATCGTCTCATCTCTCATATCCATGGATTCCAATAAATTTTCCACGGCTTCCATTGTTTGTGCCACTTCCATATTAGATTCTTCTTGATCCAAATCCATTTTCTCGAGCCCTGGTGGGTCCTCAGGATTATAAGTTCCTTGATCCAAATTTTCATCGAGAGAGCTATTCAAGGTTTTGTACTTCCCTTTCATTGGGAATTTATTGAGTTAAATCTACTTCATTGATGGGAGAAATTTATTCTCTAGGAGAAGATGAAATTTGACCTTACTGCAACTTACGCAACCTAGTCGACCTTCTCCTTCTTTTGGGTAAAGAAGCTAAGAAAGATGCAATTCACTTTTTTGTCCTACTATAATTTTGAAAAGTTGAAGGTTCCTGTGGAGTGTTTTCAAACAGAGTGGCATAATTTTGAGAGATCTCAATGTTTCCTTCAAAATTCTGCTCCTCAATTCCAACTTATGGGTGTTCATTACCTATTGTGGTTTCAAAATTTCTACTTTCAGGTAGGGTTGCCTTAGGGTTTTCAACAACTTCGAGGTTTTCCTAATCATTTTCCTATTGGGCTTCTTGTTCATGCATGGCTTCTCCTATAAGACTTTCCAAAGTCTATTGGGCTTGGTTTAGACTTCTCATCACCAACAATTTAACTATCCCATGATGACTCACTATTGGGGCAGGGTCCTTAGCTTTTTCATTCTACATGCATTCTCATGTAAGATAGATTTCAAATTGAAATTGATATTTAGGGATACCCTTTTCCTCAAGCACACCATCATCTTGAGGTGGCATCCACAGAACACATCGTATTTCCCATCGCATGTAATATATCTCTGAATAACTCCTACCAATTCCTTCAACAATTCTGAAAACGAATTGGATTGTATCCCTTCATTTCTTAACTAATTATTCTCCATCATTTAAAAATAAGAAAGATTAATTTTGTAGTGAAGTGTGCATTTCATACCATTTCTCTCCCTCTACTACAAGTCTCGTAACTTCCGCTATATCCTTTTCATCAACTTGGACTTGCAAAATTTTCACTATCGTTATCCCTTTGCTCATATTATGCATGAATTCTAATGTTATTTCCCTGTCAAACCCTTGAATCCTTCAAAGTAATATATCCATATGATGCAGTTCAAGATGTGTGTGGTTCATATGCAATTAGCAAATGACTAGGTTCATGCTAAACAGACTGTCCTCCCATTGTTGCAACCTCGTCAACTATTCAAGAAGAGAACAATTGTAAGTTCTACAAGATAATGTTAGCCTTACCAATTGCCTATTGTTCACAACCAAGGTTACAACACATAAAATAGACAAGGTATTTGGTACCAAAATAATAACATATGAGGCTTGGCATGAAGCAATGTAATCAAATAATTACTCATTTATTACAACCTCATGCCCCCAATGAAATTAAAGGCAATCCTCAACTAACATGTACATCAATCATCATGCAAGAAGTTAGTCAATTGGTGATTCCAAGTAATTGAAAGTTATGGTAGGTCACCATAATGATGTTGACACATAAAATAATCAAGGAGAGGTCCTCAAAAGGTCATTTTCGAAAATCGTAAAATAATGATTGATTCATTTTATGTGTATTTTTGAAGGGATAAATGGAATGATGAGGGATCACCATTAAAGTATAGTGTATCAACAAGTATGATCAGAAAAATAAACTTTCAAAGGGCATTAGATAAGGGCCTCTAAATAGTGATTTGATCAAGTAAATTATTTATCTATGTTTAAAAGTATGAAATTTGTAGAATAAGAGAATAATAGGTTAGATGATGCAAACTGCCAAATTTCAGATTTCCAAAAAGACTTGTCCCTAAAATGTAAAATAAATATTTAAAAGTCTTGTCCCTAAAATGTAAAATAAATATTTAAAATTTGCTAATAGACATAAATCATATCCATCACTATCCGAGAATTGACTAAATGTCACCTCATAAATTATAAGTTCTAGGAAACATTATACATATACAACAATAAACTTTATTAGTAATTAGCTTTGAAAAGGCAAGGTAACCAAGTAGATCATAGTATTAAATTAACTTCCATACCATAGGCATAGCCACTGCTTCCAGCAGGCGTCCATAGCCTCAACAACATTTCCCTTTTAATCCATTGAGATTCCAGTGTCCCATATATTAGAAATAAATACATAGTTACAAGGTAATTTTAGTTTATTCAGATGTCTAATGAAGATCATTGTTCTGGCGTGGTGACTAGTTAATAATGATACCATTCATGGGAACTAATAAAGTGAACAAGTCGGCTTGTGATGAAACCTATTATCCTTCAGCCTCATGATCGAAGGCCATTACCTTGGCTTGGTGATCAGTAGTGGTAATGTTACTTCATTAATACCTATAATCATGGTAGGTCGACTCGTGATGAGACCTCCTATCCTCCAATGACTCTTTTTTGTTTTTTTGTTTTTTGTTTTTCAAATTCAATTATGATTATTGCTAATCATAAAATATTACTTAATATATGGGGTGGAAATTCATCTCCTTAAGAGCTAGGGATGGCATACGTTTTTTTTCTAGTAACTAATTTAAGCTTGGCTAGTCTTGCTTTTCAAAAACTAAGAACCTTAAAGTGACTGTTGATAAATATAATTTTCTTTATTAAGATTGAGGTTGAAAACAATTCATTTCGTTCAAACTTCCATGGGGAATCAATTGAGGGCTTTCGTATAGGCATGAGGAATCATCCAACCCCACACTTTCTAATTGGACCCCTTGATAATGTCAAAATGATTTAAAAACAATATAATCATCATCGATTTTACAAAATCAGGAACTTGACAAGTTAGGAAAGTTGAAAGTCAACATGATGAAATCATCCTTTTAGAAAATTATCCTCTTACAATACAATTTAGTTTATAAATAAACAAAGATAACTAATAGCACAATCATTAAATAAAAAAGGATATGAAAATACTGAAAAATGTTTGTTGATTTGAACCAAAGAGGAAAGATTAGCAAGACCTATAAGTATTGAATGGAATAAGAGGAGAAAAATGATAAAAAGAAATCAAAGTAGAAATAAGTGTAACCAAAGTAATAGTAGTCGTGATTTAGGTAACAATGATTGTGACTTAGGTAACAACAATCAGTAATCAGCTACTGTGGAACAACAATTGTGCCTTAGGTAACAACAATCGATAACTGACTATTGAAAATTAAGTAACAACAGTTGTGATTTGAGTAACAACAATTGTAAATTTGGGACAAAATAAAAATGAAAAGAAATATATACATAAAAATACTAAAAATAAACAAATAACACTCTTTTTTTTAATAAAACATTTTAAAAGAAGACTTACGAAATTGCAATTGTGGGGGTATTCCCCTATTCGGCTATAATATGCAATTTTCATCATCCGTAACTGCATGAAGAAATTAATCCTTTGTAACTGGTCAATGATAGAGGGAGAGTCGATGACCATTGGTGAGAAAAGAAATGATAGAATCATTGATGGTAGTGAGGCGCACAGTTCCATTATCATGTACCTCACTAACTTCATAGGGGCCTAACCATCTTGTTTGAATCTTCCTCGAAAATTCTTGAAACTTGGAATCGTTTAGTAATGCATAATCACCTTTTTGAAAGGTTTTTCTTTTGATAAGGCAACCATGCCATTTTTCCCTTTACTATTGGACTAGAAATGTATACTAAAGAGCAGCAAGGTGCATATTGTCTAATTCATTAAGTTGTTTTAAACATTGTTTTTTTGCTTCTGAAAGATCCAAACCAACTTCTTAGGAAGTTTTCAGAGTCTTGATCTCGAATTCAATTGGAAAAATTGGGGTTTGACGATAAACAAGCTGGTAAGGTGAAAAATAAGTAGTATTGCGCTAAGTTGTGTGATAGGCCTATAAGGCTTCAAGAAGCTTAGAGGTCGAATCTCGGTGATTAGAAGCTACTATCTTGGTCAAAATATTTTCCAAAACTTTGTTAATGCTTTCTACCTGACCATTTTCTTGTGGATGATATGGCGAAGTAATTTTGTGTTTAATATGATATTTCTACAAAGTTGCAGAGATCTTATGGGTTGTAAACTAGGTTCCACCATCAGTCATGAGTTCCCTAGGTAGGCCATATCAAACGAAGAGTTCAAATAAGAAATTTATGACCACCTCCTCTGTAGCTCTTGGAATAGTTGTCACTTTCACCCATTTTGTGACATAGTTTTTACATACCAGAATATATGATTTTTGGTTTGAATATGGGTTGATAGGGTCTACAAAATCCATGGCCAGACTTTGAAATGGTTCAAATGCAAGTTATGTCTAAAGGGGAATTTCATCAGACTAGATGGGTTGATCCATTCTCTGACAGTTGTTGCAACTCTGAACATATTTCTTAGCATCTTTAAATATAGTGGGCCAGAAATAGCACATCTACAATGCTTTGTGTCCAGTCTTACAATTAGCGAAATGATGTCCACATGACTCATCATGGAAAGCTTTGAGGATATATAATCAACCTCATCTTCTCTAATACACCTGTGAATTTGCAAATCTGCCCCTGTGTGGGAAATATAATCGTTTATCCATTAAAATCGAGCACTTCATTGAATAATATGTTTCTTTTCTCGAGGCAATAGATGTGGTAGTAATTTTCCACCTGCAAGATAGTTTGTGATGTTAGTGTACCATGGTGTCTTAATTGATACACCGAATATATGTTCATATAAAAATCGGTCTTCGATAGGGGAATAATTAGGTGGAGGGGGAATGCTACACAAAAAGTTTGCGATGAGATTCTCTTTTCCAAGCGGTATTTTATGGTGATATCAAATTCCTACAACAATACTAACCAACATGCCACTCTACCATTTGTAACAGGGTTTTTATCTATGTAATTAATAATATAATTATCGATATACAAAAAGAGATATTAACCTGTAATATAGTGATGAAATTTGTTAACATCATAAATAATGACGAAAAATTTGTTCTCCATCACAATGTAGTTTAATTTTATAGGCATTAAAATTTTTGCTAATATAATAAATGGCATAAGGTTTTCTATATTCCTCCTGTCCCAATACTGCTCCTATAGTTGTATCATATGCATCACAGGATATGTCGAATGCCAATTTCTAGTTTGGACCCCTCAATGCCGATGTTGTCAATAGTAATTTCTTCAGTTCTGCAAAAGCATCATCACATTTGTCAATCCAATAAAACTCTACATGTCATGTTAATGAATATAAAGGTGTTGCAATTTTGGAAAAATGAGCTATATAATGTTGATAGAAACCAAAACTATCGAGAAAACTATGTACCACTTTTGGTGTTCGAGGAACAAGAAGTTTGAGAATTACCTCAATTTTTGCCAAGTTTACTTGAATGCCTACAACAAATATGGAATTTCCCAGTACTACACCTTTGGTCATCAAAATATGGTATTTTTCATTGCTAAGGCATAATCTGGTAGTTATACATTTGATGAGAAATTTTTCCAAATTTCTTAAAGATTCATCAAATTCATCACCATAGGGTGTAAAATCATCCATATAAAGTTCAAATCCTTCATTAATCAGATCAAAAAATATATTCAGAATTGTTCTTTGAAAGGTTGCGGGTGCATTTCCAAGACCAAATGGAAGAACTTGGTATGCAAACATAACCCATGGACAAGTAAATGTGGTTTTGTCTTGGTCTTCTTGAGCAATCTCAACCTAATTGTATCCACTAAATCCATCTAGGGAGGAAAAATATTTCTTCCCAACAAGGATATCAAGGAATTGATAAATGAATGGAAGAGGACAAATATCCTTCTGTGTGACCTTGTTTAATTCCCTATAATCTATGCAAATTATCCATTTTCCATTCTTTTTAGGAGAAAAAACGAATGGCGAGACCCATTGATTATGGGATATGGGATATATAAAATTAACATTGAGAAGTTTCTGGAGTTCTTACTTGAATACATCCCTAAGGTGTGAGTTTAGCCTCCTTTGGGGTTGATGAATATGGTGGGCATATTTCTCAAGACTAATATGGTGTGTGCACAATTGTGGTTCAACGCCCTTCATATATGTATAGTCCCAAATGAGAGATTGTTTGTGTTTATAGATAAATTGTATTAATAGTTCACATTGAGAATCAGCAAGGCCATCATTTATGTTTAGTGTTTTACTAGGCTCAATCTCAATAGGGATTTTATTACAAAGTACTATCATAGGAATGTGATCACTAGTAGATTCCTCCATATGATCACCTTGGGCTTCATTGTCCAATACAACTCCAAACATTTGACAAGTTGGATATTCTACAGTACATGGTTGGCGAAGAAGTTGTTGAGAGCGTCGAATATTTTTTTAAAAGTAAGGGCTATCAATAGGGAGGCCAGGATGCAAATTATCTTTCTCATAATCAGGAAAAAACCATATCGAGTTGCGAGCCTCCATGATGGGCTTGGCAGGTGGGTATAGGGTAAGATTCTTGGTAGCAATTCCGTTGTAAATTATCATGTTTCCAGTTCTACATCCAATGTACACATTAGAAGTGGCAAGCCAAGGCCTGCCTAATATCAAAGGATGTCCTTCTAATTTATCTTTAGGATTAAGAACTAGGAAATCAAATGGATATTACCAAGATTCTATAGAAACAATGATATCTTTAAGAGCTCCCTCTGGTTTAATTATAGATCTGTCAGCTAGTTCCAGTGTAATCAGTGTTGGTTTTAGTGTATCCAATTTAAGGAGAGTTTAGGATTTAAGCGTTATGCTATTAATGATAGATCCTAGATCCACCAAAGTATTGGAGAAGTTAATGCCATGCACTTGAGCTGTGACTATAGTATCTTCGGGGTCATTATATTTTGCAAAGATCTATTTTCCTAAAATCATATCAGATAGTTTGCCCACCACATGAATAGTAGGAGGGTTCTTAGGTTTTCGTCTAGCCCTTTTAACACATAGCTTTCTAATATTTTTTGTGTAAATAGGCACGTCCTCAATGGATTGAAGAAGAGTAATTTTAACACGAAGGTTGTGCAATTCTCGTATCAAATCAAACTCAGGATATATTGGTTACCTCTTTATGGTCAATCTTTCTAGAAACAGGGGAGAAGCAACTGTAACTTTAGTTACTTTTTGGTCTCTAGTAGGTTCATCGAGTGATTTTGACCCACCATAAGTTGCAATTGTTGAATCTTTTTCAGATTGGATTTGCTCTATATTGTGTTTTTCACTCTCTAATTGTTCAAGGCTTATTAGAGAGTTTTATGTAGAAATTGTCTACCCCGACCTTAATTGAATTTCATTACATTCCAAAGAGTGGGGACAACAATCATAATCATCATCAATTTCTACAAGTTGTATAGGTCTATTATTTGGATTCAGATTCAGTTGTGCAAGAAATTGTGTATGTAGCAGTGGTAGAGTGTTTGAAGGTAATTGGAGTGATGGTTGTGATGATGGTTGTTATTGAGGTAATTCTCCTAATGATTGATTAATAAGACCAAAGGAGCTTTGCCAATTTTGGGTCCGTATTGGCCCTTGAGTGACTTGGTTCACACATTGAAGAGGATATGGAACATTTTGTGGGTTTTTCCAAAGCAACCCAAAATATTGTTGATTTTTCAATGAGTGTCCAGGGAATTGTTGATTTGGCCTGGATGGTGAATATTTTGGGGTTTCCAAGATGTTCTATGATGTTGTTGACTTTTCCATGGTGACACAGAATATTGATGTTGGTTATATTGATCAGGGAAAAACATAAAAGGGTCTTGGGCCATACCGAGAGGGAAGGACTGCCATTTTCATTGTTGGACCACCATATATGCTAATTCAAGTTCCTCCTCAACTTCCTTAAAAACATATTTTAATCCTGGGAGAGATGGACAAGGATCATTCGAATGTTCCTTTGCACAAATAGCACATATTTCAGTTGCATCCAGTGGGCATTCTTTATGGCCATGCTTTCGTTGACAATGAGCACAAAAAAATTTAATGCTTATTTTGTCTCAGCATGCTTTTTTTTCACCTGTAAAATATCCAACTGTGTAGTTAGTGTGCGTAATATATTAGTTTTAATATCTTCTAAAAAATTACAAATTTTTGCACGAGTGACTCCTCCACATGCAACCTTGCTAGCTCTGTGTAAAGGATCACATATCCCATGCCTACCTCTTACGCTTCCACTGGAACAAATGTTACAAAGTTTAACAATTATCATCATAATCTTCCTGAGAAATATCCCCTTTCCCCATTAGATTGAGTGTTTCTAACCATTCATCCTTCATTCCTCTAATTAAGGAAATTTTTAGTACTTCTTTAGGAAGAGTGGTATAAGGTGACCTTTGTAATTACTCTGAAACCTCTCTACATATTATTCCAAAGTTTCATCTTCGTTATAAGTCATTTTAAATATCTCTTCTTTTAAATCCCTGGATCAACAATAATCCTGGTATTTAGTGAGAAAGGCTTGTTTTATTCCATCCCATGAATTAATAATGCCACCTCCTAATCTCATAAACCATCGTAGAGTTGTTGCCTTCAAAGTAGAAGGAAATAACTTCATTTTCAAGGGATCAATGGTGTAGTCATAACCTCGACAGAAAACATCAAATTCAAATAAAAATGCATCTAGGTATTCTGAGGCCAACCCATGAAAGTTAGGAAGGCCTTAGAGGGGAATAAATTTCATGGGTGCATTTGCTTGAGGATCAACAATAGGAAACTCTATCGTTGAAGCTTTTTTACTTTACACCTACCCTGCCATTTGGTAAAAAATCTACCAGTACCCCCAGGGATTCCAAAATTAGGGGGTACTAACTAAAAAAGGTTGGTTTGATGATGAGATTTTGAACCCTGTCTAGGCCTTACGACACTGCTCAAGTTAGGAATGTTGACTCCCTTTTTATAACGGGTGTTATAGGTAGCTCTTGTTAACAAGGTTGAAAAGGTGGATTACTCATTTCACCTCTCCCTTATTTTAAATTACAAGAGTGCCCCTCACTCTTTTCAAGAGGATCAGGATGCTTGTCTGATGGGGCTTGAAAACTCCTCATATCCCAAAGTTTTATTATGAATCTCAGCTTCAACAGCGCAAAGGATTTTGCTATAGGAGGGGTAATAACAGTAGAGCCCTTCTTGGATATCAATCGGGGTCCTCCAGAGCTTGAGACTCTGATCTTCGAATGATTTCATCTATAAAGGTCATTCATCTAAGACCAACTTAACCTTGAAACAATGTAAAGTATTAAACGAGAACTGTAGTGAGTACCCATTTTTTTGATGTAGAAAAAAATGATTCGATTTTGAAAAGTGTTGATTCAGAATACACCATTTTTTTAGCATATTTTTGACACTTGTAAAAAAATTTATGTATCAAGTATGAACATTTTTCTTAAAATGTTAGTGATTTTCATGCTAATTTTGAAAAGTGTTGATGCAACATCAATCCCTTTTTTTAGAGGGCCTTTTTTTACACCTTAAATTTTCTCATGTATTAAGTGTGGATAATTATTTTTAAATGTTGGTGATTTTCATGAGGATTTTGAAAAAATCAACATTTTTTTAATGCATATTTTTAAGACTTTAAATTTTCTTATGTCCTAAGTATGCACATTTTTTTTTAAATGTTGATTATTTAACCATTTTCAAGTTGTTTTATTTTTCTTTTGGCTTTTCTTCCTAAGATGTTTGTTTTTAAGGGTTTTCCAAACATGTATTTTTTGTTTTTCTTTGCAATGTTTTTTTTATTGTAATAAATTTTAATTTTTTTTTGCAAAGTTTAAAAAAATAATAACATTCATATTTTGAGGTTGAGATTTCTTATATATTTATATATCGTTGATTAATACTCCAATACACAAAATAATTGTCACTAAAAAACAATAAATTTAAACACTCGACAAAAAATACACATTTTGCATATAGGTATAATTAAAAAATATGTATTTTAGGACCTTTGCTAAAAATGGCATGTTAAATAAAATATTTTTATTTAAAAAATGAACAAAAAAAAGTTAGAAAAATAGCAAATTTTATGAATTTTATATCCAAAGATGATGACATTTGAAGTTTTCTTTTCCAAAAAAAAAATGATTTAGATAAAGTTTTAATTAAAATTAACAAAAAAAAATGTTGAAAAAAATAAAACATTCAATTTATGAAAAAAAAAATCATGTAAAAAACATTTAAAAAAAACATTAAATTAAATTAAAAAACAATAAAAAAAATCATATTAAAAACTATATATATATATATATATATATATATATATATATATAACATTTACAAAAAATTTCAAAATAAAATAATAATAATAATAATTTGAGGCCTCATGGGCCCTTGGCGGGGCAAGGGCAATGGGCCTAGGCGAGACAAGGGAATCACCCTTGCCCCGCCCAGGGCCCATGGGGCCGCTGGGCTGCGCGAGGAGGAAGAGCATTTAAAAAATAAATTACTCTTGGTGTAATGATTCTTTCATTTAGGTGTTCATTTTTAAAGTTTTTTTAGTCATAAATTTATTCCATAATGCCATGGTTGAAACATGTTGAAAACTTAAGGTTTTTTGTAGTCACGGTCTTTGGTTTTAATTCCATCGTTGAAAAATTGTCAAATTTTTAAATTTTTTCTAAGTCATAATATTTTATCTTTAATGTGATGATTGACAACAATTGTAAATATTTTTTCTTAACAACATGGCTAAAAATTGTTGGAAATTTAAGGCTTTTCAGAGACGTGATGTTTTTATCTTTAATGTCTTGCTTGAAAATTGTCGGAATTTTAAGTCTTTTTAGAGATGTGATATTTTATCTTTAATGCCTTGCCTGAAAATCGTTGGAATTTTAAGGTTTTCAAAGTCATGATATTTTATATTTAAAGTCATTATTAAGAAATGTTGAAAATTTACCCCGAAAAAAATTACATTATTCCAGCATCAACATTTTTCATTTTAAGGGTGCTTTTTGCACAAAAAATTGGTTTTTATTGGCTTTTACTTCAAATTTTTAAAAATGTTGAAAATTTACCTCGAAAAAGAAAATTTATTCGAGCATCAACACTTTTCACTTTCAAGTTGTTTTTCATGTTTTTTTGGCTAGAGTTCTCGTTTCGAGTTTATAGTTCATGTTTGATAATTTACATTGTTCTCGTTTTTAGTGCTTGTTGAAGCAAATTTTGGATCTATTTCTATTTGATTCTTACCTCTAGTTTTCTTCCTCGTCATGCATGCTTAATGAATTGAAACTAACGACCAAGGGCAGACACCACCATAATTGTTTTCCTAGGGTGCGTGCATAGCTTCTTACCTTCCATCTTCAATATCCAACCCCCAGGGAATCAGGTATGCATCTACAGCCAAATATTTGTACCATAACACTCTCTTTTGACAACATCCCTGACAACAACGCCAAAAAGTTGGGTTCCTAGATTACTTTAAAATAACAATAAAGTATGAACATTAATATCAACCCGAGGGTTCATATTTTCTTCCAAAGTAATTGACAAGATGTATGCAAGAGATTACTAGTAGCTAACTCTGGCCTTAAAATGATCTATTTTCCAACCCAATAATAGAAATTGACTCTTAAATTAAAGAACACACTACTTAACCAATCAAATCAATTCTTGCTTGAAGGATTATGATTGAATCTCACAACAAATTAAGATCCTCATCAAAAGAAACTCACAATTATTCATTCTAAGAATGAGATTATTCTATATTTCACGAAATAATTCTATGCCTATCGAAATGGAAATCAAGCTTCAGAAACAATAATTGAGAATAACTATTGTAACTAAAGAAAAAAAAAAACATCAACTAAGGAAACAACAATTGTAACATCAATTAAATATCATTTTCATAAGGAACAACAAGTGTAATTAACTACTTACTAATGATATAAATCAAATGAAGTGTAAGAAACAATACCAAGCAATTAACTAAAAGAAAATGATAAGAAATTTTACTAAATTAATAATACAATTTGAAAGACAATGCTTTGTCTAGTAAGCAGGCCCATGTAACACCTCCTCCCACATTTACCCACTACGAAAAACTCTCCAGGATTAACATGAGCTGAGTGTCACTATGACATGACCTAACCTCCAAGCTCCAGTTATGGAAGTGTGGCCGACTAAATGACAATTTATAGCCATCCCTTAGGGACTACATACCACTTAGGATCCTGCAAACCACCCTAGGTGATCAATCCTTGAGCTAGAACTCTTTTTCATAAGAGAAACTCGCCAACCACACCCATAACACTACATGCATGTGGTTGGGAGGCTATAACTACACAAGTAGGCTTGGCTGCCAGTGGTTATGACCCAGATTCCTCAGTTCGGTGCATGCAATCACGAAATATATGCCACTTTTTCAGGAAGGCCTCCATACCACTACCCAAAACTACCCATAACTTTCTAGAATCATGAATATCATGATAACAAATGCTAAAAAACCAAAACTTGAGCAATATCTTGACCAATACATGCCTAATGCAATATAAACATTTCTTCAAACATATGACATTCATATAAGCTAACAGGTCATGAATGCTTATCTAATCATAAACTTCTGAACTTCATCTAAAAATCACGAAGAAGGCTCAATTCCCTCTCAACCTAGTTGCAACAACACTTGGTAGCCCATGCATTCATCAACCATTCAACAACTAATCAAATCATGAGAGAGATCCATAGTAAGAGCACTTCATTTAATCAAGCATTTAACCAGCATATAACCATAATAGAAACCATGAAAAAACAACCATAAGATCACCATAATAAGGAGTACAAGTGCTCATAGATCACAATAGAAAAATATCTCATATTAACAAATGAAAAGGCCAACCATGTTAGGGACTTCCAAGTACCACACGACCATAAATTAGGTTGAACCATATATTTCTTTTAGCCAATCACTCCTACACCATATTCCAAGCATGATTGTGGGATCATATGGGTTAAGTCAAAATAAAACTAACCAAGGCTTCTAGAGGCCACACCACCTCAACCCTTAACCATAGTGATTTCACCTGATTGGTCCAGAAATCACTAATACCAAATAAAATTGTTCTCTATCCAAGTTTTCAAGGGCTCCATAAACTAGTATCTTAACCCACAACCTCCAGGGAACCTAATTTGTTTCATGGCTCTAGAGTGTTTTTCCCAACCCACAGGCTCTAAGGACTAGTAACTCAACCTACAACCTCCAAGAAACCAAAGTTGTTTCAGGGCTCTAGACCATTTGTCAAGTAATCTCATCTACCCTGATGCCTTTGACACACTTCACAACTTCCCACTAGATATTTTCTTTTCCCTCGAGACTGAAGATCGTCATCGTGGATTTCATATTCTATGAATAATCACGCAATACAAAGAAATTATTCATCCCAAGTAGCCATGCTTATGCATCCTCTGGTTTCTTCACATCCCCATCAAAAGTCGGAGGCTTGGATTTCTTGAATTCTTCTAGAAAGTATTGCTTCTCACTCCTCCTATAATGATGCTAGCGGTAATGATGATGATGTCTCTCAAAACCGGAGCACGAATAAAATCTATGAGTGTTAGCTCACTAGCAAGGTGTATCCAAAGATCTGCCAACTTAGACTGTGTCAATAATTTCCAACCTATATCATGTTCGATACATGTTTCCATATGCCCCAGTAGTCTTTTCCTCATGTCCATGACTAATCCTCGGCTATCCCTACTTCTACAAATATAAAAGGCTCTAAAGGATGGTTGCATTAACCTCTACTTTATTTTCTTGAGCTCTGGAGAGCCTTTCTTGTGCCTCAATCAACATGTTATTATCTACCTTACAATTTCTAATTTATGCCTTTAAACTTCTTAGTGTATCTTCTACATCAAGAGAGTACTCTTCTCCTTGCTACTCAACTAACCTGTCCCATTCCATTGAATTCACATCAAGCCCGTAAGGGGAGTCATATGAATTGTAGTCCACCATTCTTCTATTTATCTTTGATCTTCTATTTCTTGCAAACATGTCATGCTATATAAACCAAATAGAAACATAATCAAAATCATACCTTAGTGTATTTCAAGGGAGGTTATCATATCTGCACAAGTCAATCCATATTAGCATGATATAGATACATAATGTCATAAACATATCAACATCATGCATGATAACACAAAACCACAATAATTTCCACATGCATACTAACCATAACCATCACAGTGCATGTTATTATGCTTGCATTTAGCCCATTCAATCCAAGTGTTTGAACCTAGAAGCTCTAATACCACCCTATAATGCCTTCTCCCACATTTACCCACTTTGATAAACTCTCTAGGGTAAAATTGAGATGAGTGTCATTATGACATGACCTGACCTCTGCGTTCCAGTTATGGAAGTGAGGCCAACTAACCTCCAACTTATAACCATCCCTCAAGGACTACATACCACTTAGGAGCTAGAAAACCACCCTAGGAGATCAATCCCTGAGCTAGAACTCCTTTTCACAAGAGAAAATCCCCAACCTCACCCATAACTTGCATGCATAATGTTGGGAGGCTATAACTGCATGCATATGGATGGCTTCCAATAGTTATGACCCAAATTCCTTAGTTCAGTGCATGTAGTCGCAAGATTTATGCCACTTTTTTCACGCAAGCCTCTAGACCACTACCCAGAACTTCAGGTAACTTTCCAGAATCATGAATCATGAATAACATTACAACAATGCTAAACAATCAAAAATTGAGAAATATCTTGACTAATGCATGCCTAATGCAAGATAGACATTTCGTTAAACATATGGAAAACATATAAGCTACATGTCATGAATGCATATTTGACCATAAACTTTTGAACTTCATCTGAAAATCACCAAGAATGCTTAATTCCCTCTCAAGCTAGCTACAACAGCACTTGTTAACCCATGCATTCATCAACCATTCAATAACTAATCAAATCATGAGAGAGATCCATAGTAAGAACACTTAATTTAATCAAGCATATAACCAATGTATAACCATAATAGAAACCATGACAATCAACCATAAGATCACCATAATAAATGGACAAGTGCTCATAGATCACAATAGAAAAATAGCTCATATTAACATATGAAAAGGCTAACCAAGTCAAGGACTTCCACATACCATGCAACCATAGATTGGGATGAACCAAATCTATCTTTCAGCCAATCACCCCCGCGTCATATTCCAAGCATGAATGTGGGACCATATGGGTTAAACCAAAATAAAACCAACCGGGGTTTCCAGATGCCACACCACCTCAACCCTCAAACAAAATGATTTCACCTAACCGGTACAAAAATCACTAATACCAACCCATATTGGTCTCTATCCAAGTTTTCTAGGGACCTAAGAACTAATAACTCAACCCATAGCCTCCAGGGAATGCAAGTTGTTTCAGGACTCCAGAACATTTGTCCTAACCCGCAGGTTTTAGGGACTAGTACCTCAACCCACAACCTTAAGGGAACCTAAGTTTTTTCATGGCTCAATAGCTTTTGTTCTAACCCACAACCATAGGAAACCTAAAAACCATCAGAAAAACCAAGTGGGGAAATCCACTACACCATGGTTATCTAGGAAATGGCAAGGCAAGGTTGAAACCACTGTCAATCTAGGCAAAGATCCATGCTAATGACATCACATAACCAAGGAATCACATGCATATATCATGCATCCAAAAACCAACAAGGAAATCACACATGCAACTTGTTACCTGCAAAGTATCCTTATTGTAGTTTTTGAACCAACCTTCTCTTCCGCTTCCTTGCTTTCCTTTGCTTGCTTTCTCCAAATCCAAGTGAATGCTAGAATGCTCCAAAGATGCTCTAAGAATTCTTTAAGTGTGCAAGAGTATGAGAGAATAAACAAGAGCTCAACTCAAAAGTATCAAAAAGCTAGCAACTGCCTCTCTAATGTGCTTTTATAATTGATGTCTCATTTTTCTTCATTTTCCTTCATTTTCCCTTGCATGCAAATTTGTGTGTCTTCACCTTCATTTTCTCCTATTTTCCTTTATTTTCATAATTAAATTCCATTTATTGATTCTTTTCCTTTTCCAATTTCCATATCCTTAATTAATCCATGAGTGATGGCCACTTTAACATTTACCTACCATTTAGCTTGGAATACATGTCCGATGGCCTTGGTCTTATTTATTTACATGGAAAATCAACTAAGGGTTGTCACAAATCCCTCCCCCTTGGGGGAACAAAGTGCTCGTTGTTCTGTGACATTTATGACCCAAAAAACATACTGCTTATGGACCTTAATAAACACAACTCAATGCAGTATTTAAAACATACTTCTTATTGGAGCTTTATAATACAACCCATTGTAGTATTTAGAAGACACTTATGCATAAATAAATATAAACAATAACACATAAACCAAACACATCTTCTCAACTAACAAATAAAGAAGGATACAAATCCCACATCTGATCAACCATCTCCCATGTAGCTTCATTCAACCCGAAGTGCTTCCACTGCACTTTAACTTGCTTTATTGCTATGTTTTGGAGTGAGTTTTTTTCACTGCAAAATGCATTGTGGCTCTGGCCGGGACCCTCCCTTTGGTTCCACCTGCAATATATACTAATAAATCAAATTATTAACATCCTGGACATATCTCTTAAGCAATGAAACATGGAAAACATCATGGACTTTCATTGTTGATGAAAATGAAAGTCGGTAGGAAATTAGTCAAATCCTCTCAAGGATCTCAAAAGACCCACAATACCGAGGTGTTAGCTTGGCACATGACCCAATCCTCGAGGAGATCCTCTTGGGATTTATGTGCAAGTACACATGCTCTCCAACCTGAAACTCCTTGAATTCTATATATTTATCCACATAACTCTTTTGCATCTCTTGTGTTTCCTTTAAATTCCTCTTAATAACCTACATCTCCTCCTCCATCTCAACCAACATATCTCGTCCAATCAACATCATGTTTACTAGATCACTCCAGCTAATATGGGTATTACAACTCCACCCATAGGGAGTCTCAAATGGACTCATCTTTAAGGATTCCTAATACCCATTATTATATGAAAACTCCATCAGCGAAAGATACTCCTCCCACTTCCAATGTTGATGCATGACATACATTCTCAAAATATCCTCAAGAATCTTGTTAACCCTATCCGTATGTCTATTTGTTTTCAGATGATAAGACATATTGAAAGCTAACTCTCTCCTTAAGCCTACAAAGAACTCCTTTGAAAACCTAGAAGTGAACTTGGCATCTATGTCTGATATAATCTTCTTGGGAGCACCATGCAACCTCACTATGTCCTTGATGAAGATCTGAGCTAACTCACTAGCTAAATTAGTAGACTTCACTGCAATGAAGTGAGCTACCTTACTCAACCTATCAACCACAACCATGATGGAACCATGCTTGCTTGATGTCCTTAGCAACCATGTAATGAAGTATATGGAAATGACCTCAATTTCCATTATGGAATCATAATAGGATGTAGCAAACCAATTGAGTTTTTACACACTGCTTTCACCTTCTTACAGTCCAAACATATTAGAACAAACTCAACCAAATCTCTCTTAAAGTTCAACCAATGATGGAAACTCTTAACAACTATCAAGGTCTTCTGATATCCTAGGTGGCTTGAATACAACTTGACATGAAACTTCCTCAAGATAAGCTTATTGAGCTCACTACTATCTAGCACATAAACCATGTTCTTGAATCTTACCAAGCCATATGCCATGAGGTGATACACCTCATCCCTATCACCTTCACCCTACTACTACAATCTTTGCTTCAGTTGCTGGCACCTCTCATCATGTTGCTCTACACGCAAGATCCGCTCCTGTAAATCTATCCCACAAGAAATCACAACTGAAATATGATTCACCTGCACTCTCATACTGAGAGCATATGCAACCATGTTTTCCTTGCCTTTGATGTACCTAATATCAAAGTCATACTCACTGAGGGTAGCCAACCATATAGCTTTCCTAGCATTCAGATTGGGTTGGTCAAACAAATACCTTAGTCCACTATGATCACTCATCAATATGAACCTTCTACCAAGAAGATAATGTCTCTGCATCTTCAATGCATGAGTGATAGTTGCAAACTCAAGATCATGAGTCACATAGTTCTTCTCGTGCTCATTCAACTTCCTTGACTCATAGCATAACAACTTCCCTTCTTTCATTAGGACTCCACCAAGTCCTTCCTTGCAAGCATCTATACAAACCACAAATTTCTTCTCAAGATTTGCAATATTCAATACTGGAACATTTGTAATCAAATGATTCAATTGCTCAAAGCTAGCTATTGTTTAGTGCATTCAAACTTATTCCCTTTCCTTTGCAAAGATGTAATAGGATAGCCAATTCATGAGAATTTCTTGATGAACCTCCTATAATGACCTGCTAGTCCCATGAGTGTTCTAACCTCATCCACATTTGGCCACTCCATGATAGCTTTAATATTTTCTGGGTCCACCGTTATTCCCTCCTTGGAAACAACATGTCCCAAGTAGTGAATATGAGACTAAAAGAAACTGCACTTGTTGAGCTTGGCATACAATTGATGCTCTCTCAACAATCTCAACACTGTTGCTAGGTGCTCTGCATGCTCTTCCTCATTCTTGGAATATACCAACATTTCATCAACAAAGACTATCACAAACTTGTCCAGATAAGGATGCAACACACTCTTCGTTAAACACATGAAAGTGGCTAGATCATTAGTAAAACAAAAAGGAACCACCACAAACTCATAATGCCCATACCTGGTACATAATGTGGTCTTGTAGATATCTTCTTCTTTGATGTACACCTGATGATATCCTAATCTCAAATCAATTTTTGAGAACACTACTGCTCCCTTCAACTGATCAAACAAGCCATCAATTTGTGGCAATGAATACATGTTCTTGATAGTCACCTTATTCAACTATAAGTAATCAATGAAAAACATGAGAGTACCATCCATCTTCTTTACAAACAACACTGGTGCACCCCAAGGCGACACACTTGGCCTTATATATCCTTTATCAAGAATCTCCTTAAGCTGCAACTTCAATTCCACCAACTCTGGAGTACTCATATCGTACGGTGCCTTAGATGTTGGTGTTGCTCCCTACATCAAATCAACAGAAAATTTTACTCCCCTATGAGGAGGAAACTATGAAATATCTACTGGAAACACATCCTTGAAATTGATGCAAAATAGGATACCTCTTTAGGACTTCATCATCCTCAACGTCCTTCTCTTTGTCATTAGAAATATGAACTCCAAAAAATACACATATTTTTCGGAAATTATGCTTTACCTACATAGATGTAACCATTCTCATTGATATATGCTTGTTCTTTCCCCGCAAGATTCTCCTTTTCCCATCATCATCTAGGCACTCAATAGCCTTATCATAGCAATCCACTTTAGTCCTATGAATGAACTATGAATCCAAGCCAAAATCACACTATATGATCTCAAAGGAATCACTTTTAGATGTGCTGATATAGACATACCATTCAACTCAAATACACAAGATCTCACCGAATGATGAACTCTTCTCTTCGTCCATGTCGTCAACTGCACCAACCAAGAGTCTACATGCACTTATTTGTTGAAGCAACACTTATCCACCAAATTAGGACCGATATAACTATAATTAGTTCCAAGGTCAATAAAAATGGAAAAAAATTGATCATGAAGATCACATTCGATCTCAATAATGGGTGTCTGATGATCATCTTGCCCGTTATCCACCACTACATACATATAAGGAATGCTCTTCCCAACATCTCCAATTGTCTGTACCTCCTAAGAACTGTAAATCTAAGGCCTACCACCCTGATGTGATGGGAACTCACTCTGATTTTGCTCTCCACCACACGTTCAACACCTCAAAGGCTTCCTACCATCGCCCTTATTCTGGTCCTCAGGCTAAAATCCATGTCCTTTGTCAACTGCATCAAGAACTTCTTATAGAACGCTACATTCTCCTTATCACCTCCATCCTTAGGTCTTCCTCACTTTTATCCCACTTCCCTTTAATCTTTTCATTAATTTTCCAATCTTGCTTAGGCTCATAATTGTGCTTAGGTTGCTCATAAGAATGCTTCAGCTTCCTGATAACTTCCTCCAATGACCAAGGTTCATCATACTCAATCCAATCTTTAAATGATAAAGGAAATCCACTGATGAACCTCTAGACCTTTGTCTTCTCATCCTTGAGGTAGGGCACATACCTCAACAACTCCAAAAACTTAGTTGTGTACTCTTCATTGTCATGGAACCCATCTTCAACTCATAAAAATCCTATATCTCTTTGACAAATGATTCTTCCTAAAGAGTCTTTTAAACTCATGCCAACTAAGATCCTCTACCCTAATGCCTCTGACATGATTCACATATTCCCACTAGATATTTTCTTTTCCCTTGAGACTGAATATCACTATCTTGGCTTTCATATTCTATGAATAATCATGCCATCTAAAGAACTTCTTCATTCCAAGTAGTCATGCTTATGCATCCTTTGGTTTCTTCACATCCCCATCAAAAGTAAGAGGATTTGTTTTTTTTTTTAATTCTTCTGGAGGGTACTGCTTCTCACTCCTCCTATAAGGATGATGGCGGTAGTGATGATGATGTCCCTTAGAACTGGTGCTAGAATAAAATCTATGAGTGTTATCCCACCTGTCAGGTGTACCCAAAGATCTACCACCTCTGCTTGTGTCATCCCTGTCCAACCTATATCATGTTCGAGATCTATTTCCATATGCCTCATTAGTATTTTCCTCCTATCCATGACTGATCCTTAGTTGTTGTTGCTTCTACAAATCTAAAAGGCTCTAAGGGATGGTTGCTTTAACATATGCTTTCTTTTCTTGAGCTCTAGAAATCCTTTCCTATGCCTCAATCAACATGTTATTATCTACCTTACAACTTATGATTTCTGCCTTTAAACTTCTTAGCGTATTTTCTATATCAGGAGAGTAGTCTTCTCCTTGTTGTTCAACTGACCTATACCATTTCATTGAATTCGCATAATGTTTGTAAGGGGATTCATGTGAATTGTAGTCTACCATTCTACTTTTCATCTCTGATATTCTATTTCTGGCAAACATGTCATGTTAGAACCAAATAGAAACATAATCAAATTCATACCTTAGTGTATTTCAAGGGAGGTTATCACATATGCACAAGCCAATCCATATTACCACGATATGGATACATAATGACATCAACATATTAACATCATGCATGTTAACACAAAACTGAAATAATGACCACATGCATAATAACCATAACCATCACAATGCATGTTATTATGCATGCATTTAGCCCATCTAGTTTAAGTGTTTGACGCTGGAAGCTCTGATACCACCCTATAATGCCTCCTCCCACATTTACCCACTTTGACAAAATCTCTAGGGTAAACATGAGCTAATTGTCATTATGACATGACCTGACCTCCAAGTTCAAGTTATGGAAGTGAGTCCGACTAATCGAAAACTTACAACCATCCCTCGTAGACTATAGACCACTTAGGAGCCTGCAAACCACCCTAGGTGATCAATCCCTAAGATGGAACTCATTTTCACAAGAGAAACTCCCCAACCACACCCATAACATTGCATGCATGTTGTTGGGAGGCTATAACCGCACACATAGGTCTAGATGTCATCAATTATGACCCAAATTCCTCAGTTTAGTGCATGTAATTGCGAGATCTATGCCACTTTTTCATGCAAGCCTCCAAACACTGCCCATAACGGTCTATAAATTTCTAGAATCATGAATAACATGATAACAATGCTAAACATTCAAACTTGAGAAAGATCTTAACCAATGCATGCCTAATGCAAGATAGGAATTACGTAAAACATATGACAAACATATAAGCTATAGATCATGAATGCATATCTGATCATAAAATTCTGGACTTCATCTGAAAATCACTAAGAATGATTAATGCCCTCTCATTCTAGTTGCAACAACACTTGTTAACCCATGCATTCATCAACCATTCAATAAATAATCAAATCATAAGAGAGATCCATAGTAAGAACACTTCATTTAATCAAGCATATAACCATAATAGAAACCATCACAAATCATCCATAATAACCAATACAAGTGTTCATATATCACAATAGAAAAATAGCTCACATTAACATATGAAAAGGCCAACCAAGTCAGGGACTTCCACTTACCACCCGACCATAGATTGGGCTAAACCAAATCTTTCTTTTATCTAATCACCCGTGCGCCGTATTCCAAGCATGAATGTGAGATCGTATGGGTTAAACCAAAATAAGACTAACCAGGGCTTCTAGAGGCCACATTGCCTTAACCCTTAACCACATGATTTCACCTAACCGGTCAATAAATCACTAATGTAAAACCATATTGGTCTTTATCCAAGTTTTCAAGGGCTTCAGGAACTAGTATCTCCACCCATACCCTGTAGAGAACCAAATTTTTTTTAGGGCTCCAGAGCATTTGTCCCAACCTGCAGGCTCTAGGGACTAGTAACTGAACCCACAACCTCCAGGGAACCCAAGCTATTTCAGGTCTTTGGAGTGTTTTTTCCAATCCACAGCCATAGGAAACATGAGAAACAATTAGAAAAAACAAGTGGGGAAATCCACTACACCATGGCCATCTAGGAAATGGCAAGGCAAGGCTAAAACCACTGTCAATCCAGTCAAATTACCATGCCAATGACAACACATAACTAAGGAATCACATGCATATACCATGCATCCAAAAACCAACAAGGAAATCACACATGCAACATGTTACCTGTAAAGTATCGCTGTTGTAGTTGTTGATCCAACCTTCTCTTCCACTTCCTTTCTTTCCTTTGCTTTCATTCTCCAAATCCAAGTGAATGTTAGAATGCTCCAAGGATGCTCTGAGAATTCTCTAAGTGTGCAAGAGTATGAGAGAATGAACAAGAGCTCAACTCAAAACTCTAAAAAAGCTAGCAACTAATTCTATGATGTCTTTTTATCATTTATGTCTCCTTTTTCTTTATTTTCCTTCATTTTCCCTTGCATGCAATATTGTGCCTCTTCACCTTCCATTTCTCATATTTTCCTTTATTTTCATAAGTAAATGTCATTTATTGCCTCTTTGCCTTTGCCAATTCCTTTCCCAATTTCCTTAGCCATTATTAATCCACAAATGATTCCCAATATAATGTTGACCCACCACTCAACTTGGAATACATGTCCCATGACCTTGGTCATATTTATTTACATGGAAAATCAATCAGGGGTTGTTAAAGCCCAAACCGCCGAGAGTCAAATTGTCTTGGAGAAAACTTAGATCAACATAGCAATTGATAAAAACTGAAATTAATTGGAAAACCTTTACATTAACTTGTCTAAATAATTACAACTCAAACTTAGTCTATGTTCTTCTCTCCAAATTTACCACTCTTCTTTAGTACCTGTGCAAGAGAAAGCTTCTCTATTTTATAATAAAAAAAAGAGTGATTACAACAGAAAATATCTAGAATAAGGAATGATCTAAGAATCAAAGATTCTCAGATTGTTCTTTCTTAATTGAAACCAATTCTATATCTTCAGGTGAAGAAACCAAGAATGTTTTTTGCAACCAACTCCTTATTTTAGAGATGGCCTCACTTGAATCTTCCATGTACAGTCTTTGAATGCCATAAAATTTCATCCATCTTCGACATGATCTCATAACCCCTATTTGTGATAAAGTATCCAACCAAAAAACTAGTGATTCATGTATAAATAAAAAGTAACTTTATTTAAGGTGAGATGATGAGAACAAAGAAATTCTTTTGAAGCTTGAACTATACTAAGAAATGAATCATAATTATGAAGAAAAAGGAAAGAAGTTAATATCAAAGCTCAATATTTTGATGGAATATATAACAATTACAAGTCTCAACACCCTACAGTGATTTTATGAAAAGACAGTTGTGAAACCGCCTAAATAGTGGATTCAATTTCCTATAACTAAGCAATAGACCATCTATAATTTGGGTGAAGCCCTATGATTAAACTCAGAGAGTAAGTTATTAATTGTGGTGCTTACTACCATAGAGAAATTGTTAAAACACTAGGAAAATGAACTCCATCTTATGGTTTTCTACCAAACTTTGGTGTGAATTTCCCTGTGTAAGCATCCCCTCAAACTTTGGATTTAGCTCGGGGGTGGTCAACTACAAGAAAGACTGCAATGTAGTTGGCCTACGATTGGGTGGATAATTGAAGTCCCTCCTTTAGTTGCTAGCCATCTTAACATACTTAAATAAGTATTTTGTAGTTATATCTTTGATTTATGGAATGTGATGTTTCATGAATTTCATATATCTGGTATAAGCTCTTACATATTCCTGAATGGTAATGAATGCTTGAGCTGGGATGTTTGCTATTATGCACATAATTGGCATGAAATCTCTTATGTCTATGGAAATGATGAATGACTGGACTATGTTTTCCAATATTGTGTTTATGGTTGATGTGTTAATTGTGTGCTTGTGATCCATCAATTGACTATTATGACCAAACAATGTAATAGGTTATTCACTTAGTGAACTTATGTTGATTTATCTACAATTCCTCATGTATCATTATTAGCCTCAAGTGCTTGAATTGTGTTATGTTGATAAATACTTAGTTCATCAATAATGTGATAAATGGCGGGTTTATGCACACCCATATTATTGTTGTGGCCGAAGAATGTGATGGTTTTGCCTAATGGTGACAAAATGGCGTGTAACAATTTTAATGCTCAAAGTTTCCTTATGGTTTAAAAGCTATACTATAACTCTCTTGAGCAATTATGCAGTCTAGAGTATTTCATGTTATTTAAATTGGTTGATTAACTTCCTCTAAATCAGTTTGACTATATTATTAGAGGCCAATAGAGCTAGAATTAAGGGTAGATTACTCCCCATGCAACATTGATAATGGATTTTAAATTTAAGAACCTCTAGGCCACGAGCCTCGATACGTAGAGGAGATGGCGCGAGGAAACCACCCTTCTTTATTTTAGTGAACACCCCCAGCTTGGTTATTCTTTTAGTCGCCAAGACTAACATGGTGGAATAACTGTTGATATATACACGTAAGTGTGTGTGAGAATCTTGACGTTGAGGGGCTGAGGCAGAACCTCACCCCATCATAACCATGACTTTGTGTTACACAATATTTTATTCAAATTCCCAACTCTGTACCTAAAGTGTCGTCCTTTGTGCCACTGTCGTCACAAATATAAGTTATTCACTGAGGATAGTTCTTTTACTATGTCAACCTCGTAAAAAAATGAAATAGGCTCCCATGAGTATAGCTCTTTTACTATGTCAACCTCGTTAAACAATGAAATAGGTTCCCGTGAGGATAGTTCTTTTACTATGTCAACCTCGTTAAAAAATGAAATAGGTTCCCATGAGGATAGTTCTTTTACTGTGTCAACCTCATAAGAATATGAAATAGGTTCCCATGAGGATAGTTCTTTTACGATGTCAACCTTATTAAAAAATGAAATAGGTTCCCATGAGGATAATTCTTTTAGTATGTCAACCTCGTTAAAAAATGAAATAGGTTCCCATGAGGATATTTATTTTACTATGTCAACCTTATAAAAAAGTGAAATAGGTTCCCATGAGGATAGTTATTTTATTATGTCAACCATGTTAAAAAATGAAATAGGCTCCCATGAGGATAGTTCTTTTACTATGTCAACCTCGTTAAAAAATGAAATAGGTTCCCATGAGGATAGTTCTTTTACTAAGTCAACCTCGTAAAAGAATGAAACAATGTGTCATGAGCATGATTCTTTTCCTGTGTCAAGCTCGTTAAAAAATGAAACAAATCCCCTTCCAATTCGAGTCTTTTATTAGATCTCATAAAATCCTAGTTGAATCTTTCACTTGATCTCGTAAGTGAACCTTCATTTCGTCCACCTGTTAGTAACCAGTAGTCTACTTCGATGAATGAAATGAATCTTGGGGGGCATGTACCTCAAATTGAGTCATTATGTTAGGGGTATGCGAACTCATCTCAAGCATAGTTTATCTTTTGATTCATGTCGTTGATATCTTCAAGAGAAATCCTATCTACAAAGTCAAACTTCCTATACTTATTTGAACTTCTCTGAAACAATCCTGAATCATTCCTATCATTTTGATATATCCTATGTTTTGTGCTGATGATGTGGGAAACATTATGGCCCTCCTTGACATATCACTTCCTATTGACTTCAGCTCATTATCCAAGAAGTTGATTTAGAAACTCCCTTTCAGTACCTTGGAGTTAATATGCCTTAATGGCAAGTTATTCATTTTCGACGACATGCTTACATCATTGGTCTTCGATCGAATGATTCTGCAAGTGTTCGAATTGAGCTCACCTATTCACACTTGTAGATTGTGCTGGTGTACCTTGAGGGCCATCGTCATTATTGGTGGTTTCTCTCATTCCTATTAACAGTTTACATTATTGACCGGTAATCAAGTGGTTTCTACCATGTTCGACGTCAGCGCATCTATTCACATGGTTAGATTCATACTTCGATCGGGATAGAGATGAAGACCCTGGATCTCATCTATTAAAATCTAGGTTGCGATGAGTTATTAAGTATTCATGATTGTATAGATGATCCTTTTCATACAGATGGTTGTGTCCATGCCAAGGGTCCATAGACATGATATGTTTTAGACGAATGGTTGTGTCCATATTGTGGATTCATGTACTATATTTTGATGCCTATTCATATGTATTATTAGGCATATGTATATATCAGAGATGTCATATATTGTATCATGTTTGATTTGCAGGTCTCCTAATGGTGGTTTTCCAAGCTCCTTGCCTTAACTAATAAAGCACTTCAACCATCACTTCTTGTTCGGCTTTCATGCTTTATGGGGCATCTGTTACACAATATTTTGTCTGATTCCCATCTCTATACCTGAAGTGTCATCCTTTGTGCAAATGTCGTAAAGCTACAAAATCTATGTAAACTCATTGACCATGAATTATATGCTCAATGAATCCCTGAAGAGATGGAGAACTAATGTCTTAAAGCAATTCTGTAAAAACTTGTGAAAAACCCTAATTTTCAAGACTAGTGCCACTTTTAGTAGGCAAATCTGTGTTGGTAACCTTTTGTCTAACTAGTGACTAGCGCTGGCAGCGTGACTTTTGATAGGAAAATCTGCAGTGATCCTCTTCAGGCAGTTTCTCCAAAAATGGAGCAGAAGCTTCTCTTACTAGAATCCTCGAGAACAATGAGTTAGTAGTTGTTGGATGAAGATATGGTCGAGTACTCCCATTTAGAACATTTTATCCTACCTTTAGGGATCTTAAATTTGGGATAATGACCTTCCTCCCCCTTTGGTGGATCTCTAGCCTCCTCTCCATCACTATAAATTTGTTCTTCACTTTCCTCAATGGGTTGGTCATTGTTGGTTGTCATTCCTCTGCTCAATTGTGCTTAGATGTTGCCATTTTAGTGAGAGAGGAAAGGAGATCTTGTTAAGTTTGGCTTGGACTTAGAACCATCCTGAAGGAGGCCTTCAACATCAAGGCACCAGTTGTATGCTTCCCTCTTTGATTTAATCATTAATACAAAGCATGCTTTACTTCCTATAATCTTATATATGATAGTTTGTTTAGTACAATACTCCTTGATCTCTTATATAAAATACATTGGAATGCATATGCTATGATATCTCTTGTTGTTGTATTTTGATCTCTCTTACAGGTATTCAGACGCAAGGAATAGTGAGGATTGATCTTGGGAGCTAAGGGATCAGGATCATCATCAATGGTCAAGCACATAGGAGAGAGGTGGGCCATCTCCCTTTCTCATTTGTCATTATGATCTAGGTTAGGGAAATTTTCTTGTTTTGTCATAGTTGTTACTAGAACCACACATTGAGTTAGAGGGATCACTTCTATCCGTAGAAGGGATTGCCTAGATAACACTTTGGACCCCATCAAGTGGTCAAACCCCCGAGGTATTTGTGTGAGCCTTGATATGGAGAGGTCCAATGTTGATGGGCCAATATCAGACATCATCCATAAAACTTACATGTGCAAGGAGGTAAGGAAACTCTAGATGATGTGGAACGATGGGTTCCACCTCAGGCCTTAAGCCTTAGACCTCAACATTTTCCAATTGAAGTTAGAGTACAGGGAGGCGATGGACCCCGACTCCAAGATGTTGAGATGATGTGGGCTAATGGGATCCACCTCAAGCACATAATATAATGAAGTGAATCACATATCTTGAATCTTATACCTTGGAATTTTCCAATTGAGGTTGGAGTAAAGGGAAGTTCAAGAACCTAATACCAAGATGATGCATCTTGGGGTGTTATGGCTTAGGGTTGACCCTACTCTCGGATCTAAGACCTTAGCATTTTCCAATTAAGGTTGAAGTAGAGGGGAGGTCTAGAACTCAATTTTGATATGATGTGGCTTGGGGGTGGACCCTACTAGGCTCACATGTCTCCAAGCCACTGAGATTAGCACCACTCTGCTTATCTTTGATTGATGACTAAGATTGATTGAAGGAACCCCTTTCTCAAATTCGAAACCATTGCTGGATGGGTTTGTGATACTAATTTTTTTGGTCGAGGTGGTTTCAAACCCAAAACTAACACACAATATGGCAGGTGACTCGGTGTATAGGTAAGTGATCGCAACAATGCCACATGGTTAGAGGAAGAGACACGTGGGTGCCATGTGGAGATCCATGGATTGATGTGGACCCTTTTAATTTGGAAAACTTCTAATTAGCATAAATTGCAATCCATGAGTAAGATCAACATAAAATTTATATCATCGGAAATCTCTCTGTGAGTTATATGAAATGGTGGTATTAGGTTTAAGGTTCGCAAACCTTGATATATGATGTATTTGTAACCCCTTATTCATAACAACCCTTATAGGTTGGGTTAAAAATAAAAGGTAACACCTCACATAACCCACGATAAGCCAAATGGGTGGGAGGGAATGTTACAGAGTAGTATCAAAGTGAATGTTCAACATCAGACCTAAAGAAGCACACCTACAAAGAATAAATTTTAAGTTGATAGTTAAATTGTTAGATATATATGTTGATTTTCAGCTTACAAGTGATGTGAATACTAACCTTCATAGAATGCTAATATGTCATTTTGTTTTCTAACTTGCATACTGACATGGGAATTGATTTTTCAACTAGCTTCAGATCATCATACTTAGTCTAGTGTTGATGGTGTTGGAACGTTTGCCAAAAATAAGGTGGTCTCTTTGGTATAAATTCCCAATTATACCTCACATCATTTGGGATATGAGCCCCATCTAGACATTGGCCTAGATGCCATTATGTGCATTTTTTTCTCTTGGATATCGAATGCAAATACAAGTGTGAGATTAAGTGTAATATGTTAGAAGATTGATGACGAGATCAACTCTCCATTGATATCTTGTGAAACATGATATAAGAATACAAAAATATAAAAATAACATCATGAGCAACAACATGCCTTAAGGGAGCATAAGATAGGTGAAACTAAATACGACATACACAAAGTGAAAGTGCTAGCAATCAACTGCAAATCAGTTCACAACCAGCCACTAATATTAACATTGAATTAAGAGTAAAGATCCAAACCTAACACACAATCTGCATGGAAAAGAATTAGTTCATAAATATGTAACTGTGTGTAAACCACATGTATACATAATTTAAATATTAGATATCCCATATAAAAACAAAGGAATGCACGGGAATCAATGCAGGAACAAAAAATATTCTCATTAATATTGTTACCCATTCAAATACATGTACAACAAGCTCATCAAAACCCAATAATGGGATGGGAGCAGGTCATATGATCTTCATAACATAGCACTAGCCTCACAATCCCTCTAGTTATAGGTTACTAAGAATGAATGCTTTCAGCTCCTCAAGCACAAAGTATAAATACTATTACTATCCTAACTTAAGTGCTAAAAGTCATTTTACTTATGGCGTGAGGTTACATTCATAGAAATGAGAAGGGTGACCTTTCACCTTCTCCTATGAATTTTGGACTCCCTCGTAAACTTTCAAATTCCAAATGAATTTTCATCTTCTCTAATACTTTTGAGATCCTCTAAGACCTTTAGACTTTCACCATGCCTCTTAGATTCCCATGTGACCTTTGGAATTCTCTTTTGTCCTTTTCATGATTACAATGTTTCTCGTTTATGAAAAAATAATACGTTTTCAATATGATAATTGGAAGTCAATGAGATACAACATAGCCTTTCGAGGAGGACATGGGATTCATGAACTTTGTTGATGTCTCACACCCACCTAAGATAACCCTGGTTCTGAGTTGAATATTCCACGACCACCATTACTTTGGATCTTGCATCCACGAAGTATCTAAGTGTAAATGATTGATAATAGTTCAACCATTTTGATCCTGCAAACACATACCCAATAACTAAGACTTAAGATGAACACATTTATATTAAATAATCAACAATATTAAAAATAAGAATTAAATATAAATCAATTTGAGGAATAAATAAAAGTTCATAGTCCTGGATTTCAAATAATAAAATGCTTAGATCCATCTTCCTTCACTTTTTTGTGGTGATGACCCTTTCAATTTGATGATCTCTTTGTTGTCATTTATCCCTTTGATTATTCTTGTGGCATGCGCCAATGATTGTGTGCAAGTCTTCAATTTATCTTTCACTTAACATAACCCTAAAGCATCTTGTTTGAATCTTTTGGAGATGAAATATGTAAGATTTTTCCTTAAAGCATCTTCTTTTGACAGTCCTTCACAATATGGTGTGTGCATTCCTTTATATAATTATGCCTATAATATAATGGTGTGGTTCATTCGCAAGGGCCAATACATATTTCATCGCTACTTGTATTCAAAACGTACATGGGCTTTGCATTTAGTTGATGCCTTATTGTATATTGAAGACCTTCTCTTGTGTTGGGCATGGAATCCCCCCAAGGCACATGTTGGGGCTTAAAGCCCAAGTTTTGACCGAATCTTGTTGTAAAAGCTCAACAAATTGCGGGCGCGGGGCGCGAAAGTATAATAAAGTCACAAGGTTGTCCACCCTAGTTTTTGTAATGCAATGTTGGCTGGATAGACCTACCCATGGTACACGAACCATGGGATTGTATAAATAGAGCAAGGCTCTAAGTGTAAAAGAGAACCAATGAAAAGAAGAGAATAGAAGCATGAGAAGTCTAAGTGATTGAGTCGAATTGTAAAGTGTGCCTGTGGGTCGTAAAGTAGGAGAAGGCTATGCATCTGAGTGCGCAGAGACCTAGTAGTCTGTAGATGAGTGCGCAAACCCCTGCAGCTAAGTGCGCAAGGCGAGTCGAGTCTGTAACAATTGGAAGAATCAATAAATAGAAGTTTTTCTATAATTTTGTTTATCTTTTCCTGGTTTAATGCATGATTGGATATAATTTGCAAGTATACTATTTATTTATTGCGCGAACCTGTATGAATGTTTTATATTGTTAAGTATAACTTAAGACATTTAAGTAGGCAAAGGTGCTTAATTAGTACTGGAAGATAAATAAGATCTCGGGTAATAGCACAAAGCGTGGCACAACCCCTGGTTAGGGCTGTGCGAAGGTAGGGTATTAGGCCACAAGGAATGGAAGGTGTGTGAAGCCACCTACGCGCAGGAACAAACAAAGGACTAGTCGAACCTCTCAGACATCTCAAGGGTGCGGAAACCTGGTTCTAGCACCCTCCCATACTACTTCGGGTGAGACCTCAGTCCGTGCCCTGCAGACTGTTGCCGAAAGGGCCAGTAGTACAGGGATTTATTTAGCTAATTAACTCCGAACCTGTGTTAGGCCCCAACAAGCCAACAAATTGTTTCGTTGCCGAGATTGGGATTTGCATAGAGATTTCTGATGTTGTATCACTAGAATCCAACAAAGAAAAGAATTGAAGAGTGGTTGGATAGAAATATTCATGAGTTCGCGGCGCAGGAAAACAAGAATCTGCGACTGTCAAAGGAAGAGTGGTTAGATTGCTACTTGTATACGAATATCCACGAAATTTTCTTTGCATCCTTCCCTACTGAGTTGTACGAGTGGATCGCAAAGCTAGCAGATAGCCAAGGAAGGTGTAAACTCGACAAACCTATTATGTGGACTCCAGATTGGTGAGCATACTAGAAGCATCAAAAGATAAGATTGCGCACGTTGTCGATCACTAGCTCGATCGAATCATAGGAGGATTCATCACCGAATTCGCGGTAGATACTTCAGTCAGCTATAGCGAGGCAAAACAATTTCCTCAAGGGATCGCGAGGTAAGTACGTTAAATCCTTGAAAACTTGGATTAAAATGCTACTATGTGAAAAATAGGTTATGCGAATAAATTGATGTTTGGGGCTACGTGGAGTGGGAGAATCTACAGAAACGAAGGTAGCACAGAACTAGAAACTAGCCCCTTGATTTCACCTCCGCGAGGGGTGAAGAAGAGCTCGCGAAGGTTTCACCAAGAAGTGCGATCAATCTGATAAGGCAGAGAATTCCGCACATACCACCCCCACCCACACCACCACTAGTTTCACCATCTTCACCCCCAACTTCACCCATACCACCTCCGCCACCACCGCGAAGCAGTATGGCCAGCGCGATAAAGCTACTAGTGTTCAAGGGAGTAGGGAATGAAGATCCGGACTAGTTTTGGTTCGTGATAAAAGCTGTATGGGAAGCACAGGGTGTCACAGATGACAATATAAAGAAGGCAATGTTGGTCAGCGCTCTGCAGGATCGTGTGCTAACTTGGTACATTAAGCATTCCATTGATAATCCAAATTCAGGGATAGAGGATATCCAAGCTATGCTAAACAAAGAATTTAGCAGGCCAAAATCGGAGGCACAATCGATCATTGGATTCAAGGAAATCACAATGCTACCAGGTGAAACCCCATGGGAGTTGGATCAAAGACTGAAGTGCACAATTCGTGAAGCAAACATGACATTAACAGATGGGCAACACTGTGAATGGTTTGTAGCATCGTTAACACCGTATCTACGAAACGAGTTGTCGCAACAAAGGCTAACCACTCAGGTTGAGGCTTTCGAGGTCGTGATGAGATTAAACAAGACTCTGATACAGGATCCTAACTTGGGAGTTCAGTAGATTAACATGCAGTTGAAAAACTTGTGCCTTGAGATGCATAGTTTGAAACAAGATAGGACAGCTCGCCCCAAAGTGCGCGATGAGGTATGGTATGTAAAATGCAAGGGTCAGGGGCACGACAAGGACCACTGCCCAGTGTTCACAAATTACCTAGCGGGAGGAGGGCCAATGCCACTAAGACCGGAGGTACAAGCAGGACCAAGTGTGGTGCCTACGTTATGGTGCGCGATTTTTCAGATAGGAGGAAGGCATGCTATAGATAACTGCCATCTATTACAAAATTATACGCAGAATTCACAGCAGTTGATCTGTAATTTCTGCAGGTCAGTAGGACATGATGAGCACACCTATAGAAGATATGAAGTGATGATGGATCGAACTACTACCTACAGAGTTCAGGCCAAAACACCAGCCCTCGACCAAAACACAAGAATGGTGCGCATTAGATTTGAGGGGCGCGGACGAGGCCGAGGTTGAATGGGACTAGGAAGAGGTTGCGGACAACTGATATGTTACAATTGCAGAGTGCCAGGACATTATGCCCACGATTGTACGAATCCAACACTACCATCATGCTTATATTGTACATTGTCTGATCATGAGACAGAGGACTGTCCAACATTGATAGCGAGGTTGTGCGATAAAGGAGCACTCCAACCTCCCAGAACCTACAAATGATGAGTTTTGAGCCATGTGAGGAAGACCCTAATGTAAATATCGTGCTCCAAAGTGGTATTACAACAGGGGATGACAAAGGCAAGCAACCTGAAGAAAGTACCTGGGTTCACAAGGCCCCAACGAAGGAACCATAATTTGATTTGGAGCGTGCTAAGGAGACCTTCATGGAAGCTAAGAGGAGCTTCACTGATGCCTCCACTTCAGGAAGTAAAGACATACTTGAGTCGGGAATGGACCCATCAATGCTCACTACGTTCTTGGAGACATGCATGAAGTTGATGCACGATAGCAAGGCTATAAAAGGGTTGTAAGAACTCATAACTAGATGTGCTGGGACCGCAACAAGAGAACCGTGCATAGTCCGGAAGTTCAGGAAACACGTGACGCGAACAGGAAGGGAAATGAGATTCACCGTGCAGATCAGGGAATACGAGATGGATCAAGTGATTCTGGACCTAGGATCGGACGTGAATGTCCTGTCGAAGCAGACATGGGAGCGCATGGGCAGACTTGCGCTGCAATGGTCTCCTATCCAACTTTGGAGTCACCCGCCCATCATGGAAGAAGAACAAGGTTCGGTTGTGAAGTGCAGAAGATAGCTCGTGTGAGGGCGCGCCCGCCCGACTTGGGCAAGGAAATCTTGGCTATCACATGGAGGTGTGATGATGATGTAAAATTGGCTAAGTATGAAACTTGGTGTTTCCAAGTATACTTGTACAGCTTTGTAATATTGAAAGACTGTATAATATATTATCCGGGCAGACTCAATGTTCAGGGAGTTGCCCCTCCATTTATACTGTGCAATTGTGTTCTTCATTTATAATTGTTGATGATAATGAATGTGTATGGGTGTTCATTGGTGTAAGGAAACATTAATAATACTTGGTTGCAAAACACAAACTAATTAGGATAAGTGGTTAGGCATAGTCCACGAACATAAGTATTGGTGAAAAGAAAGTGTTTGGTGGTGCCGCACCTCACCAAGAGTGGTTGAAAGACTACCGTCGGCCGGGCATTGTGACAGTTGGTATCAGAGCTAGTCTAAAGACTTGAAGGGATCTTGCAGGAAGCTGGGTGAAGCAAGTGTATACACACTCAGAAACTTGACAGTTGGTGACATGTACTTGTAGGTGAAGGAAGTTGGTTTCACATACAAGTGGAACAAGATCTAGTTCATGTTTTGCAAGGAACTTGGAGAAGACTGAAATGAAAAGATGGTGGATGAACCTACGATAGGTGAATCTAGCCATAATGCAGGTGAAGTCTTCCGGTACAAAGTGTTGGAACAAATGGGTCAATGGAGTTCTAACTGGGTTTCGATGAAGGCTGAGAACATGAAGATTCGGGAAGATGTTCGGAACTAAGGAAGGAACTTGAAGAACTCAAGAGCCAATGCGGAAGTACGATGGATGGTGACCTCAAGGAACTTGATGAGGAGATCCGAAAAAGTGGTCTTGGTCTTCAAGAGCTCTTGGATGAAAGAGCCCGGTTAAGGAAGAAAAGTGCCATGGTGGAAGCCGAAATCAAGCAAATTGAGGAGGAAATAAAGAAGAAACTTCTTGGTAAGAAGGCTGTTGTAATTGAGTAGGATGAGCTCGACTACATTGACAGGCTGGGGACTCACTACCGAGACAATTCAGAGGATGTTCGGAAGCTTAGTTCTATGGAAGTAGTCAATGGGCACTTGGTTGGTGCACTTAAGCAGGATGCGATGGAGGACAAGCTTGAAGGAAGTCAAGCTGAGCCAGGATCGAATTGCTTAGAAGAGCCAAGCAAGGAAGTGAAGTACCTTAGGAGGAATGTCAAATTAGAGCACAAGCCAATGGACACTTCTGAACCCGAGTTTTTAAATAAGGTTGCTGATGTGAGACACAAGATAAAGCCGACAGAAGGAGGTGATTCCATGAAGCTTAGTTTTGTGCAGGTGACCGTGAAGGGCAAGAGATTTGCAGCTTTGGTGGATACGGGGGCTACTCATAGCTTCTTAAGTAGGAAATCGGCAAAGTCTTTTGGGAAGAAAGAAAAGATGGAGAGGGAATGGAGTGCTTTCAAAGCAGTCAACTCTACCATGAAAGCTGTTACTAGTGTGATGGAGAACACTTAGGTGAGAGTGGGATCGTGGTTTGGAAAGTTAGACTTAAGGATCGTGGACATGGATGATCATTCTATGGTGTTGGGGCAAGATTTCATGAAGCTTGCACAAGCCATACCAATGGTGGACCGAGACATTCTCTTGATCACAGCTGAAGGAAGAACTATGATGGTTCCAATGAATAGAAGGAGTTGCTTGGGGTATAGACCGATGATGAATTCTATGACTTTGTATCCCAAAGATCCAAATGTGAAGCATGAGGATGTGGAGCAAAGAGGAATTGGGAGTATGACTCAAACAACGAAGGAAGGGAAGTTGATTGACTTCGTTGCAAGAGCGAGGAAGAAGGAAGGAAGTGAGAGGACAATCTCACGAATCAGGGAGCACTTGACAGAGACATCTTCTATTGATGATCTTCACAATGGAGCTACAAATGAAGGGAGTCCAAGTATTACTTCAGAAGCAGTGGTTGGAGAAGATTATGAAGGTAGAGATTTCGCTGGTATAGTGGACTTTTGTAGGTATACTATGGGCATATATGACTTTCAGTTGACGAAGGACAAGCTTGGTAAGCTTGGATGTACATGTGAGGAGATTGAGGTTGTGCACAGATACTTGAGGACACAACATCAATCTGATACATGGGTGGATGAGAGTCACGGAGGAAACTTCCTCGCCCTCCTTTCTCTATAGACAACCTTGGAGATGGGTTGGTACAGGGACCTTGATTGGAAGGGGCTGCACCACCTTAGCAAGGGGCCTTGGGAGGAGGCTTCTTTATGACAGATTGCAGACTTGGATGTAGATGACCAGATGTTGGGATGGAGTCTACATGGGTTGGACATCATGGAAAACTAGAGTCATGGACATCAGGTTAGAGACATGGAGCATGACAGTTATGCAGGGACATTATGCAGGAGCATGTGTAGATGTGTCATTCATGGACATTCTATGGGGAATGCCGAAGCAAAGGATGTTTTGCATATGTTGTTGTGACATGGAGATGTATGAGCCAGTGGAGAGGTTGTACACTCTTGTGCAACAAAGCCATGGGCTAAACATTTTGCAGATGGGATGGAGTTTCCATGGACCTAAGCATGAGGATTGGACAAATTCTTGATGAGTCCGAGATGTAGCAGAAGTCAGGGAAAGACTGATGGTGGCATAAGGATGTGCATTCTTGTGGTTTGGGTGTATGGTTGGATTAGCTACCCAACTAGTTTGAGTCATGAGGGGTACCAGTGTGTAGACAGATGTCCGTATCAGGTGGAGTATCTTGATGGGCAGCCTACGAAGGGACAACACATGATGGAGATGGTAGTTCTACATATGTTGTAGGGATGTTTTCAGTATGTGGAGGAGTTGATATCATGGATAAGACTGTTCAGATATGGAAATCTTGATCTTGGTGGATGGCTACCAGGATGGTATGTTGTCAAGGACGACAACGACTTCAGGTGGAGGAGGATGTAAGGACCTGCGGTCCAAGAACTCACCGCCGATGGAAGTGCGAAGGCTTGGTGACAAGTTGTTCCAACAACTGAGTGCATGAGCTAATGAATATGATTGAACAACACTTGGAGTGCACGTACAAGTAAGGAGCGGTTGCATATATTTATAATCATGGACGAGGGTGTTCATCAAGACAAGCCGACGTTGGAAGGATCGCTATCCAGGCATTGGTCGATGGGGCGACCAAGCAAAATAGCAATGGAAAGGCGTTGGTTTAACATGAAACAGAGGTCGGCCAAGGGGTGGCACAACCATCCAAGGATCGTATATATTATATGCGATGGTGGAGCGGATTGATTCATTCGAACTTCGCTCATCCCACAAAGGAGAAGTGTGCAGAACAAAGGGTCGCCACAGCATAAAAGGGAAGGTGCAGAACGGTGATGCACCCAACCTTGGGCGAGGCTACACGAGAAAATGCATTGTCTCGGCTTTGGGTGAGGGTGCAGGCAGAGGTCACCACCGCTCGGGTGAAGGTTGACATGGGTTCTTGGGTGGCTCGGGTGAGCACCCGCTCGTCATGTAAATATAAAACGGTGGAATGTTGGTGAAGCCGAGTGAACGATGGAACGTTGGTGAAGGCAGTTGTGCATACGAAGAGGGTGTCTTGGTGACTTGGTGGAGTCACCCGCCCGTCGTGCAAGAAGAACAAGGTTCGGTTGTGAAGTGCAGAAGGCAGCTCGTGTGAGGGCACGCCCGCTCGACTTGGGAAAGGAAATCTTGGCTATCACATGGAGGTGTGATGATGATGTAAAATTGGCTAAGTATGAAACTTGGTGTTTCCAAGTATACTTGTAAAGCTTTGTAATATTGAAAAACTATATAATATATTATCCGGGCAGACTCATTGTTCAGGGAGTTGCCCCTCCCTTTATACTGTGCAATTATGTTCTTCGTTTATAATTACTGATGATAATGAATGTGTATGGGTGTTCATTGGTATAAGGAAAAATTAATAATACTTGGTTGCGAAACACAAACTAAGTAGGATAAGTGGTTAGGCATAGTCCATGAACATAAGTATTGGTGAAAAGAAAGTGTTCGGTGGTGCCGCACCTCGCCAAGAGAGGTTTAAAGACTACCACCAGCCCAACATTGTGACAGTGGGGTACGCACTAGCGAAGTTTTGAGGACTGGCGGGAATTTAGAAGGATGATGCAGATGCGGTTTGGGAAGCCTCCGATGCGATTAACAGACAAAATTGTCAAACGAACCGACCTGCACACCCACCTATCTAGGTTGATATAGGCATATGGTATGAAACCTGTGCTAATGCACACTGTCCTTGCAATAGGAGACATGATCAGTAAGCAGGTGCGGGTAAGGAAATGGCGCAAACAACCCCTCCGGTTGGGACCATGAAGTATGGAAAGACCAAGTGCACAGAAGAATATCCACGTAGAATCTTTTAACAAAGTACGCGAAGCATTGAACAAGGTCCACAATGTGAAGTGGACTGACTGGGACCTATGTGTACCAGCGGTTCTATGGGCTTATAGGACTGCATGTAAGAGAACCTAACCGCGCAGGCCCCACCAAGGCTAGAGTATGAAGCAATTGTTGTAAACCCTATAGTACTTGGAGAGATTAGACTGCACATGATAGCACTAGTAGATACGACGGTTCGCGGAACCTTGGAAGTAGAAAACTAACAGGGAAATTTTAGACTCCAAGAACTTGAAGAAGAAAGGGTACGATTAAGGAAGAAAAGCGCTCTAGTGGATGCAGAAGTCAAGAAGTTGGAGGACGAGATAAAGGAATATTTTCTTGACAAAAAGACGACGGTAATAAGGCAGGATGCATACGATCACGATGACAGGTTTAAGACCTATCGCCTCCAATTGATCAGTCTGATGCCTTGGCTTGGACTACACATTACTAAGCGAATTGACCAGGGTAGCGCATTGCAGATGGTAAAGTGCACGATGCCGACCATAATAAGAAAAGCTGGGTATTTTCTAGGAAACATGATGGATGTCAGGATGAAACTTTACACGGGTGGTGAGACCACCTGACTAGCCAAAGGAAGTATAGTCTTATAGCTCCAGGTAGTTGAAAAGAAGTGCAGGACTATAAACTATTCAGCCCGGGAGCTGCGCGCAGAAGCAAAGATTCACAAGGTTTGCGACCGCGCACGGGGGGCTACGCTGCCGTGCGGGTTGACCAAAAAGTGACCGTTGAAGCCACTATTCATGATGGGATGCTTGACTTGAGACCAAATGGAGCAGGCGATAGGCATTTAAGACGCAATTTATGGGAAAGATTTGGAAAAATCTACTGCCAAGGGAGAATTAATGAACCGAATTTGGGGGGAACCGTCGAATTCAAATTCAAAAAGCATTATAAAATACAAAGTGTTGCCCAACAAAAAACACTTGGTCATTTTCAAATTGAGCTATTGAGCAGAGCCATGATTGTTGTGTGCCGAGCGTTGATTGAGCTCCTGAGTTCGTGAGTGCTATATTTCTGGACAGATACGATGAAAATAGCTAAGGATGTTATGGATATAACCGAAATGACCGCCGAGGAGGCCATGTAGGCCTTGACCAAGGGGGATGCTCCAAAAGGTGATGAGATTGTAGCAGAAATCCTGAAATCATCGTGCACGCCAAGACCCAAGAAGGACAAACAAGCGATGATTCCCATACATATGTCCTCGCAAAACCCACTGCACATCAAGTTGTCAATGGAGGAGAAGGGGAAGTCATCACCATAGAGACCGATGAAGAAGAGGAAGACCTAGAGGACCTAATCATCGCAGAAGACAAGGATGAAGGCATGGAGGAGGAAACTCAACCTGCGCACCCCCTGAAAAAGTTGCCCACCTATGTCCCCCTGCGAAAAGGGAAGGCTAAAGTGCCCAAGGACCTTGACGAGACCAAGAGCTCACTCCAGACCCCACTCCTCCCAAACAACATTATGTTTGAGGGCATGCACCTGGGACGGGTACCGAGCCTAAAATTCGAAGATTGGGACCTCGTTGACCACGAGATCTCCACGCAAAGATATCCGCACCGACAGAGTGACTCGAGGGTGAGTCACGATGTTTGTGTTGGGGGCCTGTTGGGCATGGAATTTTCCCCAAGGCATGTGTTCGGGCTTAAAGCCCAAATTTTGACCAAATATTGTTGTAAAAGCTCCGCGAATTACATGCGCGGGGCGCGAAAGTATAATAAAGTCACAGGGTTGTCCACCCTAGTTTTTGTAATGTAATGTCAGATGGATAGACCTACCCATGGTCCACGGACCATGGGATTGTATAAATAGAGCGAGGCTCTAAGTGTAAAAGAGAACCAATGAAAAGAAAATAATGGAAGCATGAGAAGTCTAAGTGATTGAGTCGAAGTGTAAAGTGTGTCTGTGGGTCGTAGAGTAGGAGAAGGATCTGCAGCTGAGTGCGCAGAGGCCTAGTAGTCCATAGATGAGTGTGTGGACCCCTGCATCTGAGTGCGCAGGGCGGATTGAGTCTGTAACCGTTGGAAGAATCAATAAAGAGAAGTTTTTCTATAATTCTGTGTATCTTTTCCCGGTTTAATGCATGATTGGATATAATTTGCAAGTGTATTGTTTATTTGTTGCGCGAACCTGTATGAATGTTTTATATTGTTAAGTATAACTTAAGACATTTAAGTAGGTGAAGGTTCTTAATTAGTAATGGAAGATAAATAAGTTCTCGCGTAATAGCGCAAAGCGCGACACACCCCCTGGTTAGGACTGCGCGAAGGTAGGGTATCAGGCCGTGAGGAACGAAAGGTGCACGAAGCCACCTACGCGTAGGAACAAACAAAGGACCAGTCAAACCTCTCAGACATCTCAAGGGTGTAGAAATCTGGTTCTAGCACCCTCCCATACTACTTCAGGTGAGAACACAGTCCATGCCCCGCGGACTGTTGTTGAAAGGGCCAGTAGTACAGGGATTTGTTTGGCTAATTAACTCTGAACCTGGGTCAGGCCCCAACAAGCCAACATCTTGTAATAAGTCCTTATTAATACTTGTTATGGTGCATCATAAGAGGTGAGGCTTTGAGAAATTGAAGGGTGAAAGTTAGATACTCTAGGTTTCACTGGTGTGCTAGTGTCTTCATCACAATATTGCAACTCAATAGCATAGATTTTAACATCTTGTCATGTGCACTATACTTGCAATTTTGTCTCTTTTTTGTCTATTCCATGCATTATCAAATGTCTCTCAATAGTTATTTTAACATGTACTCATCGCATCCTCCTAATTCAGCATGATTCCATGTATCAATGGCACAACATTGGTAGTTGTTTTTTTTCGACAGGTATACTTGAAATGGCCAACACAATGTTGATATGCAATTATCATGTGTGCTTTTGTTTGCACCGCCTCACCCTTCCAGTTCACTATTGGTTGTTTGTTGAATGTATATTCTCTTTGAGTGAACATAATATAGTGTATTACATATTCCCTTGTGATGTATAGACTTATAGTCTCGATGTTGCATCATTTTTCTAATAGATGTCCGAAAAAACAAGAAAACAATGAAGTAGAAGCTCAAGAACCAAAATGGGAACAAGTAAAAAATAAAAAGACAGCATGTAAACATCCTTCTCAAACCTCTTCATTTCCTCAATCTCCTTCTCACTCGGCCCCTATTCTCTCAAATCCCCTCCCTTCCCCCTCTTCTCCTTTGCCTCCTTCCATCCCTCCCCTCCCTTCCCCCAACCTTCTGGTCTCTAACCCATTTGACCCTCTTGAAGAGCCTACCATTCCCTCCTCTCCTCCTCCCTCATCCCTGATTCTCCCTTTTCCATCCCTCCTCTCCCAACCTCCCCCTTAGCCCCCTCCCTCCCTATTTTGATCGAATCCTAACAAGGAACCAATCATTATTGATGAGCACTAGTATTGTAGCAAGAATGCTGCAACTCTTGGAGCTACCAGCTTTACTTTATCAACCCAGGGTTCGTACAAACTTGGAGATGATAGTGATGTATGCATAAGTAAAAGTGATGGTTCTTCATTTTGCCATTGTTTAGCTGGCAAGAGACCACTAGGGCTTTCAAGTAAGACTTCTATGGATTCAGAAGAAGATTGATTGCTGATGAAAGAAAGAGAAATCTACTCTAGGAGAAAGCTTGTCTACTGCAATAAGGAAAATGACTGAAATCCTATGCTAAAGACACACCATTCTCTAACTAACTATTGAGAAAATATGCCTCACAAGAATTCCAAGCTAACATGTATGAAATGATATTATCTAAAGCATGGAAGTTCGAGACATCAAACATCACTACTGTGCATGTAAAGGACTGAAGTAAATATGTTTTGTTATTTTTATTCTTTTTATGGAAAATCAAGTGTAAACCCTAATCTCTTTTGGTGATGTGGCAGGTGGCTTAGTGATGTTGGAGGATGGTTGGGAGGTTTTGGATACCCTTGGGTGACATGGTGTGACTTCCTAGAGTTTTTCCCTCAATTTTGCCTCAAAACGGGCCACTAAAGGAAAACCTACATGATGTACTAGAAACCTATAGGATTCCCTATATTTCTACAGGATACAGCTGAGAGAAAAACTATGGGTGCTAGAGGTGATGGAAGGCTTAGGGAAGGTGGTGGATGTGTGGAATGGAGTGAGAAAATGCCTAGGATCACTCAGAACTCAAAACCAAGGTTAGGAGATGGTTGGATTTGCTCAACATGCTTGGAGGAATTTCTATGTAAAATGATGAGATTGGTGAAGGTCTTGGTGAAAGCAAGGAATGATTATGGATGGATGAAATTGGAAGTTGGTTTCTTGCTATGAGATCTCTTTATACTTTTGAAGAACTTGCTCTGCATCAAACATTTATAATTGCCAAAAAGTTATGTACACAAGAAGAATTCTAACAAGCTAGAAAAGCATAATATAATGAGCTAACTGTTTACTTCATGCATGAGGAAAATTGCTGAATAAAATGGAATCATGGATGATATTTATTGTAATACTGAAGACGGAAAATATGGTAATTAAATCCTACACTTTAAAAACTGATCAAATGATGGTTCAAGTACAGTAAACTCTAAATCTTATGAGAAAATGGAAATATGTGTTTTTGGGGTTGCATAAGGGTCTTTTCCTCAAATCATGATCCCTGAGGGAAGAGGTCAGGCCAAGAAACCTATTGACAACTTTCTGGTGCTCCTTTTATCCCTTCTAACCTGCTATTGAAGTAAAGCACAAATGGAAGCAAACTAATAAACAACTAATCAAATCTACATTACTTGTAATGAAATACTTCTAAAGACAATTCAACGATGAATCTATGAAACTAAGCTAAGCATACAAATACAAGAAGAGGATCCTTTGCTGCTAGGATTAGGCCCTAACCCAAGAGCTTCAACCCTCTAATTTAACTCAGTGTTGGATCAAGAAAAAGCTCATTTTCATTATAAAAACATAAAACTACATCAATGTCTTTCACAAGTCTAGAGATTGAAAACAACTAGTGTTTTTACAGCAAAAATTCGAATCCTAATGAGGCTCTAGGCCTCTATACTTATACAAATGAAGTCCCTAACGACTTCCTTAAAACTAGGGAGGCTTGACTCCCAAACTCAAGATGAACTAACTCTTTGTCTATCACTTGCTCAGCTACCTTTTGATCTTCATCACTTGGCTGATTGCACTTTGAGCTGGTGTGATTAATGGAGGAATATTCAAATGGGGGAGGAGTAAATGAGGAGGATTTACCTCATATAATCTCTCTACCTTTTCCCATTCGAGTTTCAAACCTTAGTCTTGCCAAAATTCCTTGATTTTCTCTTCCAAACCTGCATTCAATGCATATTAGTCCACTGGGCATAATATCTCACTTTAACTCATCTTATTAAACAAAATATAATCAAAACATGTAATAAATTGTGAGAAGAATTGATTTGACTAGCTAGGAGGTGAATTAAGGCCCATATAATTACCCAATGATGAGGCTCATCATCACCCCCTTATTAAAAGTGTTGCTCATCCTCTGAGCAACTCAATCAATATCCATGTCTTTCATAGCTCTAGTGGCCTCCCTGACATCCCATGCTTATGTTGTGGTTTCCTCTTCTTGTGCATAGAATCCTACCTTCTTTTCTACCTCCTCCCACTGCTTTCTTTCTTCTTCTTCCTTCCTTCCTTCTAACATCCCCAAGAGCAGTGGTGGACTGAGTCTCAAGCCAATCCAATTGACTTTGAGCCTTTGGATGGATTGCTTGTACATGGGTGTCCTAGTCAGTGCTTCTCTCATCCTTTGAGAAGAGTGTTACTCTCTAATCTTCAAACTGTATGGCAAAATATTCCATCTCCTTAGGCAAGCTTGCATGCTGTCATCCCCTAACAATCTAAACATGTCCGCAAAATGTGTAATGGATTTCTCTTGGGCAGCAAGATACCTAGGTGCAAGTTGAGGATCATTTGCAATTAAATTATGTGTGCTAATGATAGCCATTGGATTGGACTACTCAACTCTGATCATAAGAGGTTATGTTTGTTCCCTTGCCAATATCCTCTTCATTTCTGCAGCCCTTTCTTCCTCATGGTTCATCCATGATGCCAAAGCCATCCACTGTAAATCCCCTAGCTTTGCATTAGCATCCCATACATTCATATCTGTCAAAAGCCATGTTATGCAAGTAGAACTTAAACATCTTATCCCTATCTTCCAATGTGCTTTGATCACAAAGATCAATGAACTATCTATAATCCTGGAATTCCAGCCATTGTTCCTTAAGGTATAGTGCATATGACTTAGCTGGCATCCTGCACTGGATTGCTTCCAAAGATAGATTGGCCATGGATGCCAATTGATTCTCTCTTTCTTGCAGTTGTCCTTTCAACCATGCATTTTCTGCCTCCAACTGATTTTTCATTATGGCCTCTCTGTCCCTCAAGCTACTTAGTTCCCTTCCCATCTCTTTGAGCTTCTCCTCTATGTGACCAATGTCCTCCACTCCCTTGGACTTGAAAATCTGCATCCATCTATGGGTTCTGGCTCTTTCTTTCTCAAGCTCAAAGAATAATGGAATGGCAATTTTTTTGTGGAATGACCCTACCCCCCTCAATAAATATGTAGTAGGAGTCAAGGTTAGGTTGAGGACTAGGTTCCCTTAGCTTTGGGTCCTCTCTATTTGTTTTTGGCTACTTACTACTTTCTTCATCCAATTTTTGAGTTCCCTGTAGGTTTAGCAAAGTTTCCTATAGGACTGCCTCTGCTTCATGTAGGTCCTGTTGTGTATCCTGTAGGATGTCTTTTCCTTTGGATCGGGTAGATCTAGTTACAGATCTTCTCACATAGGTGATAGGAGACTTAGGGGAGTTTTGTGCCGAGGATCCTTCTTCTTGAGTTTTTATAAGAGGAGCCATCTTCTCCTATTGTTTAGGTGAGTCCTCAATAACAATGGGAACCTTGGTTGGAGTTTGGGGTTTTCCCTATCTTATCCTTGTACTTTTCCTTGTTCTGAAGTATAAGGGGGTTTGCCTCTGTCTTTTTCCTTTTTGTTTGATAGGGATGCTAAGGGAAGTGAGGGAAATTGTTTCCTCTCTCTTAGTGGGTTCTGGAGACACCCTATGTGACTCCTCCTTATCTTCTTCCTCCTCTTTTCCATTTCCCTTTGTACCTATGCCTTTCCCCATGTCTTCTCCCTCTATATCCTTATCTTGTTTATCAGTTTCCTCCTTAACATATTCCTCTATTTCTTCATCACCTTCTTTCTCTTTCTCTTCCTCTTCATCCTCATCTATCTCCTCTTCATCCCTCTCTTCTTCTTCTCCATATTTTTCCGTCTCTTCTTCATCCTTTTCACTGACAGTAGGGCTAATATCATATGTGAGAGCTTTGATATCCTCATCTATCTGCATGTCTCTAAAAATTTCCCATTGGATAGGGATTCTGAGGTTTTGGGGGCATCTTCTATGATGATTCTAATTAACCCATGGTGGGCTAACTATTGGTAGTTTCCTTCCTATACCTTTATGCTTGTATCTATCAGTGATTTCAGAAGGAAGTATGGTATGCTGAGCCTCTGGTGAGGAGGTGTTTCTGCTCCAAACCTCAATTCCTCAAAAAGCCTAAAGTGATATCCATAAACCACACTATACCTACCTTCACATGATATGTATTTTATAAGTTGGTAGCTTACCTCATTCCAGGGGTATGGTAGGATTTTTCTCCTTACTCCATTCTTGTCCTCAATGGGCTCCTCTCCCTCTAAAAAGAATTTCTTCTTGGCAATCTGGCTATCTCCCATGTCTTCCTTTCTCCAAGGCACTCCTATGGGAAGTGTGGTAATTCTACTTATGAGTTCAGGGGTGAGCTCTATGGAGAGGTCTCTCACCCCAACAGTGGCATGGGTTCTGGTTAGTAGAATGAGGGAGAGAGCAAAATCTCGAGCCACTTCATCATCATACCCCCTCAATTTCTCAAAATACCCCATCCAATTATGCCTTGTGAATATTCATAACACAGGAGGGTGTTGGTGAATCCTCACAGTGTTAATGGGATTCCTTCTATTAAACCCCCCTATCATTTTGTCTGGTGAATTTTGAGGAGCAGAGATGGTTGATACAAATTTTAATGTAGGAGGAAATGGGACTGAAATACTTGAGGAGACAATTCCCTTACACAACTATCAAATTCACTCAAACTAGGAGATTTTTCTATTCTATTCACTTGGAAAAATGGAAGGAAATGCAGAGTCTACCTCCTAATGGTGTTTGTTGTAGCCAACACCTATGTTTTCCCCTCTGAAACTGCTCTCAGCCAATCCTGTAGACTGTCTGACTGTATCCTATAGGATTCTGTTGAAGCCCCGAAAATCGGGTCAACAACAAGGGGGATACCCACCCGGTCTGGACCTTGGTTGGCATCTCCTTATCTGTTTGGTATAGCGGGTCCGACTGGGGATAATGGGACCAGTTTCCCAATTTAAGGGTGTGTGTGTGTGCAGAGTTGGATGACGCTGATCTAAGAGTACTTAAAGCTAATTTAATTCAAAATTTTAAACTAACTCTATGCTATTGTAATCTAATGAGAAACAACACATCTAATATACGCTAACTCGGGGTGAATTTCTTCTATTATGCGATCTAAAGAGATTTCAAACAATAACTAGTAATAAAGATCATTCAGCTATCATAAGAATAGAAATCAATTAAGATAAACCACTTTGCATAAAAAGTTAGGAAAAACAGTTGTGAACAGCGTATCGTATAATAAGTTATTCATATATCAAACATAAATAAATGACTCCACCGTACGAAAGTGCCAAATGGTAACTCATACATTCATGCAGTAACATATAAACAACTAAAAACTGTATATCACTTTAAGAATATAAACAGAAACAGTGAAGAGATAAAAGTACCATTTATGACTGGTTCCACTCATAATCTTCAAGCAACAATGATTTATCTCTCCTTGCTCTAACATCTACTAAGAGTACAGAAGTGCAACATAAGTAGCGGACATCAAATGCAAACATTAATAAACCTTGATCCATCCATTCATCAAAACCCCCTCCGAGGGTGCAAAAGTGCATGTTCTGAGGACAAGTTTTTTGACAAATTTCTGGACCCTTCTCCTAATGCCTGAGAAGGGTTTAAATACTGCTAACTAATTAACTTAATTACATAAATTTAGGATACGGTTTTAAATGACCGCCCTTCTGCTAAAGCAAAACTATTTCTAAAAATTGAATCTAATTCCTAACCATTTCTGTATTTGCTCCTTAGTACTGCAAGCATGCAACATTCGCCTGGGAAGAGTCGGTTGGTCGCCTTCTGCTTTCATTTGAGCTATGAAAATAGAAATAACAAGCGCTGGCACCACTTTCTGGTAAACTAGAAGATATTTTCGAGAATCTTCCTCTGGCTGGGTGTATTCACTGCGTGTATACTTGGTAATAACCCAAATTTCTCTCAAACTGATTCTGCTTTTGCTATTTTGGTTTCTGGCCTTGCGAACGACTGAATAAGTTAGGGACTTTTCTCTCTGAACAATTTTCTGCATCGAAAACTGCCTTTGTTCTTTGTTCCGGGCTTTTCTGGTGCGTTTTCCTTCTTTAGCGCCTTTTTTTCTTTTTGCTTTACCGAGCATAAGCTTCAGGATCTTTTGTAAACATGTTGCTTTTGTGCGCCTTTGACTCTGAGTTTTGGATGGCCTATTGACATCAGCATCTGTTGAGTGATACTCTGGAATCTGTGGTCCTGTTGCATGCGGCATCCGTTTATGAAGGCATCTCTTCTCTGTTCTCCGAGCATTGACGCTTTCCCCTTTTCCTTAGATGTTTCCTGCACATTGCTTTATGTTATTTCCTGTCTTACAGTTTACGCAAAGGAAAAGAGTAATGATAATAAAGATTGACATGAAAGCTTTAAGCTCTTATGAATGCATAATCATGACACCCATAACGAACTGACTCTTCGAAAAACACAAAACTGTCCTTCTTGAATACTTTGGCGTACAATCATTAATTTCTTTTAAGGCGTGCGCCCAATTTTGGTTTACGGACAACTTTCCTTGAATACTGTGCCAAGGAAAATTTGCGATGGGTGATTTCTGCGACTCGCATCGCAGCATCGCAGATCGCGTCGTCAAGATGTGTCATCGCAGAAATTCATGATCGCATTTATCGTAGATCGTGTTTAGTCATTCAATCATTGTATGCTGCTTACGCGATGTTGCGATATGCGACGTCACATATCGACCGTCAGAGATTTCTTAAGATTTTTCATTTAGGGGCGCTTCATAATGTATGCGATGCGATGAATTTTGCGTCGCTTCTTCGCAGTTTATTATGCTCATAGGAAAACGTTTCATTCTCTTCTCGCGATGCGATACAGCTTTAAGGAGTTGAATACAAAAATTTTCATAAAATGTTTTTTTTTTTTTGGATTTTTATTAAGGGTCCCCATTTGCTTGGTGTTATTGTTAATACCAAACAAAGAGGGGGGTTTTTGGTGGCCACAACAATGGCGATTCACTGGGAAGAACCAGTTATCTCTGCTTTTCTATTGAATTTTAAATTCCAAAGCAGAAAAATTTTCATAAGTCTAAATTTTGTTATGGACAGATAGAGTACATTATGCCTTATCCTATCAATGATATTTTGTTTCAACCTTTTTCTATTCCAATTGTTTGCTTCCTCAGGCTTTGTCCTTGCATTTACATCATCCATTACTTGGTCTTTTAAAGATAAAATAAGGTCTTCTCTGTGTGCTGGCTTTTAAAATATGCTCATTTGCCGTAGGTAGAGCCTCTGCTGCCAGCAGGCGTCCATAGCCTCGACAGGGTTACCTGTTACCCAGCAATGATCCTTTATCCTGCTTAAGGTTATTTACAACTTTTCAAAGAAAAACCCATTTTGACACTTTTTTCCTTTTTTATTCTCTAAAGAACAATGTCTTGGTTTGGTGGCCAAATTATGACACAGTCATTCACTTGATTTACACTTTTGCTGAACAAGCTGGCTCGTGATGAGACCCCTTGTCTTTTGATTGCAACAATCTTTAGTCGTTGCCCTGTTTTGGTGGACAGTATTAGCAAAGTCAGCAAGTTATAATATCTGTGATCATGATAAGCCGGCTCGTGATGAGACCTCTTATTCTTTGAGATATAGTGTTTTCTCGGATTGTTCCTCTAAATGCTGTGATTTTCTTTAGCAGGGAGGAAATCATTGTTTTTCCTTAAGAAAGCTCTGGACGACAATAATAGAGTTTGAAAACAGCAGTTTTACAGAGAATATTTATTTTGTTATTGATACCTTTCATTGTGCTGATATAAAACAATTTCTTCGCTAAAGGTTGCTTTCATCAAATTTTTTGAAGTTGAGACTAGTATCATATCTAGGCTAAAGTAACTCTATTTGTCAATAATAAAGATCAGATTTTTCGAAAAATTTTACTATTTGTACAAGCGAAAAAAAAATTAAATTAAATAAATAAAAATAAAAAAATCTGATAGAGAATTGGTGTCTTTTTCGTGAACTCCTGTAGTAACCATCTACAACTGGTTTTATTTATAAGAAAGAAAAGAAAAACTAAAAATATCCTAAAAAATAGAAGAATAATCTTCTATGGAAAATATATTTTAAGGATTTGTCCATTAACAGGCAAAGAATCCCTTCTACCTGCTAAATCCTGCAACACAAACGTTGATGGGCCTATGACTTCTACAATCTGAAAAGGACCAAGCCACATCTTCTGAAATTTTGTATGTTTGCCCTTTCCTTCATGAGCCTTATCCCATTTCAAAACTAGATCTCCCATCTGAAAAAAAATTCTGGTCATTATGCTTGAATCAAAAGAGGATTTTATTAGCGCTTGGTGATGAGCATGGGTTTTCTTAGCTTGTTCTCGTCGTTCTTCTAATTTAATTAGTTCCATTTGTCTTAATTGTAAGGAGGAAGTGGATACTTCATCGATGTATTGTACTAAAGAAAAGGAGGGGATCACTAAGTGAGTTGGAAGAACCACTTCCTTCCCATAAACTAAATTAAAGGGAGAAGTGCCGATTGAAGCTTTCTTCGTTATTCTATCTGCCCATAAAGCATTTACCAACGTTTTGTGCCAATTCTTTTGGTTCTGGTCAACTGTTCTTTTAATAATCCTGATTAGGTTTTTATTTGTTGACTCAGCTAACCCATTACCTTGCGGATAGTAGTTGGCCGAATATTTCAGTTTGAACACTCTTTTAAGTGCAAACTCAGTCATTGTATTCCCAGAAAAGTATGAGGCATTATCAAACATTAAAGCCGTTGGCAATCCAAACCTAGTGATTATAAATTGATCTATGAATTCAATGATGTTTTCAGAATTAGCTGTCTTGAGAGGAACTACTTCTACCCATTTAGTAAAATAATCTGTTGCCGTGAGCATGTATCTATGCTGCTTAGAAGAGTGAGGAACGATCTCACCTATTATGTCCAAGCCCCACTGACTGAATGGTTGCTCGATGTTTACCGGTTGTAGTGGCATGGACGATTTCTTTTGTCTCCCTGCAGTAGTTTGGCAGACTTGGCATTTCCTCACGTAACTGTGTGAGTCTTTGAACAGCGTGGGCCAATAATATCCTGCACGTAAGATTTTATGTGCAGTAGCATCTCCAGCATAGTGTCCGCCTGCTGGTCCATCGTGGAGTTCCTGCAAAACCTTTTCGGCTTCAGTTTTCTCAAGACACCTAAGAAGAACAGAATCGTAATTCTTTTTAAACAGAACATCATTTATGAGCTGATATTGTTTAGCTTTCAATCTCAGAGCTCTTTTCTTGGTGTGATCCAGGTGTGATGGATCATACCCGTTCTTAAGATAATAAATGGTGTCAGCATATAATGATTCTGCATCGTTTAGGCTTACCTCATACATTTGCACCTCTTCAGATGAATTTTCAGGAATTTGCGATGCTCCAGCCAACATTTTGCAGAAGCCTTGACCTCTCACAATGCTTGCTGGTTTGATCTCAAGGTCGTATTCTTGTAAAGCGGTGATCTAATTTGCTCTTTTTTCACCCACATCCTTCTGTATTAGAAGATTTCTTACCGCTAGAAACGGTACTATGACCTTAGTATGGGTTTTAAGTAAGAAAGGCCTGAAATATTTGACCGCTTTGAAAACAGCATATGCCTGTTTCTCCACGTCTGAATAGTTGATTTCAGCACCTTGTAAATTCGAGCTAAAAAATGCGATTGGAGCTTCCGCTTTCTCTTGATTTTCTTGAGTTAGAATCGCGACATATGATTTCTCTGAGGCAAATGTGTATAAGATAAAATATTCTGAAAAAATCGGGGTTGCTAAAGATGGAGCGTTAATGATAGCTTGTTTGATTAGGTTGAATGCTTCATGCTCATCTTGACCCCATTTAAAATTTGAATTCTTTTTAATCATGGTTTGCAAAGGAGAAACAATTCGTGAAAAATCTGGGAGAAATCTCTTCACAAAATTGATTTGACTAAGGAAAGATTGCATGGATTTTTTGTTATGAGGTAGGGATATTTCAGAAATTTCTTTGATTCTGTCAGGCTCAATGTGAATACCAGATTTTGACACTATGAATCCTAGAAGTTTTCCTTCACTTAATGCGAAAAAAGATTTTTTTGGGTTAAGTGAAATCCCATACCTTAAACATCGTTGAAAGATTTGTTTCAAGTCTTTGAGATGGTCACTTCGCTTCTTGGAGTACACTGTTATATCATCCAGATAAATTACTACATATTTATTGACTAAACCCTTGAATGCGATGTCCATGGCTCTCTGAAATGTAGTGCCGGCATTGATCAAACCAAATGACATCTTCTGATATGCGTATGTGCCCCATTTAGTTCGAAATGTGGTTTTTAACTGATCATTGGGATGTACCAGCACTTGATTGTATCTTGAAAATCCATCCAAAAAAGACATTAGTTCTGAGCCTGCTACTGCCTGTAATATCTGCTCCATAGGTGGGAGGGGAAAATTGTCTTTTTGACAGGCTTTGTTGAGATTCCGAAAATCGATGCAGATTCAAATATCTCCGTTTTTCTTTCTAACGGGTACCATATTGGAGACCCATTTGGAATGTCTGACGGGGAAAATTATTCTGGCTTTTAATAACTTATTTAGCTCAGTTTTTATCTGATTTTTTAAATTGGGGTGGATTTTTCTGAGTTTCTATTGGACAGGTTTTTCGCTGTCAATCATAGGGATAGTATGTTGAATGATAGAAGTGTCGTATGTCTTCAGCTCATCGTAATTCCAGGCAAAAACATTTTTGTATTGTCTCAAAAGACGAATATACGCTAGTTTTTCTTCAGGGGCTAGGCCGTGGCCTAGATTAACGTTTTGTGGTTTATCATCGGTTCCTAGGTTTACTAATTCGTAGTTCATAGTTGAACTGTAGAGCTTAGAATTGGTAGACCTTTTAAACCGACTTTTCAAATCGTATAAGTCTTCCAACTTAACCACCGATTTAGGTATAGCATTATCAGTGCTATCTTTTTGTATTTGTCAATCATGATGGTCTTCGTCAATTATTTGATTGGAGTAGGATCCTTCAAAAGTGAGGAAATTTACAATATCAGGATCTTCATTGAATACTCTCCAGTTTGTAATGTTGTCAGGGATGGACGGTCTAAAGATTAATTCTATTGAGAATCTATCTGGACTAAAATCTTCGGAGGGAATAAGTCTAGAGGCTACGTTAGCTAAAAGGTCTGCGCTCGCGTTTTGGAGTCTTGGGATTGACGAAATATTGAATGCTATGAAATGCTCAGTCAGATCTTGTACTAAAGATTGATAGTGTTTCAAATGACCTGATAGGCAATGTATGGTGTTACGTACCTGTTTGACGACAATCTCATAGTCTCCGAAGACTTGAAGATACTTGACGTTCAGCCCGATTGCTTTGTATAGCCCTTGCACCAAGGCCTCATATTACGCTGTATTGTTTGTGCAATCGAATTCAAGTCTGCACGTAAGCATGGTCTTATTTCCTTCTGGACTAATCAGAACGCACCCTGATCCTGCTCCTTCGTTAGATTTAGAGCCATCAAAATATAATTTCCAAAACAAAGATGTATTTACAGGTTTGTCTACAAAATTAACACACTTTGAATTATCAGTTTGGGAAAAAATTTCGACTTGGGACAAAACTGAATTTTCTAAGTAAGGTGATGTATGAGCATTGAAATTGCTAAGGAAAGAATCTACCAAGTAATTGCCTATGATACTGTTGTTATATGCTATTGCTTCATTTTATCCCTCCAATTCTGTTACTATGTACTTCTGGTGTAATTCTCGTTCAACCTTTATTTGATTCGGTTTACCATTGTAGGGTAACCACATGTGCGACCAATCAGTTTAGAAGTATGCATGGAGTTTTTTGGACCAATCCTTGCTAAGAATCAAGCCATAGAATTCTGGGATATCAGCTACTAGAATGTCAATAACCTGACATACCTTCGGGTTAGATGACAATCTTATGGTCACTTGATTAAGTTCACCAATCACTTCGACTTGAGATCGATCAAGCTGAACTATGCGCACTGCGGATTTTTGTGGTTGAACATTCAACTTGGCACATATTGATCTGGGTAAAATATTTGTTGAAGCACCAGAATCTACCAAACAATTGTGCACATTTTTATTGAAAATTTCATAAGTGAGAAGAAAAGGGGGAGTGTGAGACCTTGATCTTCCTCCAATCAAGGCGATGTCATTTGGATCAATCTTATTGATCGTGTTGGTTGGAGGTCTTCCCATGTTTTGGGAAGCTACAGTTGTAGGCAAAGATGTAGTAGGCACGGCATGTAATTCTTTCATCATTATCTTCTGTTGATGTTTCAATTTGCTCAATTCATAAAGAGTGATATTAGCCCTAGTCTTTTTCATGTCATCAATAATATTGTATTCCATTTCATCCGACACTATCAGTGTTCTTGATGGAGGTGTTTGATCTGGTTGGACTGGGCTAGATTGAGTCACTTTAGCGGTCGTTTCTTTGTTGCGACTTTATCTTTTGCTGCAGGGCTTGCGCCCTTCTGCTTAGGGGTAGTTTGGGGAGGATCAAGTTGATTTTTGCTTCGTGTGCTAACCGGAAATGCTTCTTGATCTTCTTCTTGTGGGAGGATGAAATCCCACATTCCTTGTAGTTCCACAACTTCTTCGTCATCGGTCTGCCCTTCAGTGGTACTCTCTTCTTCTTCCTCTTCTTCGGATTCGACATTTGAGATAGCGTTGGGTGGTTTCACATCCATTGAAGGGCCTCTTTTAAAAGCTCTGTAGGGCTTTTTTGAAGAAGTTTCTGCTACTTGTTTTTTTATGTCAATCATCTCATTGGACATGATCTTTAATACTTTTTGCAATCCTTCCAAATCGAAAGGGTCTTTCATTTGTTTCTTCTTGGAGTCTTCCTTGAAGGTGACTTTTTTAGATTTGCGTTCCTCTATCGCAGATATCTTTTCCAGGGCTACTACGTGTTTCTCTACTGCTATCGCCTCTGTCAGGTTTTAACCTAAGGTTGTTTTATTTGCCCTATCCACGAAGATTGCTAACTTTGATGGTAAGGCCGTAATATACCATTCACATCGTACTTCTTCGCTGGGTTGGGAAGCAGTGGGAATTTTGTTGAGGATTTTATTGAACCGTAAATTGAAATCTTTGATGGGTTCTCTAGCCTCGGCTTTAAGATTGGATAGGTCATTGATTAACGTTGTCGTTGATCTGTCATCACCAAACTTGGTAAGGAATTGACTTTGAAAAATGTCCCAACTTGTGATAGACCCGGAAGGTAATGAAAAGTACCATGACCTGGCTGTTCCTTGCATTGTATAGGGAAAAAACCGGACAACAGCATCCTCGTTGGTAACTCCGTTGAGATTGACAGAAAGCATGAAATTGTTAATGTGCTCTTCAACTAGCATGCCTGCTTCTGGATTGAATTTGGGTAGCCATTTCTCAGGATGGGCCGGTATTTGGCTCAGGGGTGGAGGCATTAAAACTGCCCCAGGATTGTTCCATGGAGACTAGGCCATCGTTGAGCTGCTGGTAAATGAAAATGCAGAGGATGATCCCTGAGGGTGGGAAGATGAAGATATTATGATCTTAGATGATTGAAGAAGAGGGGTTGTGGAAGATGGATGAGTGGTTTGGAATGAAGATGTGGGGCTGACTTCGCGGTGAGGGAGTTGAAATGGACGATGTAGATGAAAGAGTCTCACAGTCAGACTCTTGTGGTGTTTTCCTTGCTCTTTTCCTGGTGGGGAGAGGGAATTCAGTTGGCTGGATGCCAAATTTTTCACTCTTTAATCTGGTCAGGGGATGAGCAGGATTGTACTGCGAAGTCATGCTGCTTTGAGATTTATCAGACCTCTGTGTAGAAATAGAAAATCCCTAGAGTTTGTGAATCAGAGTTTGAACTTCAGGGGGTTCAATGGTAGATTGGTCTGAAAAATTAGGGTATGTAGCAGCTGTTAATACTCGAGCGACTTCTAACTCTAGATTTAAACGTACTGGAGAAGTCGGGGGAGTTGATGAGGGTGATTTACTCTTAGAATGGTATTTAGATTTTGATTTAGGTGCCATTCATAGTTCGGGCCCTCCTTCTAGCGCAAAATATGTTGAAGCCTCGAAAATCGGGTCGACAACAAGGGGGATACCCACCCGGTCCGGACCTTGGTTGGCAGCTCCTTATCCATTTGGTATAGCGGGTCCGACTGGGGATAATGGGACCAGTTTCCCAATTTAAGGGTGTGTGTGTGTGCAGAGTTGGATGACGCTGATCTAAGAGTACTTAAAGCTAATTTAATTCAAACTTTTAAACTAACTCTATGCTATTGTAATCTAATGAGAAACAACACATCTAATATACGCTAACCCGGGGTGAATTTCTTCTATTATGCGATCTAAAGAGATTTCAAACAATAACTGTTAATAAAGATCATTCAGCTATCATAAGAATAGAAATCAATTAAAATAAACCACTTTGCATAAAAATTTAGGCAAAACAGTTGTGAACAACGTATCGCATAATAAGTTATTCATATATCAAACATAAATAAATGACTCCACCCTACAAAAGTGCCAAATGGTAACTCATACATTCATGCAGTAACATATAAACAACTAAAAATTGTATATCACTTTAAGAATATAAACAGAAACAGTGAAGAGATAAAAGTACCATTTATGACTGGTTCCACTCATAAGCTTCAAGCAACAATGATTTATCTCTCCTTGCTCTAACATCTACTAAGAGTACAGAAGTGCAACATCAGTAGCAGACATCAAATGCAAACATTAATAAACCTTGATCCATCCATTCATCAAAACCCCCTCCGAGGGTGCAAAAGTGCATGTTCTGAGGACAAGTTTTTTGACAAATTTCTGGACCCTTCTCCTAATGCCTGAGAAGGGTTTAAATATTGCTAACTAATTAACTTAATTACATAAATTTAGGATACGGTTTTAAATGACCGCCCTTCTACTAAAGCAAAACTATTTCTAAAAATTGAATCTAATTCCTAACCATTTCTGTATTTGCTCCTTAGTACTGCAAGCATGCAACATTCGCCTGGGAAGAGTCGGTTGGTCGCCTTCTGCTTTCGTTTGAGCTATGAAAATAGAAATAACAAGCGCTGGCACCACTTTCTGGTAAACTAGAAGATATTTTCGAGAATCTTCCTCTGGCTGGGTGTATTCACTGCGTGTATACTTGGTAATAACCCAAATTTCTCTCAAATTGATTTTGCTTTTGCTATTTCGGTTTCCGGCCTTGCGAATGACTGAATAAGTTAGGGACTTTGCTCTCTGAACAATTTTCTGCATCGAAAACTGCCTCCGTTCTTTGTTCCGGGCTTTTCTGGTGCGTTTTCCTTCTTTAGCGCCTTTTTTCTTTTTGCTTTACCGAGCATAAGCTTCAGGATCTTTTGTAAACATGCTGCTTTTGTGCGCCTTTGACTCTGAGTTTTGGATGGCCTATTGACATCAGCATCTGTTGAGTGATACTCTGGAATCTGTGGTCCTGTTGCATGCGGCATCCGTTTATGAAGGCATCTCTTCTCTGTTCTCCGAGCATTGACGCTTTCCCCTTTTCCTTAGATGTTTCCTGCACATTGCTTTATGTTATTTCCTGTCTTACAATTTACGCAAAGGAAAAGAGTAATGATAATAAAGATTGACATGAAAGCTTTAAGCTCTTATGAATGCATAATCATGACACCCATAACGAACTGACTCTTCGAAAAACACAAAATTGTCCTTCTTGAATACTTTGGCGTTTAATCATTAATTTCTTTTAAGGCGCGCGCCCAATTTTGGTTTACGGACAGCTTTCCTTAAATACTGCGCGGAGGAAAATTTGCGATGGGTGATTTCTGCGACTTGCATCGCAGCATCGCAGATCGCGTCGTCAAGATGTGTCATCGCAGAAATTCATGATCACATTTATCACAGATCGTAGATCACGTTTAGTCATTCAATCATTATGTGTTGCTTACGCGATGTTGCGATATGCAACGTCGCATATCGGCCGTCGGAGATTTCTTAAGATTTTTCATTTAGGGGCGCTTCATAATGTATGTGATGGGATGAATTTCGCGTCGCTTCTTCGCAGTTTATTATGCTCATAGGAAAATGTTTCATTCTCTTCTCGCGATGCAATACAGCTTTAAGGAGTTGAATACAAAAATTTTCATAAAATGTTTTTTTTTTTTGGATTTTTATTAAGGGTCCCCATTTGCTTGGTGTTATTGCTAATACCAAACAAAGAGGGGGTTGTTGGTGGCCACAACAGATTCCTGTGTGATCCTGTAGGAAGTCCTCTGTGATCCTGTAGGAAGTCTAGTGCAGGAGAAATATGGATTTTTTCTCTTCTGTAGGTTGCTTGGGTACGAGAGCGATTTTGCTAGAGTGAGCCTTGAGGAGATGAATACATGGGTGCATGGGGATCAATGATAATTTCCTCTTATGGTCGAGTTGAGTGAGGTGGTGTGCTGGCAGTCGAGGTACGATTTTTTCTAGTTTTGGACTGTTGGTCCCCACTACCACCTCATCATTCCCCTCTCCTCATAATCAACTCCCACTTCGGGCATCCGTAGCCTTAACTGCTTTTGTCCTCCTCTTTTTTTGACTTGACTGCTGCCACGTGTGGGAGGACCAACTATTTTTTCTTTGTTGACTGAACAAAGGTGGCCAAGTTAATTGGCCATCTTTCACTTATAAACCAACTCGCTCACAACCTTTACATATTTTGACTACATTATGCAGACGAGAGAGTGAAGCGAGATACTTACCTGTTGTGATAATACGTTGTTGCAATTTGTTGAAGACATGAGGTGCTTGATGTGTGTTGGCTGCATGTTATTTTTTCTTCCTTTTTTTATTGCCCTCCAATGATTCCCTTATTGTGCAGGTACTTAGTGTTAAAGATGATGGTGGTGTTGTTGCTCTGGAGCTTCTTCTGCCCTTGGATCTTCATTCTCAAAGCTTGTTTCTACTAATGATTTTTATTCTGTGGGATAGGTTGCTACAAGATTTCCTACATGATGTCTTGTAGCTGCTTCTCCTTCATAATTATTAATCATTTCCACTATTGGGACTTGAGGATGATGACATGGATAGAGAGGAGGTCTAGGAGTGTGAATAATGAGAAATATATTCAGGTGTTTCCCCCTTCTTCTTCTTTTTTCATTTTTCTCTATGTTTTCTCTTGAAGACTGTGAATTTTTTTTTGCAAACTGTTTTTTTTTAATGATGAATGCAGGGGTGATCAAGGTGGAGAGAGGTATGGTAATGAAGTTGTGATGTAGGGATTTTAATTTTTTTGGCATGGCCAGGTCATTTTATCACCCTAGGGTTACTCCCTTTAGGATTCTTGAGCCATTGTAATTCCTACAAGATCATCATGTAGGTTTTCAAGGGATCCTGTAGGTTTTCAGGGGATCCTATAGGTGTACAGGGAATCCTGTAGAAAACACAGTACCCTTGCAAACTGAGGCAAATGAGTGAAAAAAATGGAAGAAATGGTGGAGTGATGAATGATAATGGATGGGGAAATAAAAATATGAGTGGAATAGGTCCATTTTCGATTCTCATTTGCTCTCTGATCGTCCTCCTGTTGACCTGCACACAATTCTTCATGATTTTTCTTTACTTTTTTCCTTTTTTCTTTTTTTTCGTGATAATAACTAACCTACCTCCAAGAGTTTTTCATTCTAGCTGCTTGCCCTGGGCGCCTCACAAGATGTTTTCATCCAAAGATCTTTTTTATTTCTCTTTTTTCTTTTTTATTTTGACACCATTGGGCCACCCCAAGACGTTTTTAGCCCAATAGTTGGACTCAGGCACCTCATGGAGATTTTCACCTCAGTCCTTATTTCTTTTTTATTTTTTTTCTTTTCTCGGTGACTTGATGAGGCAGGAGCTGAAACTTGCTCCACCACCATCATTGTTTTATTGATACCATCAATGAACTTTTGCTTTGACAATGGCCTTTTGTGAACTTTCAATATGTGCCCATTAACAAGTTGAGGGATGGCCTCTGCATCTATGGCCCTGATGTGCACTGAACCATTATCATGAAATCTCTCTGTAACATAAGGCCCTAACCATCTTGTCCTTTACTTTCCCTTAAAGTATTTATATCTGGAATCATATAACAAGGCCCAATCACCTTCTTGAAATTACTTACCCTTGATGTTCTTATCATGCTAGATCTTCCTCTGAATTTGAGTTACCTCTGTGTGTAGGAGGGCCTGCATTCTAAACTCATCTAAACCATTCAACTGGAGCAATCTCTCTTTTTTTGCACTGCTGAGATCTAGATCTAGTTGAGCTTCCATCCTCAATGTATTATACTCAAATTCAATGGATAGCAGGGCCTTTTTCCCATAGACCAGCTCATAGGGTGTGAATCCAGTGATGGTCTTCTAGGTGGTATTATAGGCCCAGGTGGCTTCAACTAGTCTATCTGCCCAATCTTTCATGTTGCTGCTAACCACTTTGGTCAGGATGCCCTCCAATGCTTTGTTGGTCGCCTTCACTTTCCCATTATCTTGTGGGTGATAGGGAGTGGAGGTTCTATGCTTGATCTTATGCGCTTAACAAGTCTTCAATCATGTTGGAGGTAAACTGGATGCCTTGATCAGTGATGAGTTCTCTAAGGTAACCAAATTTGTAAAATACATTCTCCCTTAAGAACTCATCCACCTTCTCCTCTGTTGTTTCCTTAATTTCCTTAGTTTCATCCCACTTAGTCAGATAGTGAGTGCACACAATGATATACTGCTTTTGCTTGGAAGGAGGGTCAATAGGTCCAATGAATTTCATGCCGCACTTGTCAAATGGCTCAAAATTCACTTGAGGTTGCAGAGGCATTTAATCTCTTGAAGTAGGCTTTCCCATATTTTAGCACCGATCACATTGACTAGTATATATTTTCGCATCTTGATGAAGAGTGGGCCAATAATACCTAGCTTGTAACACTTTAAATGTTGTCCTCTTTGCTGCAAAGTGACCTCCACAAGGCCCATCATGAAGGTCAGAAGGATGTCAAAGAATTCCTCCTCCCCGACACACCTTCTCAGATTTGATCTGGGCCTAATTTGAAGAGGTTGCCCCCAATCCAAATGAAGGGGGCGCTATTCCTCACAATATTGCTTTTCTCCTTGGAGGACAAATTCAGTGGGAACTGTGCAGATACCAAATAGTTTGCTATGTCAGCAAACCATGGAGAGAGAACTGAAATGGCGAATAAGTGCTCATCCAGTAATTAATCATCAACCATTCCCTCTTCACCTATAGGCAAAGTCAATCTAGACAAAAAAGCTACAACAACATTTTCCTTACCATGCTTATCAACAATAATTAGGTCAAACTGTTGTAGTAAAAGTAACCATCTAATTATCTAGGCATTCACATCATGTTTATTCATTAAATATTTGATTGTAGCATGGTCAGTATGTACGAATGTTTGACAGCCTATAATATAATGCATAAATTTGTTCAATGAATGCACAACAACCAGGAGCTCCTTTTCGGTCACTGTGTAGTTCAGTTCGACTTTGACGGATTCTGGCCTAGGGATGCTCCTATGGATTTGTGTGAGGCATAAGAATGAATATGAAAAGGAAGGGCCCAATTTGGGCCTCGGAGAATCATGCAATGGTTAACTTGTCCTTCAGGGTGTCCAGGGCCTCTTGACAAATTTTTGACCATACAAACTCAGATTCTTTGGCCAACAACCCAAATAAAGGAGAAGCCAACTTACTGAAGTCTTTTATAAACCTTCAGCAGTATCCAGCTAACCCTAGAAAACTTCTGACATCTCTCTGCTTTTGTGGAGGTGGGACCCTTTGGATGATAGATATTTTGTTTGGGTCCACCTGCAGTCCCTGCTTAGATATTGAATGACCTAGCACGATCCCTGCAGCCATCAAGAATTCACATTTTTCAAGACTAAGAGACAGGTTCATTTCAATTCATTTGTGCAGAACCTTACCTAAGTTGGACAAAGCCTTCTCGAAATCACCTCCATAAGGTGTAAAATCATCCATATAAATTTCTACCGCATCATGGACTAACTCGACAAAGATACTCAAGACTGCTCTCTGAAAAGTGGCGGGAGCATTGCATAGGCCAAAAGGAAGGACCCTATAGGTGAAATTACCCCAAATACAAGTGAAGGTGGTTTTATCCTGGTCTTCTGGGCTGATCTCGATTTGATTGTACTCGCTAAATCCATCTAGGAAAGAGAAAAACTTGTTCCTTGCCAAGCCATCTAGCACTTGGTCGATGAAAGGTAGAGGGAAATGGTCCTTCTTTGTGGCTTTGTTTAACTCCATGTAATCGACACAAATCCTCCACTTACCATTTTTATTTGGAACCAAAACCAAAGGAGAGACCCACTCACTATCTAAGATAGGATTAATGAATCCTGCATCTAGCAGTTTTTGCAGTTCTTCTTTGACTATATTTTTAAGAGCTGGATTCATCCTCCTTTGGGGTTGTCGGACTGGCTTGCAACCTTCTTTGATATAAATGTGGTGAGTACACACTGAGGGGTGCACTCCCTTCATTTCTTTGTAACTCCAAGCGAAGGCATCCAGATGTTCCTTTAGCATGTTGCACAAATTTTCTTCTTGGAGAACAGAAAGAGATGGATTGATTTTCAAGGCTCTCTCAGGGCTGAATTCTATGGTTTTGAAACGGATAGGGTTGGAATCGGCTAAGAATAGATCAATTTGATGGTTTTTTTTGGTTTCCTTTACTACTTCTTCTAAGGAAAATGTATTGGGAGTTGGACTTTGGAGTATGTGTTCGATTAAATCATCTTCATCCTATTGTCCCCTTCCCATGGTTGTTTTTAAAGTATAGAGTTGGGAAGAATAAACTTCATGTTCCTCCTCCTCTGCCAGCCACAAATGTAATTCATGTTCTAGAGATGGCTGAGCATGAGGATATAGGATTAACTTCTTGGACATATGCCCATTTTTTATGGTCATATTTCCAGCTCTGCAGCTAATGTAAGCATCGACAATGGCTAACCAGGGCCTCCCAAGGATGAGAGGGTAACTAGTAAGCTTAGCCTTAGTTGGAGAACTAGGAAATCTACAAGGTATTCCCAAGAATCAATGGAGACCATCACATCCTCCACAATCCCCTCGGGGGTTATTGTGGAGAGGTCTACAAGTTGTAGAACTATTGTGGTCTTCCTCAATGAACCTTGGAGTTTGAGCTTGAGCATGGTGTCCTTGGTCATCACATTAGTGTTAGCCCCAATATTGATCAAAGTTTGTGGGACGATGGTGCCATTGATGTGCACATCTACCACGGGGCTTCCAGGGTCCAAATACTTTGGACAAATTACCTATCCTAGCATTAAGTTGGATAATTGTCTAATGACATTAATGGTAGGGGCATCCCTTCTTATCTTGCTGGATGCTTGAAGCACTCCTCCTTAATCAACTTGTTGTAAATAGGTACATCTTTAATAGCTTGGTGAAGTGGAATTTTGACGCATAGGTTTTTAAGTTCTCCCAGAAGTTTCGTCTTTTCTGGAGTAGGCTTGAGTGGTTGGGTTAATCTCTCAGGAAAGGGTGGAGGATTTACTTTAAGCATGCTTTCCTCTCTTTCTTCCTCAACCTCCCTAGGTGGAGGTAGAGGTTGGTTTTTTGGAATTACTCTCCCAGATCTCAGGTTGATTTCCTAGATTTCCACAGCATAAGTTGGATAGGATGTCTCTCCACTATATATTTGTTGTGCCTATCTATTGTTCGGGTTCGAATTTGGCTGGGCAGGCATCTTAGGTTGCTTAGGTGGAGAAGAGTGTAAAATTTGTGGTTGGGTAACTGGTGAAGGCAATAAAGCTGGAACATTGTTGTATGGGGGCCTCCACCCCTAGGGTGGTGTGTTCCACTAAAGTTGTGGCAGAGCATATGGTTGAAATGACTGGCTTGCTAGCTGGGAATGATATTGAAGTGCAAAGGACCAAGGAGGAGGTGTAGACCAGGAAGGATGAGTAGGGAGGCCCAAAGAAGGTATGGATGTGGTCTGGTTGGGGTTGTAATATGCATGGGATGACCCTTGCATGCCCTGTTTGTATGGCCTAGGCCCATGAGGTCTCCTTTGGTTTATGTAGCAGAACTGCTCAGTGACCCCTTCAGCTCCTTGATATACTATTTTTAGTCCAGGTAGAGAAGGAAACTTGTCTGTGGAGTGGTTTTCTTCATAGACTGAGAAAATTTCAATAGAATTCAATGGATATTCGTTCCTAGGGAACCTCCTGGTGCATCTAGGACAAAAAATGGCCAAGGCTCTTTCTGCCTCCTCCTGCTTTCTCTTAATATGCATAGTTTCCATCTATAGGGCAAGGTTTTGCATCATCTCACTTTTGAAATCCTCAAGCATATTTCCAGTTTCACCCTTGATGGATGAATTGGAAGAGGATGGACTGACCATAGGTTGACTACCCCTACCATTTTTCCTAGCTGCCCTAGAATGGTTTCTAAAGACAGTCTTGATATCCTCATAGGGTAGATATCACCTCCTGCTAACAAGTGTAGGGATCTAGAAGATCTTCACTTACTCCTCTAAGCAGGACCAACTTCAGTGACTCAGGGTCAAGTGTGTACCTAGCCCTTTTGTAGCTAAGTTGGAATCTTTCTTCATGATCCTCTAGGGATTCATCATTGCCTAAGGTCATCGTAAAAATTGCCTCTTTAGTGTTTTTAGACCTACAGTAGTACCAATACTTGTTGTTTAAGGCTTGCTGCATCTGAGCCCAAGTTGTGATGCTATCTCCAAGTAAACCCATGAACTAGTGCAAAGTTGCATCCTTGAGAGTGGATGGAAATAGTTTCAACTTCTTCTCATCATTTGTATAGTCATAGGTTCGGCATATGATAGTAAACTCAAATAAGAAAGTGTCTGGGTCTTCTGTGGTCAGGCCACGGAAATGAGGAAGGGTAGAGGGGCTTATATTTTTCATCTTAGTGTCCCCATTGGTTTCCCTGATGGGAAAGGAACCCTCATTTCTTTCTCTATTTCCTCTATTTCTATTTTCAGCCCTTGGTTCAGTAGGAATGGGTTCTCCTTCTTCTTATTCCCCTGTAGATTCTTCAAATATGTCTCGTTGCTCACCTAAGGGTTCCTCCAGTTCACAGCCACGGAATAATAGGGAAGGTTCATTGTTTGAAGCAGTGGGGGTATTTGGAAAAAATTTCCCTAAGTTATCCCTATTCCTACGAGGCATGAAAAGAAAAAAAAATGTTTTGTTATGTGTTTTTTCAAAATTTGAAAGTAATGGTAGAATTGAAATTGCAGACTGAATAAAAACTACTAACTAAATGAAAAAAATTAACTACTTGATTGAAATATTACTTGTAGAATGGAAAGGAAAGAAAAGAATGTAGAATGAAAAAGGAAGCAAACTAAATTACTTTTTCATAAATGAAACTAAGAGTAGAATATTAGAAACAAGAAATAGAAGAAAGAAAGCAGTAATCACATATTACTCAAACACCTCCCCAGCAACGACACCAAAAAGTGATGAGGACCAGTATTGCAGCAAGAATGTTGCAACTCCTGGAGCTACCAGTATTACTTTATCAACCCGGGGTTCATACAAACTTGGAGGTGACAGTGTTGTATGCACAAGTAAAAGTGATGGTTCTGCCTTTTGTCACTGTTCAACTGGTGAGAGACCACCAGGTATTTCAATCCAAACTTCTATGGATTCAGAAGAAGCTTGATTGCTGGTGAAAGAAAGAGAAATCTACTCTAGGAGAAATCTTGTCTACTGCAATAAGGAAAATGACTAAAATCCTATGGTAAAGACACACCATTCTCTAACTAACTGCTAAGAAACTATGCTTTACAAGAATGGCAAGCTAACATGTATGAAATGCTATTGTCTAAACCATGAAAGTTCAAGACATCAAACATCACTATTGTGCATGTAAAGGACTGAAGTAAATCTGTTTTGTTCTTTTTGTTCTTTTTATGGAAAATCAAGTGTAAACACTAATCTCTTTTGGTGATGTGGCAGGTGGCTTATTAATGTTGGAGGATGGTTAGGAGGTTTAGGATATGGTTGGAAGGTTTGGGAGACCCTTGGGTGACCTGGTGTGGCTTCCTAGATATTTTCCCTCAATTCGGCCTCAAAACAGGCCACTACATGATGTACTAGAAACCTACAGGATTCCCCGTATTTCTACAGGATACAACAAAGAGAAAAAAGATGGGTGCTAGAGGTGATGGAAGGCTTAGGGAAGGTGGTGGATGGGTGGAATGGAGTGATAAAATGCCTAGGATCACTTAGAACTCAAAACCAAGGTTGGGAGATGGTTGGATTTGCTCAACATGCTTGGAGGAATTTCTATGTAAAATGATGAGATTGATGAAGGTCTTGGTGAAAGCAAGGAATGATTATGGATGGATGAAGTTGGAAGGTGGTTGTCTGATATGAGATCTCTTTATACTTCTAAAGCATCTACTCTGCTCTGCATAAAACATTTATAATTGCCAAAATTTCATGTACACAAGAAGAATTCTAACAAGCTAGAAAAGCATAATTTAATGAGCTAATTGTCTACTTCATGCATGAGGAAAATTATTGAATAAAATAGAATCATGGATGAGATCTAATGTAAGACTAAAGATGGAAAAGATGGTAATTAAATCCTACACTTGAAAAACTGACCAAATGATGGTTCAGGTACAGTAAACTCTATATCTTATGAGAAAATGGAAATTTGTCTTTTTGGGGCTGCATAAGGGTCTTTTCCTTAAATCATGGTCCTTGAGGAAAGAGGTGAGGCCAAGACACCTACTGATAGCTTTGTGGTGCTCCTTTTATCCCTTCTAACCTGCTACTGAAGTAAAGCACAAATGGATGCAAACTAATAAACGACTAATCAAATCTACATTACTTGCAATGAAATACTTCTAAAGACAATTTAACCATGAATCTATGAAACTAATCCAAGCATATAGATACAAGAATAGGATCCTTTGCTACTAGGGTTGGGCCCTAACCCAAGAGCTTCACCCTCTGAGTTAACTCAATGCTGGATCAAGAAAAAGCTCATTTTCATTATAAAAACAGAAAATTACATCAATGTCTTCAATAATTCTGGAGCTCGAAAATAACTAGTTTTTTTACAACAAAAATTTGAATCTTAATGAGGCTCTAAGCCTATCTACTTATACAACTTAAGTCCCCAACGACTTCCTTAAATCTAGGGAGGCTCGGCTCCCAAACTCAAGATGAACTAACTCTTTTTCTATCACTTACTTGGCTGCCTTTTGATCTTCATGACTTGGTTGATTGCACTACGAGCTGGTGTGACTAATGGAGGAATATTCAAATGGGGGCGGAGTAGATGAGGAGGATTTACCTCCAACAATCTCTCTCCCTTGTCCCATTCAAGTTTCAAACCTTAGTCTTGCCAAAATTCCTTGATTTTCTCTTCCAAATCTGCATTTAATGCATGTTAGTCCACTAGGCATAATATCTCACTTTAACTCATCTCATGAAACAAAATATAATCAAAACATGTAATAAATTGTGAGAAGAGTTGATTTGACTAGCTAGGAGGTGAATTAAGGCCCGTATAATTACCCAATGATGAGGCTCATCAATTATCCTCACTGGACCATAAAAAAAACAAGGAAGAAAGTCAAACAGAGAATTAAGAGATGAAGTTGCAGCAAAGGAGATGGATATGGGTACTAAACAGCCTATGGATACCTTCCTCAAAAAGAACATAGGAAATAAGGAGAAAACCCCCCATCCTTCCAGAGGGAAAGGATCCTCTGCCTCCAACCAAATAAATAATTAATATGGTCTCTTGGAACTGTCGAGGAATGGGAAACCCATTGAAATTCAATGTAGTCAAAGACTTGTTAGCAATGGTAAATCTAGACATCCTCATGATAGAGGAGACCAAAATAAATGAACAAGAATCTGGGAAAATGATCCAAAGAATAAGGAACTATGAATGCTTAGCTCTTTAAGCAATAGGGGCCTCAGGAGGTATCTGCACTCTGTGGAGGAAAAGAAAATGGGAATTAGTATATCAATTAAAAGATCAACACTGGATTAAAATTGACCTAAGAAATAAAATCACTGATGAGAAATATTGTATGATTACTATCTATGCGCAAAATCACTATAGAGAGAAAGAAGTATGCTGGAACTCTTTCAAATATATTTTATCTCAGGTTCAAAACATAAGCATTATAGTTGGAGGAGACCTCAACCTTGTCTTGAATGTTGATGAGAATTCTGGTGGTTCCTTTCATGTTGATCGATTAAGGGATTCCATTGAAAACATTATGGAATCCTACAACCTATTGGATGTTCCTCCCAATAATGGAAAATATACATGGAGCAATCAAAGAATTGGCAAAAGAAATATAAAAGAAAGGTTATACTGAATCCTAATCCAGGATAACATTTTAACAAACTACAGTTCAATCATTTCTAGAATAGTCCACACTTCAAAATCAGACCATAAGCTGGTGGCAATCTCCCTAGGGACTATGGGGAATCTGGGACCTATACCATTTCGATATTACCCTTTGTGGAATAGAAATGAGGAAGTAAAAAAAAATAATAGCAAAGGTATGGTCCCAAAAGATTATAGGTTCTCCAAATTTGTTTTGGGAAACCAAATTAAAAACCTTGAGGAAGGAAATGAAAATATGGGCTAAAAATAATCATAAAGAAACTCTGAAAAGGAAGGTAGAATTATTTTTTTTAAAATGGAATCGGTTCAAGAAACAAAAGAAGACTTGGAAGAAACAAAAGAAAGTTGATTTTAGGAAAAGAAACTTTATTAGGAAATATACAAAGAGAATAGATCAAAGGAAGAGAAATGGAGATTAAAATCTCGCAACCACTGGCTGAAGGTGAGAGATAAAAACACAACCTTCTTTCACAATTCAACAAAGATGTGTAGAATCATAAATCATATTGACAATATAAAGGTAGAAAAATATAAAGAAATGAGAGGTCAAGAAGCATTTAAAAAGGAAGCTTACAGCCACTTTAAAAATCTTCTAACATCAGAGTTAGAAAATTCAAATTATGGAACCTTCATCCAGCATATTCCCAATAAAATAAGTGAATAAAACAACTTGGAACTCACTAAAGAAGTTGATGAGAATGAGATACAATCAACAGTGTGGGACCTTCATCCAGACAAAGAACCTGGCCCCGATGTATTTTACATTACATTATATTTTTTCAATTGGTACATTATCAAAAAGGATTTTATAATAATGATAAGAAATTTTTTTAGGAAAAAGAAGTTAGGAGGTTTGACCAACTCTTCTTATCTTTCTCTTGTCCCAAAAAAGGCAAGGCCCTCCACCTTCAGCTGATTCTGACTAATCTCCTTGTGTAATTCCTCTTATAAAATTATCACAAAAATCCTAGCCAATAGAATAAAGCCCTTCCTCCCTGATCTTATCTCATAAAATCAAGGAGGATTCATGCCTAAATAAACAGATCCTGGACAATATTATGATATTCCAAGAAGCTTTGCACTCAAGTGTATCAAGGAAAGAACAGGGCATCATTGTAAAATTAGATCTAGCAAACAAATTTGATAGAGTTAATATATCCCTCCTATAAGCAATCCTCAAGAAATTTGGATTCTAAAGTGAGAATAGAAGTGATTTGAGCTTGCACAATAGAACCTTGGATCACCCCTCTGATCAATGGAAGGCCAAGTGAGTTCTTCCAAATTTCTTGCGGATTGAGACAAGGATTCCCCTTATCTCCTTTTCTTTATATAATAATGGTAAATGCGTTGAGCATAACTCTAGAAAAGAGCAAAAGAGAACGCACATTAAATAGCCTCTCTATAACCTCTGGAGTTAAAAGCATCAATCACTCACTATTTGCAAATGATACATGAATGACAGGAGGGGCTTCTTGCATAGTAGGCCGAATGATAAAAAAAGTGTTGAATAATTTCATGGAGGTTTTAGGAGGACTCCTAAACAATAAAAAAATGTAGAATATATGGTTGGAATGCACCTCCTCGTACTCTTCAACGAATATCTCAGATTTTGGTCATTCCCTTTCAAGCAATATGGAGTCATTTCCTCTATCTAGGCCTCCTTGTATATAAAGAAAGCCTAAAGACAGAATTGTGGAACAACCACATTGATAAAATGAAAAAAAAAAGTACAAAATTGGGGGATGAATTGGATCAATTTAGCAAGCAGAGTGATCTTAATTAAGTCAATGCTGATATCTCTTCCAATCTATTAGTTTATAGAAATTTTAGCACTAACTAGAATATACAAAAAATAGAGTTAATAATAAGGGGATTTCTATGGCAAGGAGGGAAATTTGAATAAAAAAAGTTTAGTTTAGTAAAATGGGATCAAGTAACCTTTCCATATGAAAAAGGAGGTATGTCCATAAGACTCCTTGCTCATTCGAATTTGGCTTTTGGGGGAAAATAGCATGGAGGATTATCATAAGCAAGGATAGCTGATGGAAGAAAGTCTTGGAATCTAAGTATATGAATCATGCTCGATCTCTCCTTTTGGTAGAAGGAATCTCGATCAGGCCATGCTCTCAAGTTTGGAAACTAGTCAAAAAATTCCTCCCTCTCATCAAGGAGCACACATATAAACTCTTTGGGAATGGAAAAGGTACTAAGTTATGGGAAGATAGAATAATGGGAAACCCTCCCCTAGCCACTCATTTAAATCTCTAAAATTTAAGAAGACAGATGAGCTCAAATGGAATAAGCACACTAGAAGCAATCTGTGTTTGGCAAAACAGTACTTAGGCAGATTGGAAAAACCCCCATCCTCCCTCAAAATCGCAAAAAATAATGGGACTCTTTGATCATCCTTCTCAAGGGAGTTGCTCCAAGTAATCAAGATTCCCAAGATTCATTTATATGGGACCCTAATAGAAGAGAGTACACAGTGAAATCAAGATATTTGACTATTCAAGCACAACAAGATAAACAGGACTGGTCACCTTGGAGAATGAGGTGGAAAACTGAAAGCTTGCGAGAGGTAAAAAAATTTCATTTGGACCCTTCTAAAAGGTAAAGTCCTAATTGTGGATAACCTAAAAAAAAAGGATTTTCAGGGCCCTCTAGGTGCCCTGTATTCTTAATTGTTGAAGAAAGCATTCAACACCTTTTGCTCGACTGTCTCGTTGCAAAAGAATGTTGGAACCTCCTATTCAGTCCCCTGGAGATCAATTTGAATCCAACCGACCATTTAACGACTTATTTATAGCTTGGAAAAGGGAATATCCATATTCTCTTTAAAAAATCACTACATCAAAAGGTGTTGGACAAGTCTCCCTGCCTTCCTATGTTGGCAGTTGTGGTTAGCAAGAAACCAACAAATTTTCAATGACCACCCTCCATTCATCGGCAAAGTAGTGTCTAGAACTTGGGGTCTTACATGTGAATCCCTTTTCTCAAAAGGAATGAAACCAATTGATACTAATCATCTTCAGAAAGGGGAGAGAAATTGTATCAACTATGAAATTAGCAAGCCTAATTGGCCATGCATCCCCAATATAAAGCCAGCACTTCAGAATTGAAAAATAAGGCTAAAAAATGAAGAATTCATCCTTTGGATGAAAATTTTAAACAGAACCTGCCTTTTTTTTATGGCACATCAAAGGAAAATCTGGGCAAAGGAAGAGCAGGTGGCATCCTCCTAGAACCGGGTGGAAACAACCCTATCACCTATGAATGGGGTCTTGGAAAAAACACAAACAATAGGGCAAAGGCCTATGGTCTGTTGTTGGGCACAACGATCCTCAAAAAAAGGAATATACAAAATCTAGTCATAATGGGTGACTCAACTATAATCATTCAAGCTATGGTTAAAATAAGCAACCCATCAAATGCTTCTCTGAGCCAATCCATAAAAATAAACACACAAAATCTATTAACTTTGGGCCAAGTCTCCTTCAAGCACATTCTGAAAGAAAATAGCAGCTCAACTGACACCGAGGCCAACTTGGTAATGGTACATGTCCTGGTGAATCTCATATTCAGCAAGATGTTATACATATTCCAATCCCATGAAATCTCCTTCAGAGCAATCATGTCCTTGTCACTTCGATTTATGGATAGGATTTTGACCAAAAGTATTAATAATCCCCCTCCTCTAAATTTAGATCTCTCATATATCCTTCTCGTATCTCTCACCTTAACCTGCTTGTTTTTCAAGTCTGACGAGCCCCCTCAAGCTTCTTGTGACTTACCATCACCTTTATCCTCTCCTCAGACTCCCCTCTATCTTCTCCCTTATATCGACCTCTTTTTCGCTACCTCCTTCATCCCCTATCATGGCTTCATATCCCTGTGCAGTCCTGATTCTTCCCTTTTGTTGTGTCTCCCTTTACACATCAGTCTCCCATTGTGCATCTGCTTGCCTTTCTGTCCCTCTCCCATTGGTCTGCTATCTCTCTCTCCAGCTCTCCTCACATTCTTCAGCTGGTCTCATTGTCATCTAGCTTCTCTCTGCCTCATCTCTCAACCTCTGTCATCCTATTCAATTTCTTCCATCAAGGAGCACCCTTTGCAAATCTCTCATCCTCCTACCTGCGGATCTTTCATCCTCTTCTTACCTACAGAGTTTTGAGAAGAGTTAGTCCTCCCCTCTTCACAACAATGGAAATGAATCCACTAGATTGTGCTTCCCAAAACAAGAAGTGTGTAGTTTGCATAGCAAACAAATACATTATAGATCAACTCCGCAAAACAGTGAAGGAAATAAGGCAACAAGCAAAGTCATAAAATTCTCTCCTAAAAAAGAAGCTCAATGAATAGAATACTGAAATTGATTCCCTCAAAGACAAGTGCTCCCACCTTGAGGAATCAGTCAACTATCTCAAGGGACTCATCATAAACCAAACTGGCGAGAACTCAAACTTCCAAGGTAGCAAGATCAAGTCTCTGCAAGAATCATCAGTCAATCAGTTCTAGAAGACCATAGCAGTGATTCTATTGCAGCATTCTCAACATTTATCATAAGCTTTACTCATGTTTTGTAAATGTATATTTTTCTTAATCAGTTTGTAAGACAATATAAGCAAAATGTAGTAGGAAACCCTGTCTATTTTGGATCCAGTGCTCAGGGTAATCGGGACTGCACTCCCTTTACTTCCTCTAAAAGAGAGTTAATCTCCAATAAACTATCTGTAATGCAAGCTTTCTCCATTTTCCTTTTGGAATAGAAATCACAATAGTTGAGCTTGTTAAAAAAAAACAGCAGAAACACTCATGAAAGTACAGCCATATAGAACACATATAATCCATCAAAATTCTCATAGAAATATAAGGAGAAATAACCTTTCATTAATGATGCAAAAACCAAATCTGAGATGGGACTTCCACGTTCCACCCGACCATAGAATGGCTGAGCCAAATCTCTCTTCATCCATTCACCCCCGTGCCATATTCCAAGCATGAATGTGGGACTCAAACCAAAAGAACCAACCAAGGCATACTGAGGCTAAACCACCTCACCCTCATCAATAGAAACCAGGCTTTACTGTAATCCATCCTAGATCACTAGGCCAACACAATGAACACATCATAACATGCTTTACTGTGATCTCCACCCGATCACTAGGCCAAACAAGCATGGATGCCACCGGATTTCTCCACCTACACTGTGAGGAAATTTCCTATCTCCTATTCTCTCAGGCTTTATAGCAATCCAAACCCGGATCACTAGGCCCTAAAATGAGACCCACTCTCCAGGATTTACCGCATATCCTAAAGATAGGATTACTAGGCCCGAGAGAGAGAAAACCACCTCTTGGCTTTGCCATATATCCTATCATTCACTGGCAAGGATTCCTAGGCCTGCCGAGGCAACACAATCCTGGTTTTACCAAAACCCATAGTTTGGCTTAGGGATTACTAGGTCAATGGCTTTACCATGATCCATAGTCTGGTTCAGGGATCATTAGACCATGTGCTCTATGATTCGGATATCCACCCCATTCAGCTTTGAATCCATCCGAAAAATATAACCCAAAACATGAGAACCCCATCACACCATGGCTATCCGAAAATGGCAAGGCTATGTTGTAAACATTGTTAAACCAAGCAAAACCCATGGCACAACAAAAAAATAACCACATGCATGCCAAATCTAGCAAGGAAAATACACATGCAAATTGATACCTGCAAAGAATCCTGCTATAGCTTCGTGATCATGCCTTTCCTTGCTTGATCTTTACTTCCTCTTGCCTTCTTTTGCCTTTCTTGATCCAATGCAAAATTCTCCAAGAAAACTCTAAGTGTTCAAGAGTGAGAGAGAGAGAGAGAGAGAGAATAATGAGAGAGCTCAAAAACTCAACTGACAAAAGGTTACCAACTGATCCTCGAAAGCCTTTTTATGAATGAGGCCTCTATTTTCTTCATTTTCCATTATTTTCCTTCAATTTCCTCCTCACATGCAACCTATAACCTTTCACCTTCCTTTTCTCCCAATTTCCATTATTTTCATAACTAAATGTGCCAAAAATGCCATTTTTCCTTTCCAAAGCCTTATCCATTTCCTTTTCCAATTTCCTTATCCAAAAACAACCAAATGAACACCCCCCAGGATGTCTTGCCCAACATTCAGCTTGGAATAAGTGTCCCATCAACCGTGGTTATTATTTTTTCCTTTATTTACTTTTATTACATGGAATTTTCACCAGGGTTGTTACAGAACCCTCCCCCTTGGGGAACACCATCCTCGGTGTTAGACCACACCAAGACCTCAGCAAAACCACTGAAAAGAAAACATACTACCCATGGAGCTTTATAACATAGCTCGATGCAGTATTTACAATGATCACCCTATTGAAAAGCAAACCAACATAACAACATAATAACATGACATCATAATGACATGACACCCATACCACTTATTGGAGCTTTATAACTTAGCTCATGGTGGTATTTACATCCATATACATATGTACATATACTGAAATCACCAACATATATCAAAACATATACCAAAACATCATACCAAAATTTCTTTGCCTTAATGGACAAACAAGGAAGGATACATAGCCCGCATCTGATCTGCCATCTTCCATGTAGCTTCATCAAGCCCAAAGTGCTTCCACTACACCTTAACTTTCTCGATTGCTCGGTTTCGGAGCATGAGCACCTTTTTCTACAATATACATTGAGGCTCCGGCTAGAATTCTCCATCTAGTTCCACCTGAAATACAGACCAGTCAATCACATGATCAACGTTTTCAAGATACTTCTTAAGCAATGATACATGGAAAACATCATGGAATTTCACTATTGGAGGCAGTGCAAGTCGATAGGCTACTGGCCCAATCCTCTCAACAATGTTGAAGGGTCCACAAAACTGTGGTGCTAGCTTGGCACATGATCCAATTTGCAAGGAGCTCTTCTTCGGTTTGATGCGAAAGTATACTTGTTCCCCAACCTAGAACTCCTTAAACAACATGTTCCTATCTGCATAACTCTTATGCCTATCCTATGATTCCTTTAGATTTTTCTTTATAACCTGCATTTTTGGTTCCATGTCTGCCAACATCTTTGGCCCAATCAACACCCTGTTAACCGGATCACTCGAATTGATCGGAGTATTGCAACTCTGCCATACAATGCCTCAGAAGGACTCATCCTCAATTACTCCTAATAACTGTTGTTGCATGTGAACACTACCAAAGGAAGGTACTCTTCCCACTTCCGTTGTTGATGCATCACATACATCCTCAACATGTCCTCCAATATCTTGTTGACCCTCTCTATTTGTCCATCTGTCTATGGATGATAAGTTGTACTAAAGGCCAACTCTATGCCCAACCCTACAAATAAATCCTTCCAAAACTTGGAAGTGAACTTCGCATCCCTTTCTGACTCAATCTTCTTTGGAACACCATGCAATATGACCCATCTCTAATAAATACTTGTACCACATCGCTATTTGAGAATCTATACTTCACTAGAATGAAGTGTGGAACCTTCGTCAATCTATCCACACCAAGCATGATGGAATCATGTTGTCTTACTATCTTCGGCAACCTTGTGATTAATTCCATGGAAATGACCTCCCATTTACACTCTGGAATCACGACCTGTTGTAGCAATCCACCTAGATGTTTTCACTATGCCTTCACTCGTTGAAAATCAAAACACCTAGCCACAAACTCTGCTACATCCCTCTTCAGATTCAACCAAAAATAATATCTCTTTACTGTTGTTAGTGTTTTTTGATAACCTGGGTGACCCGAGTACGGTTTCGTATGAAACTCCCTTAAGATCACCTTCTTGATCTCGCTACTATCTGGCACATATATCTTGTCTCTAAATCTAACCAATCCATCCATTGTAAGAAAATAATCCATACCTTGTGCACCTGCACTTGTACCTGTACATGTACCACTACATGTACCTGTACCTTCACATGCACCTATACCAGAACCCTTCTGCAACCTATGCACAATCTCCATATACCTAACATCTTGTTGACTTGCCTGTAAGATCCTATCCTATAAGTTTGTCCCATAGGAGCTCATAGCTGCCAAGTGATTTACATGTACCCGCCTGCTGAGAGCATCTAACACCCTATCTTTTTTCCTTTAATGTACTTGATCTTGAAGTCAAACTCATTGATCATGGCCAACCATCTAGCCTACATAGAGTTCAGATTCGTCTGGTAAAAAAAATGCCTCAACCTAATATGATCACTCATACGTACAAACCTCCTAGCAAGAAGATAGTGCCTCCACATCTTCAAGACATATATGATCGTTGCTAACTTCAAATCATGTGTCAGGTAGTTCTACTTGTGCTCATTTTGTTTTTAGGACTCATAGCATACCACCTATCCATCCTGCATAAGGACTCCACCAAGCCCTATTTTCCAATCATTAGTACATACTATAATCTCTTTGTCTAGATCTACAATCTATAGCACTGGTGCATGTGTCAACAACTGCTTAAGCTGCTCAAAGATAGCCTCACACTCCTCTGTCCATTCGAGCTTCTTACCTTTCCTCCGTAATGATGTGATAGGATAAGAAATTTGTGAGAATTTCATGATGAACCTTTTATAATAGCCTACCAACCCCATGAAGGATCTCACCTCATCCACATTCTTAGGAGCTACCCACTCCATGATGGCTCTTATCTTCTCTGGATGTACTGTGATTCCCTCCTTGGAGACAACATGCCCCAAGTAATGTACCTCAGTCTAAAAGAAACTACACTTGTTGAGCTTAGCATACAATTGATGCTCCCCCAACAACCTCAACACTGTTGCTAAATTCTCGTCATGCTCTTCCTCATTTTTAGAATATACCAGTATATCATCAATGAACACAATAACAAACTTATCCAAATACAAATGCAACACACTATTCATCAAGCACATAAATCTAGATGGAGCATTATTTAAGCCAAATGGAACTACAACAAACTCATAATGCCCATACATGGTCCTGAACACAATTTTGTAAATGTCATTCTCTTTGATGTGTACCTGATGGTATCCGGATCTAAAGTCGATATTCGAGAACATTGTTGCTCCCTTCAGTTGATCAAAAAAGTCATCAATCATCAGCAATAGGTACACATTCTTGATTGTCACTTTGTTCAACTTTTTGTAGTCAATGCATAATCTGGGAGTTCCATATTTCTTCTTCACAAACAAGATTGGTGTGCCCCAAGATGATACACTTGGCGTAATGTATTCCTTGTGCAACATTTCCTTCACTGTAGCTTTAACTCAACCAACTCAAGTGTGCTCATTAGCTGCCCCTTGGCACTAACTCAATAGAAAAGTCTAACTCCCTGTGAGGTGGAAACACTGTAATGTCCTAAGGAAATACATCCTGAAACTGCTGCAAAACTAGGTACCTTCTCAACACATCTGCATCCTCAACCTCCTTACACTTATCACTAGAAATGTGCACTACAAATAATTCACACCCGTTATTGCGATTACACTATGCTTACATAGTTGTCACCATCCTAATTGATGTGGCTTTATTCTTACCCTGCAAGACTCTTGGTTCTCCATTGTCATCAACACACTCAATAGTTTTGTCATAATAGTCTACCTTGGTTCTATGAAGATTCAATCAATCCATGCCCAACAACATATTGTATGATCCCAATGGTAATACATTTAGATGTGTTGCGGTAGGCATACCATTCAAGTCAAATGCGCAAGCTCTTACCCAATGATGAACTCGCTTCTTCGTAACTATATCCAATTGCACTTGTAGAAATTTTGAATAATATAACACTTATTAACAGAGATTATCCCGATTATACACTATTTGTGGAATGCATGCATAATACATAACCTCCTCTATGTTGATCATCAATTTTGCGGAATTAAAAACAATGAAACATCAATCGCATGCGCACATTAACACATTATGTAATGGGGAAAGCATACAGCTGAAAACCCCGAACTATCTGTATATTATAATGATTGAGAACAGGTAACAATACATAGTACAATACTCCTCACAAGTACTCAGTACTATCTCCACCTGTTACACACAAACTAGCTCAGATCTGAATCAAGTCACAGGTTAAAATCTCCTCCGTTGTCTGCCTGCCTCTACTGCGCAATCCAATGTGAGAATAGGAATGATCCAAGTTCAAATTCCCTTTTGTTGTACTACGCAATCCTCATTGGCAATCTCCATCAATGATTGTGCAAATCTCATGCACAGCTATAGTCAAAACTGATAGTAGACTCACCCTTTCACTCACCTTTGACACTTGTCTCCACTGAACTGTCCATGCACTAAGTTAACTGATGTATTCTTTAGTTGATTTATGAGTTAATAATTAGTGAATTAATTAATAATTAATTCACATCACTAGTGTATTCTGCAGTTAGACTAAATACAACTAGTTCAACTAAGTCAAACTGAACACAACTCCATCAACTCCTCAATCAACTCCACCAAACTCAACCACTTGAGTTCTAACTGATGTCCATCATGCAATAGCTCAACTGACCCATAATAAAAGCGTATTTCCTTCTTACAGTTGCATGTGCCACATCCGTAGCTCGAACTGAAGTGCTCCAAGAGGATAAGATAATGTTTATAGTCCAAATATTATTAAGAGCTAATAATATTCGACTGTTCTATTTTTAGCCTGGCAGTCTAAAAATAGACTCTGCCCATATGTCTAAAAATATAAGTCCATCTATTTTTACCAACATGACCAATCATCCACAAATAGTATCCTACAACTCATAGACCATGATCCATATGTCTAAAAATAGACATAGTCTAAAAATAGACTTTGCGCCAAAAATAGCCCGTGGGCCCACTTAGTGAAGGTGACTTCTTTTCACTAAGCTCCATCATCTTGTTGCATTTTCAAGACTCCCTCTCAACAAGATATGGATTATCTGCAACCCCTATCCTGCAACTCTGGAATGTTCTGCATACAACACATTTGCCCGGTCCACTTGCTCCAATAACACTTGGAACAAACACACTCCCAACTGACCACTTTGTTGGGCTAGGAACATACTCTGATGCTGAAGCTCTACCTGTTGCTAACAAGTGCTCCCTCTCTGACATCTACGCTACTGCAACATCTCCATGCATCTTGCACCATTGCACACCTCTCTGTGCCACCTAACATTGTGCAAAACACTTATGCCTCTCGCATTGTTGCGGCCTGCTAGCTATGCGCTGTCCTGGGATTCCCTACATTGTCGCTCTCTCTGCCGCTCCATCCGCATTTGTCTCTACCCAATTAGTCAGTTCCTGCTACTCCACATCGGGGCTCCCGTAGCAAGGTCTCATCCAAGAGGTTGGGTACCTCAAGGATCCTGCTCCTCCTCCTTGGGAAGATCACTCTATATCGCCCCACCTCCTACCTGGAGGTATGGCTGCATGTGATCCCTCAGCCCACCTAGCTTGAATTTTCCCCCTACTAGAGGTCTCTGCATGAGTAGATGTCTCTACTCGATCTCCTCTCAACTTCCCTTGTTGTGGCTGCTCCACAACCTCCTAAAGTTGTTGCACCAATCATGGCTCCTCCACAATCGTCTGAGACTTCTTCTGGCTCTGCATGTTGAGAGGTAATATACGCTCCCTCTCAACCACCAAGTCTCCATCAGTTGCCTCGCTGCTCAAGGCTTTACATGTATCTTGAAGCTCAAGAGCATACAGGTTCTTGACCCGTGAACCAATCTACTTCACCTGTTTAGTGATGATGTTTCCAAGGAAAACCTTTCCCTTACTGAAGACTACATCATATCTATCTTCTAGCATCGCGATCAACACCAAGTTTCTCTTCAGTCCTGGTACATACTTGACGTCGGTCAAGGTAAGGTGAGCTCCATGCTCCCTCTGAAAAATAACCGTGCCTACACCTGAGACACTATACTTCTCATCATTACCCATCGCTATGAGTATCTGGAGATCTTTCTCCTCCAAAGTACTGAACAAACTCTTGTCACCGGTCATGTGGAAAGAAGCTCCACTGTCAAGAAACCAACCACTTCCCACCATGGATGAAACCATGCATGCAAAGAGTGTGAAATCCAACTCAAACTGTGAAGCAAGTGCCTCACCTTCAGATCCTTCCCCGAATCCCTTCTTGGATTTCCTCCGTGGACAATTTGCAGCATAATGGCCCACCTCATGACAACGAAAGCATCGCACTTTCGATTTGTCAACCTTCTTCCCATCATTGGAAGAACTGGATTCAGAAATAGAAACCTTCTCCTTCCCCTTCTTTGCTTTGGCAGCCAAAGCGCAACTTTCTTCATCAGATGCCTTTGATGAAGATCGATCCCTGGTATTCCGCCTGATCTCCTCTTGCACAAGATCCGACCAAAGTCTCTCCCATCCTGGCAATTTCTCTCGACCATTGACAGAGTCCTTATAGGAATGCCAACTCTTCAGAAGACCAAGGAGAGCCAAGCTCACCAAGTCCTCATCATCGACAGTCACCCCCACACTTCCCATCTCATCTCGGCATTGGGTGAACTTCGTGAGATACTTGGGCATACTGTCTTCATTCTCACACTTAATGTTTCTGAGTTTATCCTTGAGCGCCAACTTCCTCTGGTTACTCTTGCTTTGGAATAAATCTGTCAACACTTTCCACATCAAGTATGGAGAAACCTTTCCATGCAGGCTGGATACAATGTGATCCTTCAAGCCTTCCAACAGAATCCTTCGACACTTTGTTGTCTTCTTTTGCCAAGCCTCAACGTGAGAAACATCAGTAGGCTTTGGGACCTCAGCCTCTATGAAATCCTTCAACCCATTGTCATCTAACACCGCCTCCATCCTGTCTTTCCATGCAATATAATTCGAGCTGCCTTCAAGAGCATACTCCAATCACAATCCGTTGAAAGACATTTCATCTTTGACACCAAGAAAACATTACTGCAAATTCGAATTCCACCAGCTCAAAACTCAACCGCTTCTGATCTAAAATTCATGAGGACAAAGTATTTCTCGTACAGAGATTTACTGTATGGGCATTCACCGGATATCTCACCTTCCAAAAGAAGGATGAATCCAGAGGCTACCTGGCCCGATTACAGACTCTGCCTGAAGAAATAAAATGTAATCACTTTCTGGATAATAGATCTGATGATCAACTCTGCTCTGATACCATGTAGAAATTTTGAACAATATAACACTTATGCACAGAGATTATCCCGATTATACACTATTTATGGAATGCATGCATAATACATAACCTCCTCTACGTTGATCATCAATTTTGCAGAATTAAAAACAATGAAACATCAATCGCATGTGCACATTAACACAGTATGTAATGGGGAAAGCATACAGCTGAAAACCCCGAACTATCTGTATATTATAATGATTGAGAACATGTAACAATACATAGTACAATACTCCTCACAAGTACTCAGTACTATCTCCACCTGTTACACATAAACTAGCTCAGATCTGAATCAAGTCACAGGTTCAAATCTCCTCCGTTGTCTGCCTGCCTCCACTACGCAATCTAATGTGAGAATATGAATGATCCAAGTTCGAATTCCCTTTTGTTGTTCTACACAATCCTCATTGGAAATCTCCATCAATGATTGTGCAAATCTCATGCACAGCTATAGTCACAACTGATAGTAGACTCACCCTTTCACTCACCTCTAACACTTGTCTCCACTAAACTGTCCATGCACTAAGTTAACTGATGTATTCTTTAGTTGATTTATGAGTTAATAATTAGTGAATTAATTAATAACTAATTCACATCACTCATCACTAGTGTATTCTGCAGTTAGACTAAATACAACTAGTTCAACTAAGTCAAACTGAACACAACTCCATCAACTCCTCAATCAACTCCACCAAACTCAACCACTTGAGTTCTAACTGAAGTCCATCATGCAATAGCTCAACTGGCCCATAAGAAAAGAGTATTTCCTTCTGACAGTTGCATGTGCCACATCTGTAGCTCGAACTGAAGTGCTCCAAGAGGATAAGATAATGTTTATAGTCCAAACATTATTAAGAGCTAATAATATTCGACTGTTCTAATTTTAGCTTGGCAGTCTAAAAATAGACTCCGCCCATATGTCTAAAAATAGAAGTCCATCTATTTTTACCAACATGACCAATCATCCACAAATAGCATCCTGCAACTCATAGACCATGATCCATATGTCTAAAAATAGACTTTGCTCCAAAAATAGCCTGCGGGCCCACTTAGTGAAGGTGGCTTCTTTTCACTAAGCTCCATCATCTTGTTGCATTTTCAACAACACTAACCAAGACTTTGTATGCAATTTCTTTCTCAAACCATACTTATCCACCAATTCAATACTAACATAGGTATAATTAGATCCAGGGTCAATCAAAATAGAAATAACTTGATCACAAATCTTACCGCCCATCTCAATGATAGATGTCTGATTATTTGCCAGCATGTTGTCCATTGTTTCATAGATACAAGGAATGCTTTGCCCTACATCGCCAACAGTCTGTGCCTCCTTTGCATTGTATATTTGAGGCCTACCACCCTGATTTTGTGGACAATGTCTCTTAACGTGTTGCTTGCCACATGTCCAACACTCCAACTGACCAATACCAACACCTCTATGTTGTTGTTGTGACCCATGTCCCTGTCTAGTTGCATTAAACCTCTTTTGCAGTGCCACATTTTCTTTCTCATCTGCATGTTGAGGCCTTGTCCTCTTAGGTTGTCATTTGCCTTTGCATTTGTCTTTCTCTTTCCATCCTTGTTGGGATTCATTCTTACACTTTGACTATTCATAGAAATGCTTTAATTTCCCAATAACTTCCTCAAGTGACCGAGGCTCATCATATTCAATCCGATCTTTAAAGGCTAATGGAAAACCACTGAAAAATATTTGAACTTTAACCTTCCCATCTGTAAGATACAGTACATACCTCAATAGCTCCAGAAACTTGGTTATGTACTCTTGGTCTATCATTGATCCCATCTTTAGTTCATAGAAATCTTTAGTCGTACTGTCGTAGTACCTTTTTGATGAGTACTTCTTCTTGAAAAGCCTCTTGAACTCCCGCCAACTCAAGTCATCTATCTTGATGTCTCTAACCCACTTAACATCTTCCCACCAAATGTCTTCTTTAAATTTCAAGCTGAAGATCGCTACTATGGCCTTCATTGATACGAATTTAAACAAGAACACAACAAATTACAGATATAACCATAAATACAACGATGCAGTAGAAATAACACTTCATTTCATTAATATCAAATACTGAAATATGCTTACAAACATAACAGAAATAAGACTAGCTCGGGTGATGGTAGCTTGTCTCAGAGAAGAGATGTGGTGGCTACATGCCTTTGAACTCCGTTACAATGAGGTTCCAAGGCCTATTTATTACTGAGAAATAATGGAAAACCCTAAACATCTAGAAAGCTAACTCTAGGAGATGAAGCGCCAAAACTGTGGGCCCCGGTTTGGGTAAATTGGTACATCAATTTCTCGGGGTCGTAACTTTGGCATACGATCTCTGTTTTTCTATTTTAATAACTCGTTTTGAAGATCTCAAAGAGTAGGTAAAAAAAAAAAAAAAAATAGGCCACATACTGTTGGATCTTTCTGATCTCTATGTTTTCCCTAAAAACGTCGTTTAGGGCCTCAAAACAGCTCCAAAAGTTTAGGACCCAAAAAACTTCCAAAAATAGTAAATTGTGCTACAATTAAGGAAACTGAAAGAGACAGTGTTGGGGATCCAAGTGGAATAGGAGGGTGACCACCAATATCCACCTAGATCAATCCTACCCCCTTAGGAAGCAATGGTCCCCGTTACGTTGAGTGCCTCCATGAGATGGGGAAACTTCTATTGAACTTGGTCCCTAGTAAACCACTTGCCTTAGTGCAGGAGTTGGCTAGCTTTGACAACCCGATACAGTTGGATATTTTGTTGGCGAGTGTTCTTGACCTATGTGTCCTTAATCTGATCAGTTGTGGCTCGTTCCATGCAGTTTTGGTTTAACTCTATTGGTGTGAGATGTTCTGCAATGTCTTATGTGTCCAACAATGGTGGGAAGTATGATCGAAGGCAGTCCACATTGAGCACTAGGTGTACGCCAATGAATGGGGGAATGTTGAGCTCAAAAGCATTGTCTCCCATAGCCTTGGTAATGGTGTAAGGACCATATCAGAGTGGTCTGAGCTTCCGATAGGCTTTGGTAAGGTGTGTTTTCTGCAAATGCAACTAGACTTTGTCGCCTACCTGAAACGTACGGCAGACAATGTTGATCATGTTGATGCTTGTACTTGGAATTTGACTTCTCTAAGATGTCGTGAACCTGTTGGCAGATGTGTTGGTTTTGTTCAATAAATATGGTCACTTTATCAGCCTCTGAAAGTACATGTGTATATTTTTTCTTCGTAGTCACATATGGCAACATCAATCGGACACAATGGTTGAAATATTAGACCCACTTGTAAGAGACTGTGACTAGTCAAGCTATGGAGAGCTTTATTATAACTATGTTGCACATATGAAAGACTCTCATCCCAGGTTTGAGGATGCTTGGATTTGTACATGTGGAGTATGTGCACTATAATCCTATTGACAACCTTCGTCTGGCCATCAGTCTGGGGATGGAAGGCAAACGATTTGGTGAGCTTGGTGTCCAATAGTGTCCAGAGGCTTGACCAGAATGTGCTCAAGAACCTGCTATCCTGATCTGATATAATAGTCTGTGGGATCCCAAAATGTACCCATACTCGTTCAAAGAAGATTTTGGCAGTGTCCTCTGTTGTGACACTCTTATGCTAGGCTGCCAATATAGCCACATTAGAATATTGTCCACAACCACAAATACACAGTCATTACCATGCTTGGTAGAAAGGAGGCCAAACATATAGTACATGGAGATGGATTCCCATGCCTAGTTGGGAGTAGGAAGAGGAGTATACAGGCCTTGCTTCTTGATGGTTAGCTTGGCGATGACGCACGCAATGCAAGATCTGATATATTTCCCAACATCTAGTCGGAGTTTGGGCCAATAAAAGTACTTTTGTAGTACAGCCACAGTTTTCTCCACACCAAATTATCCTACGACCCGACTGTAGTGTGCCTCCCAAATCAGCTTGGCATGCTCGCTTGAATGAACACAAAGGTGGCCCAAGTAGCTTAATAATGTGCCCTGGAGGTGGAAATCAGGAACTTGCTTGCCAGTTACTAGCATCTGGTATGTCGAGGTGAAATTTGCATCATTTTTGTATAATTGTGGCCATCCAAAGGGCTCATGACCACAAGAGCTGAGAACAGTAGTTAGTGTTACAATTGGGGGCCAACTGAGGCATTCTGCAACATGATTGGCACTACCCGTTTTGTATTTAATGTTCAAGTGGAATTGTTGCAGATATGTAGACCACTTTTGATGGCAATGGTTCTGCAACTTCCCTTGTGTATGTATAAACTGAAGAGGTGAGTGATCTGTGTAGATGATTGTCTCCTTCCCCATAATGTAGTGCTTCCATTGTCAGCAAGCCTGCATGATGGAATACATATCTTTATCATAGGTGGGGTACTTCGGAATTGTATCGGAAAGTATCTCACTATGACAGGCCAATGGATTTTCGTGTTGGGTGAGGAATGCACCAATAGCATACTCTGAGGCGTCTATTTCGATTTCAAATGGTTGTTTCAGGTCTGGCAGTGTGAGTACTGGTGCAAAACAAAGGCAATGTTTGAACTCAATGAATGCCTTATGTTGGGACTCGGAACACGAAAACTTTACTTTAACCCTGCCCTTCGTAATCTAGCTCAAAGACCAAGTGATATGGGAGAATCCCAACATGATCCTCCGCTAGAAATTTGCAAGGCCCAAAAAGCTTCAAAGCTCCATTAGAGTGGTCGGGGCTGGCCAATCACGAATGACTTGGATCTTGGTTGGGTTCACATGCACGCCACACTCATTTATTATGTAACACAAGTATTGGACCTAGTTCTTGCCAAAGGTGCATTTCTCCAAGTTGGCACACATTTTGTGTTGCCGAAAGGTTTGAAGGACCTACCGAATGTGTTGCAATTGTTCTTCCCAACTCTTGTTGAAGATGAGGATGTCGTCCAGATAAACCACCACGAATGAGTTGGTGAAGGGCCGCAATATGTCATCCATTAAGCTCATAAAAGTAAAAGGGGAATTTGTCAACCCGAAGGGCATAACCAACCATTCAAAAAGCCCTTCCTTGGATTTAAAGGTGGTCTTCCATACATCTGTGGGCTCTATTGGAACCTAGTGATAACCAAACTTCATATTGATCTTGCTAAAATAGTTGGGCCCCTTGAGTTGGTCCAGTAGGTCATCAATCCATGGGATTGGATACATGTTTCTGACAGTGATTTTGTTTAGTGCCCGATAATCAATGCAGAGCCTCCAAGTCCCATCCTTCTTCTATAAAAATACAAGCGGGCTCCCACAAGGCAAGGAACTTGGTCTGATGTGACCTTTCTGTAGCAACTCTTGGATTTGTCGCTTGATCTCTTCATTTTCCATAATGGAGCGGTGATATATTGTCCCGTTGGGTAGAGGTGCTTCAAGATTCAGATCAATTGAATGCTTGACCTGACAATGCAAGGGTAAGCCTGTGGGTGAGGAGAAGATGCCTCTGTATTCTTCCACAACTGTATCCACCTGCTTTTGCTGCTTGGAGGAACCCTTCCTAGGGACCATGGATGTGGTTACGACCTTCCCCTTACTTTGAGAGTGAATCAGAAAGAAAAAAAAAATTCCCAGTCTAGGAGATGACCTTACTAGATTTCTTAGCAGAGATTAAAGAGATGGCAGTAGGTAGGGCTACCTACGGTATCCTGTATAACTTAGTACCCATATAAATAATAACATAGTGAGGTCTACACTCATATACAACAAGTCGCTTCTGCAAGTATGGTTGTCCTAATAATACAACACAAACTTCAAGAGGAGCAACATCACACAGTAACTCATCCGTGAAGGGCTTGATGTTGCAGGGAAGGTTACACTACTAGTTGACGTGAATATCTCTTCCTTGGTGAAGTCACTCAATGGTATACGGTTGCGGATGTGCTGTAGTCGGTAGGCTCAGCCGCTTCCTGACCTCTGCTGAAATGAGGTTCTTTTGGTTCTTGCTATCAACAATGAAATGTAGCGAAGAACCCTTCACCCACATCTGTGAGTGGAATAGGCGCTCCCCCTCTTTTGGATCTTCAGGCTCAATCTTCTAGATCTTGGTGGTGGCCACAGTGGCACTAGGCTCCGTGTCAATGATCTACTTCCCTTTGTCATTCCCCTTTTCGGGTTCTGACTCAGAGTCAGAACATGCATCGGACTCAGAAGCCTTCATCTCGGCCACCAGTGACTGCTTGTCCCGACACTCACTTTTGTTGTGAGTGGAGCTCTTATGGAACTCACACCACTTTCTCGTGTCCTTCTTTGTCTTCGTGGTGTTGTTCTTTTCTTGTGGCTTCGGCAGGTTCTCTTGGGTCACCCCACCTTGGCCTTGCCCTTTGCTCTGCAGTTTGGGGACACCTTTCCCTTGCTTCGGATTCGCATAACCGAAGTCTCGCTTTTTTTGTTTAAGTTTATGCTTGATCTTAAAAGCACATCGGCATGTCATGCCAAGCAAGGAGATGTCCTGGAACTCCATCTCATCCTAGATGTACCTGTGTAGGAAGCCACGGTACTTGAGTACCAAATGTTTCTCAGAATCCTTGATACCCAACTTCGTGCAAAGGGTATGAAAAAATTCGGTAAACTCCGGCACGTGTTGGTCCCTTCCCTGTCACAGTGTGGTCCACTTTATGCATTTATCCTCATAGATCTTGATAGGGTAGTACTACTCCTTGATGGCGTCTAGGAATGAATCCCAAGTGGGTGCGACCGAAAATAGTGAGGGCGTACTTTCATCCTTCTGCTCATAGTAGGTTTCCCACCAATCCTTGACGTGGGGGGCGGCTTTGAGAAGAGCAAAAGTAATCTTTTCCTGGCTAGAAAAATCATGAATAGAAAAATATACTTCTAGCAGATTTAACCATTTATCTACGGTATCTACATCTATCTGACCCTCAAATATGATAATGTCAAAGTTAAATTGTACCTTAAAGGGTGTGGTGCTTCCAACGTAGCTGCTAGAAGTAGATGCGTCGCCCTTGGATAGCTGCTAAAGGATCTGGGCAAAGTTGTCCATCATCGCGTTCCTTTGTCGCTCGAGGGCTTCTTCGAGCAATATTTTGAAAGGATCTCCTGCCCCCTCGTCTTTATTTTCTTTCCCCATGCAAGGCCTTCGGGATTTGTGAGGTTGGTCTTGCAAAGGTTCAACTAGTTCAAGCCCTAACTCCTTATATCCCGATCTCATTGGGGACAAAGAAAAACAGAGAAAGAGCATACTGCTCTGATACCACTGATCCGAATTTAAACAAGAATGCAACAAATTGCAGATATAACCATGAATACAATGATGCAGCAGAAATAACACTTCATTTCATTAATATCAAATACTGAAATATGCTTACAAACATAATGGAAATAAGACTAGCTCGGGTGATGGTAACTTATCTTTAAGAAGAGATGTGGTGGCTACATGACTCTGAACTCTGTTACAATGAGGTTTCAAGGCCTATTTATTATTGAGAAACAATGGAAAACCCTAAACATCTAGAAACCTAACTTACGAGATGAAGCACCAAAACTATGGGCCTCGTTTGGGTAAATTGGTACATCAATTTCCCGGGGTCGTAACTTTAGCATACGATCTCCATTTTTCTATCATAATACCTCATTTCGAAGATCTCAAAGAGTAGGCCAAAAACAAATCAATTATCTAAATAGGGACCTTTCCAATCTCTTCGTTTTCCCTAAAAACGTCATTTAGGGCCTCAAAATGGCTCCAGAAGTTTAACACCCTAAAAACTGCCAAAAATAGTAAATTGTGCTACAATTAAGGAAACTAAAAAACTGAAAGAGATAGCGTTGGGGGTCCAAGTGGAATACGAGGGTGGCCACTAATATTGACCTGGATCATTCATGTTATATGTGTAATCATGCAACTCAAAGAATTTGTTCATCCCAAGTATACAAACCTTTGTATCTTTCGACTTCTTCACATCTCCATCAAAAGTAGGTGGCTTCACTTTCTTAAACTCATCTAGTAAGTACCCCCTATCATTTCTCCTGTAAGGATGATAGTAATGACGATCATGATGTCTAGACCCAATCCTTACAATGTGATTAATCTGAAAGACTGTTTTCTAAATTATGGATCACAAAAGTATTTGATCTAAGATCATGATGTCTATCATAACCAAAACTAGAATAGTACATGTATCTGTCGCCTCTCCTATCTGGAGTATCCAACAACTTTCCATCTCTCACCATGTTAGATCTATTCGACTTGTCGCTATCACGATACCTACTACCATATGCCCCATTAGTTCTATCCTCATGTCCATGGTTGATCCGAAGTGGCCCTTGTCGCTACAAGTCTGAAAAACTCTGAATAAGTATAGCATTAACCTCTGCTTGTTTCTCTTGTGCATGTATGATCCGGTCATTATCTGCCTTACAACTATGTATCTCTTCCTTTAATATTCTTAATGCGTCTTCCAAATCAGAAGAGTGCCCCACACCACGCTGCCCATTTGATTCATAGGGAGATTCTATGTAGTCTGCCACCTTGCTAGCCATTTGGTCTCTTTCCTGTAATGCATAATATGTCAGATAAACCAAATCACAATAAATCAACGTACCTTAGCATAATTATGGGAGGATACCTTATCTGCAAGATCAACAATTGGCGTGTACATGTATAACATAAACATAATAGCATATAGACATACATAAATAAATGCATACACACATAAACATAATTCTAGGTAGGGTCTCACCATCAATGCAAGGCCATATCAACAATGCATGCTATGACCTCATGTATGACAACGACCAATACTCCATTGTACACATTGCCACAAGCAACCGTCAACATGCATAAGCAACACCTAATTAACTACACAGGCATAAATGCATGTAGTCGAGCATAAGCGATCAATTCTTGTAATCAACCTACAAGACCGATACATCTAATAAGAACATTCAAGAATGAAACCGACATACAAGGATGTATTCAAGCGATGCATAATCAACATGTAAGCAACATAAAACCATATGCAACCAGTCATATACTCATGACGATGCATTTCACAAAATCAATCATCAAGTTCCTCATGACAACCTTACTACAACCATGATCAAAATGATGTAATGCAACAAGCACATGGAATGCAACTCTAAAAGGCCCACATGCAACTGATATGCATGCATGACCAACACACACCACCCATCTATTCTGAGGGGTGAACCTAACTCTGATACCACTCTGTAACACCCTCCTCACACGTCTACCCAAGTAACCAACCAACTAGGGTAAACATGCAACGAGAGGCTACTATGATTGGGTTTGACCGCCTATGTGACCTTAAGGAAGTGGAATCGATGGAACACATCAACCAACCTATCCACATCAGCGACAGAACCCTCATGAGACATGTCAACCACTCAGACATCCTATCCCTAGGTCCCACTGATGTTCAAGACATCTTAAGCCTTAGTCGTTCTCATGTTATAGGCATGGGAGAGTCCAGAAATACAGAGTTGATCTCATGCTATAGGCATGGAAGTGTCCAGAAACCTAGAGTCGCTCACACAATCTTGCCACCCAACGTCTAGAGACTCAAATTACCAGTTTTGTGCATGTGTCCCCAGGATTTTAGCCACTTTTTCAGGCCTAGAGCCCAGGTTACTTCCCAAAATGGAATGATAACTTAAGATCAGTCAAATAATAGGGAAATAATGATGCAAAAGAAATAATTTAAACAAGACCTTAATCAGACCCTTAGTAGCCATGATAGGCATTTCGTCAAACATATCATCAACATGTATCCTACAGGTAAACAACATAATTAAGTGTAAGGATCTCATACTTATCTGAGAATTGCTATGAACCATTGTTCCGTCATGACATTTGCTACATTACCATCTATTAGGCCATAGATACATTATTGATTCACTTACAAGTAAAAACACTTTGAGAACCATACATAGATGCTATCATAAAACACACATATAACTAGCATAATAACAATAGAAATACTCATGAAATTACATCCATATAGACCACATATAATCCATCAAAATTCTCATAGAAATACAAGGAGAAATAACCTTTAATTAATGATGCAAAAACCAAACCCAAGATGGGACTTCCACGTTTCACCCAACCATAGAATGGCTGAACCAAATCTCTCTTTAGTCATTCACCCACGTTCCATATTCCAAGCATGAATGTGGGACTCGAACCAAAAAAACCAACTAGGGCATATCGAGGCTAAACCACCTCACCTTCATTGATAGAAACCAGGCTTTATCGTAATCCATCCTGGATCACTAAGCCAACACAATGAACACATCATAACAGGCTTAACCACGATATCCACCTGATCACTAGGCTAAACAAGCATGGATTCCACCTGATTTCTCCACCTACACCATGAGGAATTTTCCTGTCTCCTAGTCTCTTAGGCTTTACTGCAATCTAAACCTGGATCACTGGGCCTAAACTGAGACCCACTCTCCAGGATTTACCGCATATCCCAAACCCGTGATTACTAGGCCTAATGGAGATCAAACCACCTCTTGGATTTATCGTATATCCTGTCATTCACCGGCAAGGATTCCTAGGCCCATCGAGGCCACACAATCATGGTTTTACCGCAACCCACATTTTGGCTCAGGGGTCACTAGGCCAGTGGCTTTACCGTGCTCCACAATTCGGTTTAGGGACCACTAGGCCATGTGCTCTATAATTTGTAGATCCACCCCACTCAACTTCGAATCCATCCAGCAATCCAGCTCAACCAAAACATGAGAACCCCATCACACCTTGGCTATACGAAATTGGCAAGGCTAGGCTAGAAACACAGTTACACCTAGCGAAACCCATGCCACAATAGCAAAATAACCACATGCAATACCATGCGGGCCAAATCTAGCAAGGAAAATACACATGTTAATCTATACCTGCAAAGAATCCTATTGTAGCTTCTTGATCCTACCTTTCCCTACTTGATCTTTGCTTCCTCTTATATTATTTTGCCTTTCTTGATCCAATGCCAAAATTCTTCAAGAAAACTCTAAGTATCCAAGAGTGAGTGAGAAAGAGAGAGAATAATGATAGAGCTCCAAACTCAACTGACAAAGGTTACCAATTGATCCTCGGAAGCCTCATTATGAATGAGGCCTCTATTTTCTTCATTTTCCATTATTTTCTTTCAATTTCCTCCTCACATGCAACATGTGACCTTTCACCTTCATTTTCTCCTAATTTCCATTATTTTCATAAATAAATGTGCCAAAAATGTCATTCTGCCTTTCCAAATCCTTAGCCATTGTCTTTGCCAATTTCCTTAACCATAAACAACCTAATGAACACCCCCTAGGATATCTTGCCCAAAATTTAGCTTGGAATAAGTGTCCCATCAACTGTGGTTATTATTTTTGCCTTTATTTACTTTTATTACATGGAATTTTCACGAGGGTTGTTACATCCTTCGTGAATGAATTTAGCAACTTCAACATGAAAAACAGTTAGTAACCAGACAAGAACTGTACCGAGGTCTCAATTTTTTAAGGTTGCAAAAGATCGTCCAATTTTGAAAAGTGTTGATGCAAAATCAACCCTTTTTTTTGGGGTATATTTTTTACACTTCAATTTTTTTGTATTAAGTATGTACAGTTTTTTTAATTATTAGTGATTTTCATGCTAATTTTGAAAAGTGTTGATACAACATCAACTCCTTTTTTTGGGAGTTTATTTTTGACACTTTAAATTTTCTTATGTATTAAGTATATATAATTTTTTTTAAATATTAGTGCTTTTCATGCCAATTTTGAAAAATGTTGATGCAACATCAACCTTTTTTTTGGGGGCTTATTTTTAACATTTTAAATTTTCTAACATATTAAGTATGAATACTTTTTTTAAATGTTGGTGATCTTTATGTGATTTTGAAAAGTGTTGATGCAACATCAACCTTTATTTTTCGAAGGCATATTTTTTACACTTTAAATTTTATTATGTCTTAAGTATGCATAACTATTTTTAAATGTTGGTTATTTAACCATTTTTCAAGTTGTCTTATTCATCTTGTTTTTCGCCCTAAGATATATGTTTTTTAAGGGTTTTTTAAACTTGTGTTTTTTGTTTTTCTTCGCAATATTTTTTTATAATGAAATTTTTTATTTTTTTGCAAAATTTAAAATAAATAACAAAATTAATATTTTGAAGTTATGGTTTTTTTCTATATCTATATATCATTAATTAATAAGTCAATACACATAAAATAATTGTCACTAAAAAAGAATAACTTTAAACACTTGAAAAAACACACACTTTGCATATAGATATAATTAAGAAAATACATATTTCCAGACTTTTTTGCTAAAAATGACATGTTAAATAAAGGATTTTTATGAAAACATAATAATAATAACTGAATAAAAAATTTTGAAAAATAACCATTTTTCTTTTTTATGAAATTTATGTCGAAAGATAATAACATTTGACGTTTTTTCTAAAAATAATAATTCACATAAAATTCAAAATAAAATTAACAAAAAAAATTGCTTTAAAAAGTAATAAAATAAAATAAAAGAGGTTTAATGATAAAATAATAATAATATTAATTAAAAAATATATTGAAAAACAAACCAAAATAAAAAATAAAATAAACAGGAAAAAAAAATATCAAATAGAGAGAAAAATAAATAAGTAAAAATTTAAAACATTACAAGCATATTAAAATCCAAACTCATTGAAATATATATTTTTTCCCCTAGAAAAATCTGCAATTTTTCATTAATATAGAAAAATTACATATTGTAGATGTTGTTGCATATGCTATATCTGAGTCACCATGGACTGTCACAAAAATATGAGCTGTCTAGATACACCACGCAGGGCAATCTGTCATAATATCAGCTGTGAAAAAAACTGTTATATGCCTGTATAAGCCTGTACATAAGCCACGCAGGGCTCTTTCAGTATGTTATTCTATTTATATATGTCGATATATATACAAAAATTTTCAAAATTTTTGTGTTTCTTACAATTTTTTAACAAAGAAAAACAGATATTTTCAAGGACCGAGATCCCCCTGATAGTGTTGGTCTATATATGGCCGATGATAATATTGGTATTCATTTGTCCCCCTCTGCTCTTGTATCACCCATTCTCCTCTGGGTAATATCGCGGCCTCCTTGGATAGTTGGTCAGCACTGTAGTTATGCTCCCTGTAAATGTGATTGCAAGAGATATGGTTAAATTATGCCTTGAAAATATTTACTTCGTTTAATATATTTCTAAGTGTGTGGGTGTGACATGCAGAAATGCCATTGAACCAGTTTATGATGATCTTTGAGTCCCCAAATATATTTAGATTGATACATTGGTGACCCAAGGAGAAGTGTAATAAATGACGGAGGGTAACGAGCTCCACAAAATTGTTGGTTCCAGCTCCTAATCCCATCTTGACTTTATAGAAATGATGTTCACTGATATACAGTATAAAGCCACCCCCACAGCCCTGTTGATTAGCTGCTCCATCAAAGAAGGCCCAGGGTGTACTTTTATCAATGCTAGGAGGGGGATGAGATCAGCGCTCTCTAGGTGGCAGAGTTTCTAGCAATTCATTGTAGGCAGAGATAATACCAGCCTCTATGCGAGGCCAACACGTTGGCCTGTTATCAAAGATGAAGCGGTTTCGGGCCAGCCAGATATACCAGCTGACAAGCAAGGGGAGGCTCAATAATTTGGATCCCTTATGTCTGTTGGTCCAGTCATCCCAAGCACTGCCCAGATCAGTGCCCTCCCATTGCCTAGAAAATCGGATAGAGGAGGATAAAGCTAGCCATAGAGAGTGCAGTGTTGTACACTGCAGAAAGAGGTGATTGGTTGATTCTGATGCACATTTGCACAATATACACCAGGTTGGACCATATATGGATCGGTGAGTTAAGTGGTCCCCTGTCGGCACTTTATCTCTGAGTATGCACCAAAAGAATAATCTCATGCACGGCAGTGCAGTGAGTTTCCATATGTTTCTCCACCAGCTAGCGATCTGATCTGGTCTTTTGTGTTGGATCAAGGTAATGTATCCTGACTTAGGGGAATATATGCCATTCTTTGCCAAACACCATACTAATTCATCAGGTCCCTCTTTAATCCTGATGTGAGATTCAGATAACGCAGATATATAACCATTCCTGGTGCCATCTAGGGGGGAGTTCGAGTTGACGAGCGGATTTTCATGCTTGTGAAAATACACCTGTATTTTGCTGATCAGCAATGTGTGAGAATACCCTGATCTCATGGGAGTGTGGATACATGATGAGGTCCCTAGAGAGAAGGTGTCTTCCTCCACCTCTAATCCAAGGATCCAGACCAATCCGTTCCAGTGAACCATCATTAATCCTCCACACCAGGTTGTCTCTTATATGGGGTAAGGAGTGTAGCAAGGCCTTCCACATGGATGAGATGCCTGTCGTCGGCCAACTAGGCAGTCGAACCCAATCCAGCATATTCTGTGGCCAGATGTATTTGTGATATGAGATATGAGTCCATAAGTTTTGTCCAGTCAATAAGGTCCAACTCATTTTTGCAGCAAGGACCTCCGCAAATAGTGGGAGATCTTTTAATCCCCAACCTCCCCTTTTCTTAGGCATTGCAATCTTTTGCAAACTAATCCAAGCAAAGATTTTTTTATCTTGATTCTCGTTCCAGAGATATCAGTTGCACAGTTGTTGCAAACGAGATAGGATGTTCCTGGGGATCCAAGCAAGAGCCATCCAGAAAACTGGAGTAGCTTCCAGGACCGATTTGATAAGAACTAGCCTACCCACCCTGGATAAATATCTGTGACTCCAAATGGACAGTCTTTTCTCCAACTTTGACACAAGCCAGACCCAATCTGCAATCCTCTGACAGGTGGGTTTTAGCCAGAAACCCAGATATTTGAGACCTCTATCCAAAGGATGGATGCTGTAGGGAAATACCTGATGAGAAAAATGGGATTCCTGGACTGTAGTGCAAGAAAAAGTGATGGTAGATTTGGATTGATAAGCAAGCATCCCAGAGGCAGACGAGAAGAGGAGGAGAATCTTGGAGAAAGTACGGGAGTCCCGAATGCTGCCATCCAGCAGAATAAGCACGTCATCCACAAATAGTAGGTGGGTGAGAAAGCAATCATCCGAAATCTTGAGGCCACAAAGGTCTCCTTCCCTCTTGGCCGATGCAATTAAGTGACTGAGGCCTTCCATGACAATAAGAAATAGGAGGGTAGATAGAGGGCAGCCTTGTCTAAGTCCCCTTTCAGAGTGGAAGAAATGAGAAGTCGAGCCATTTATGAGAATACTGAAAGTGGGAGTGGTAATGCAGGCCATGATCCAAGTGATGTAATTATGTGGAAAACCCAAATGGATGAGAAGCATCTTAATATAAAGCCAGCTGACCCTATCGAAAGCTTTGGAGAGGTCGATCTTGAGGATGATGCTTTTGAGGTGTCTGGTCCAGATGGAGTGGATGGCCTCCTGAGCCGAACCAATCACTTCATGAATATGTCTGGATTCAAGGAAGGCAAATTGTTGAGGTGCAATATGCCGGAAGAAGATAGGCCTGAGTCTGTTGGCAATGATCTTGGATATAATCTTGTAGAGGCAGTTGCACAAAGATATAGGTCTATAATCATCAAAAGAGGATGGGGAATCGGACTTTGGTATGAGGGCAATGAAGGTCGAATTGATGGCATGGTATAGAGATCCTGTAGTTCTACTCTCCTCCATAACTTTCAATAGGTCCTGCCCCAAGATCTCATAGAATGTAAGATAGCATTCAATGGTCTAGCCATCTGACCCTGGACTCTTGTCCTTTTTGAACCATTTTAACGTGCCTTCAAGTTCCCTAGAGGTGACTCATGCAAAAAGCTCGTCTGCATCCTCCTCATTGACAAATCTTGGAAAATGACCAGCCACATTGATAATATCAACAAGATTTGCCTTAGGAGGTCTCTTATAGAGGTTCCTGAAGTGAGTAGTACCCAAGAGGGATAGCTTGTTGAAAGAGTCAACTAAGCCTCCCTCGGGTAAAGGAAGATTCCAGATGGTATTTGAAACCTTTCTCCCCTTTGCATAGTTTTGAAAGAACCTTTTGTTGTCATCACCAGCTTTCAGCCATATAGCTCTACTCCTTAGCCTCAGGGTTTCCTCCCCCACCTTTAGAATGTGAGACTTCTGGTTTTCCAACTCAATCAAAGGTGTCTTTTCTTTCGCAGAGATGAATCCCAAACCTCGATCATCAAGTAAAGAGCTCAGCTCAGATTCAATTTGTGATAACTGTGAGTTCTCTCGAATAAGCTTCTCCCTTGCCCATTTGATGGAGAGATGTTTGAGCTTGGAGAGGTTATTACAAAAACCCCTTGCCAGGGATTCAGTTCTCTAGATAGGATTGGCAGTCCGGAATTCAGAAACCAATTTAATGGAGGCTGGGTCCTGCAACCAGACATGGTTGAATTTAAAGGGGGCTTTCGGCTTTTGATGTGGCCCGTGGATTTCCAGATATATAGGAGAATGATCTAATATGCCCCCTGAGCCCACCCATTGCTTGTAATGGTGCAATTGTTGTATGAGCGGACTCTTCATTAAAAATCTTTCAAGTCTACGGGCCAGAGCTGCATCACCCACCTTGATGTTCCTCTAGGTGGGGAGAGGTTTATGCATGGGGACATCTAAAAAATTGGTCAGTTCCAAAAGGTTTGTTATGTGTCCCGTGATAGAATCTACCTGAGCCGAGGACCCCCATGATTATTGAACCCCAAGGAGAAATTTAGATCCCCTTCGATGATAATGTGGTCATATGCCATGATCGAGAGATGTAAAAAATGTTGCCATAATTGTTCCCTCTGATGATAGGGTCCATATACATTCACAACCCAAAGATTTGTACCGAGCTCAGCAGAGAATATATCCATACCCAAGCATCCCGCACCCCCCCATGTTGCATCAACCCTGATGGATCGAGGGTTATATCCTATAGCTAATCCCCCCGATCTCCCTACAGCATCTATAGCTACGAAAGTCCAGCTCGGGACCAAAGATTGCAGGGAGCGGGTGATATGATTAGCCACACCAAGAGTTTCTTGAAGTAGGATGATGTCAATCGGTTCAACCTCAAAAAGTCTCTGCAAGGCTAGTTTCTTGGAGGCACTAGCCAAGCCTCTGCAATTAAAAGATAGGCACTTCATGGGGGGACTCCTCTCGGGGTATTCACCGCTCTAAGGACCCCATCAAGATTGGATTGACGACCAGAGGTTACCTCCGCTCCAACTCGTTTAATGGCATTGGAGAGATCGAACTTCCTACCCCTGGTTGCTAAAGAAGCAGTACCTGGCAGGGCGAGACCTAAACCAGACTAACGAGCCAGAATGTCTTTGGTGTGTGATCTGGGGTGGAGGAAATAATGGTGAGAAGGTGAGACCCCAGAGGAAGATGGTGAGGTGGAAGATGAGGAAGGTGAAAGCAGGGCAAGGGCAGAAGTGATAATAAGAGGTGGGGAGGACATGATACAGTGAGCCATAGAAGTCTGAACCGATGATGCAGCTATAGATGAGATATTATCCAATGAAGTGGGAGAAGGGATCAGAGAAATACCCGAAGCTTTCGCGGCTTTAACGGCAACACGAGCCCTGGTCAGCGGCGGCGACATTGGTCTATGCCCAGCCTCCCCTATCTTGAGAGGAGGGGAGATTGCCGATGGGGTAGGACCCGTGGAAGAGCGGCGAGAACCAGCCGGCGAGTTGACCTTGGATGGAGCAGGTGTTATCTTTGGAGAGTCCTCAGATTTCCTGTTGAGTGGACAGTCTTTAAAGAGATGTCCCACCTCGTGACACCGTCTACAACGGAACGAAACCCCTTCATAATCCAAGATCTGGGCTCTGATATACTTCCCCCACTATAGTGTGATCTTCTCCTCCAAGCCCTCACGCGTATCCAAGTGGACCAGAATGCGAGCAAGGGTGTGATTTTTCAATTCAACAAAAGTATGGTCATGGTCCAAATATCTGCCCAGTGCATTTCCAATCCTGATAAAGACTTCCTCACACCAATACTGTAATGGGAGCCCTGGCAAGCGAACCCAAAGAGGTCCAGCCCCAATTTGTTCACGTTCAGGGTCGAATAACAGGCTCCACCGCTTGAGGAGGACCAGTGCCATCTCGATGTGCCAGTACCTGGCCAGTACCAGATCCTTGTAGTTTTCCTTTGCAAAGTGTAAAGAAAACCATCGCCTGGGTAGGACGTGTACTTCTGGCAGCTCCTTCAGCATTCCACCCCAAATCTCCTTGACCCATTGGGTCAGTCTGTTGGCTGAGTATGCTCGACCACACACATGTCCTACAAGTACCGTACATACCATGATAGCTGCTTCCCCTATTGCCGAGGTCTCGTCGAATATGATGGTGATATCCTTTCTTGTCGCCTTAACACACTTGGTCTTCCTTTTGCCTGAACGCGGAGCCGACGGGTGGTCTACCAAAGGGTTTGGGATGCCTTCCAGGGGGATATGTTTAGCAGGTTTTACCTTCACCGCGGGGGTCTCAAAGCATCCAGACGGCAGGGGAACCGACGATGGAGGGTTTGCCGGAGCAGAGACCGGGATGTCCACCGAGGGCACAGTGAAAGAGGTTGAAAGGGGCGGATGGGGATCAAAAGAGGGCGAGGGGGGGGTGTTCGTAGATAGAATTTGTAGGGTACCAGGAGATAGCGGGGGGACTTCGAAACCCGATGAATCAGAGAGTGGCACAGTGAGAGGAGGCACAGAGCAGTGCCTAGGTAAAGAAACGACAGGCGAAGATGTGAGCGGAGCCGGTTCAAGTAACGAAGATGAAATAGTAACCGACGAAATGAAGTTGGGGTTCCCAAATATAACCCTGTCTGGCTAGGGCTGTTCGGAGTAATCCACCTCTTCAACCTCCATATTGTACCCCATTTCCCCCAGCCAGAAGTCGGCAGCCGAAAGTGACGGGTGTGTGAACGAAACGGCGAGAAACAGTATGCGGCGATGGTACAGGGTTGAAGCCTGCAGTAAATTCAGTAAAACCCTAGGGATTTTACCCTAAGCCCACACGGACGACCTCCATCACCCTTTGCCTAAATCATCTTCATATATATATATATATATATATATATAATATATTAAAATTAAAATTAAATAAAAAAAAAGATTGAAAACAACGTTTTCGCAGGGGTGGCCACCCTGCCCTGGCACCAAAGGGTTGTGAGCAAGGCAGTAGGGATGTCGCAACACCCCTACCACCCTATCCGTGGCCTTTTTGCACTGGGGTGAGGGGTCATTGATTCCCAGAATCAACAAGCCTCAACACTGTGGTGCTAGGGCTCGTCGATTACAGGAATTGGTAGCTCATCACCTTAGGGCCTTGGGTGGCATGCTGGAATGGCCACGCCTGCAAAAACATTGTTTTCAATCTTTATTTTTTTAATTCTTTTTTTATTTATTTTAATGTTTATTTTAATTCTTTATTAATGTTTTAAAAGAATTATTATTATTATTATTATTGTAACCTTAGTAGGACTACATCTTCATCATGTCCAACTTCTCACCCCGATCGAGGGGATAGCACAAGATTTGAACCCAAGACATCTGGTTTGATGAGACTTCATTTCCATCACCATTGCCAATTGAGCTACCCCAAACGAACATTATATATATATATGTGTGTGTGTGTGTGTGTTTTAATGTTTTTTAAATATTTTTTTCTCTCAATATTTATTATGTTTTAAATAATTGTTGTTGTTATTTTTAAGTCAATTTAAAAAATAAAGAATAAAAAGCCTAAATTATGTTTTTTGGAGATATTTTTTTGTTTATTCATTTTATTTTATTTTTGTTTGGTTTTTTGGACAAATTTTGTTTCAATTTTTCTCTTATATGAGTTATTTTTTATTTTTTTTACTTTGTGTTTGATTTTTTATTTTTTTACTTTGTGTTTGATTTTTTTATATAATGTTTTTTGTTTGATCTTATTTTTTTTATTATTTAATTTTTTGAAATCTTTTTTGATATTTTTATATTTACTTATTATTTTTTCTAACTTTTTACTTCTCTATTTTTGTTTTAGTTTTATTTTTTTTTTGTATTTTTCATTTTTATTTATTTATTATTTTATTTTTTTCTACAAGGCTCGTGTCTAGCTTTGACTAGCAACCCGGCCCACTATATGTCAATTTGATAATTAAATTTAAAGTTTTTATTATAATGGATTAAGTCTTCCCCCACAATGTGTTAATTTCATGGTTGATTTTTAAGTTTCATTGTAGTCGAGTTCACCTCCACTGCGTGTCAATTTGATAGTTGATTTTTAAATTTTCACTTAAATGTGTCAAGTTGTCTTAGGCTAAGATTTTAAAATAATTATACTTTTAGCATTTAAAAAAGAAATTATTCTTCATATAATGACTCTTTCATTCAATTGTTCACTTTTCAAGTTTTTTTAAGTCATTTAATTTGTCCATAATGTCGTGGTTGAAATATGTTGAAAATTTAAGGTTTTTTATAGTCATGATATTTTATTTTAATTCCATGCTTAAAAAATTGTCAAGATTATAAGGTTTTCCTAAGTCATAATATTTTATCTTTAATGTTATCGTTGAAAACAATTATAATTTCAGGGTTTCATAATCATGATACTTTATCTTTAATGCCATGATTGAAATTTGTTGGAATTTTAAGGCTTTTCAGAAACATGATATTTTATCTTTAATGTCATGTCTGGAAATTGTTGGAATTTTAAGGGTTTCCAGAGTTATGATATTTCATCTTTAATTACATTGCTAAAAAATGTTGAAAATCTACCCATAAAAAAGGACATTGTTCTAGCATCAACACTTCTCATTTTCAAGGTGTGTTTTCATGATTTTTGCACAAAAAAAATGATTTTTACTATCAATTTTTAAAAATGTTGAAAATTTACCCTTAAAAAGGGGAAAAAACGTCATTCCAACGCACACACTTTTCGTTTTCAGGTTGTTTTTTCATGTTTTTTCACTAAAGTTCTCATTTTGAGGGAACAATTCTCATTTGATCGATAACTTTGTTATGAGCTCAGCACGCATGAATGGTTTTGTAGGATGCAATACTTCCCATGCATTCCAGATTGTCATCAACATCAAAACCTAAAGGAGGTGACAATCAATTTCAATTCTATAGGGTACGGTGGAATGTGAGAGATATGGTGAGGAGCTTGATCTTATTTCTAAACCAGCACATGTATGCATACGATCCATATCTCTAGACGAGGGAGATGTCCTTATGAGGAATCTTACACCCTGTGATCACCATTTGGTTGGTTTCACACAAACATAGAGCATGTGGGTGATGGGAGAGATGTCGTCATATTTTTCATCTAGGAGGAGTGGGCCTTCCAATTTCGTAGGAAATTATACAAGAACTTTCCAATGACTAAGCTCGGAGTATTCTTCCTCTGTGAATTTTGCTTATTGCTGAAAGAATGAAGCAAAGAGTTTGTATTGATCATGGGATATATTTCTATGTGAGATTGTCGTTCATCCTAAGTTTCCCTTCATTAAGTTGGAAAGCTATATTGGCTTGCTCATCATCATCTATATTCTGATTGCGGAGAATATGTTGAAAAGAATTGTGAGAAAAAGATTCCAAGATGCCAAAAATTCTATGGAGGACGAGAGAAAGTTTGTTTTTCATAAGGAGAGAAGTTGAGTAGGGGTGTTGTATAATTAAAAGAGAGTCCCTCAAAATAGCAATAGAAGAGATACCATGATATTTAGCTAACTAAAGGCCCAAAAGGAGACCATATATTTCGATGGTGTTGTTCGATCTCTACCCCAGACTCTAAGAAAACTTGATTTCCATTTCTCCTTCGAGATTTATGATAATCCCTCCCCCTCCTGCCACCCCTAACACATCATTAACATTTCAAATCAATTCTATTTTCAAAACTTCCTTAGAAAATTTATGTTAGCATACTTTGGTGGCATACTAATCTACAACAAATATTGGGAAGAGCATGTACAACATGTTGACAAGATATTACCAATATTGGAAGAGTAACAACAATATGCAAAGTCTTCCAAATGTGCCTTTGGGGTTCAAGAAGTGGAATATTTGGCTCATATTGTATCTTATGAAGGTGTCAAAGTGGACCCTAATAAAATCAAAGCTAAGAGGGAATGGCCAATCCCCGAGACCTTGAAGAAAATCATAGGACTCTTAGGATTGACAATATATTAACATAATTTTGTCAAGAATTATGGTCAAATAGTAGCACCTCTAACGAAATTATTAAATAAGGAAGCATTTTCTTGGACGAAATAAACAACCAAATCTTTTTAAAAACTTAAAGAGGATATGTTTACAACTGTTATATTGGACACACTTGACATCGTAGGAACTTCCATTGTGAAGTGTGATGCCTCAGTCCATAGCATTGGTGCAGTTTTGATGCAAAAATGAAGGTTTCTTGCCTCTAAAATAAGTGAAATTAAAGGAAAGAACGTACTCAAACCCTTCCATGAAAAATAAATGTTAGCCATACTACATGCAGTTAAGAAATGTCATCCATACCTAATAGGAAGGCACTTGAAAGTAAAAGCAGATCATGATAGTTGGAAGTAATTCTTGCAACAAAGGCTATATTTAGAAGAGAAATAAAAATGGAATACTAAGATTCTAGGTTATGACTTTTAAATTATCTACAAAAAAGGAAAACAAAATACTATGGAAAATTCACTCTCAAAGAAAGAGGAAGACACTAAGGTTTTACTATGTGCTATTTCCATTCCACAATCTAATTGGGTTGAAGAAGAAAGGATAGAATGGAAGCAAAATGAGAAGGTATGCAGGATCATTCATAAACTATAGTAGGACCCCCAATGTAGTAGAAAAAATTATGTGGAAGATTTATTTGTTGTGGTATCAATATTTTTTATACTTATGTGAGAACTCTCAACTCAAATAGAAGGTTCTTTTCAAGGTACATACTTCTCCTAGAGAAGGACATTCAAGGTTCTTGAGAACATACCATAGGATCAATAAAGATTTTTAATAAAAAAGATAATACAAGGGACAAGATTTGGTGGAAAAGGCCTGAAGCCTCAAAACATGTATTTTATTGTACCATCTTCCAATGATACAAATATGAAATCACCTCAATTTCTCTCACCTTGACACTTCACAAAATTAATAATGTAGGAATAGATAAAATAGGATCTAGAAACTATAGAAACATACTTAGGATAAAACCTATATCCCAAAATGTTAAATAAATAAAGTTGGTACATTCAGACTTAATGATTGTTCATGTGAGTAAGAGGCTAACATTCCCCCCCCCCACAAATCATAAGTCCAAGCAATAATACCATAAATGCATGGGTGCCTCATACATCGATAAAGTGTATTTTTGTGTGATCAAATTGTTGTGGGTCGGTTGTGAAGATTAATTGTTGTGGGAAATTTTACCCAAGGATGGCATGATCTTAAAATGTTTGATTTTTTATTTTTATTTTCTGAAATTTGTGGTGTTAACTGAATCACTCAAGAAAAAGTTCAAATCACTTGAATATGATGTGAGTTTGATCATTGGACTAGATCTTTATAGGTCCCCAATGGGGGTTATTTCTGTACGTCATGCTTCATCACACCATGATGAAATCAATATAGAGGAATAAAACAAATGAATTTGTAGGATGAAATTGGGGGTGCATCATAATGATTTTTTTTTTTAGCAATGGAGTCAACAGAACCACTATAAACTCATATTATTTAGAACAGTGGCATCGTTCCAGTAGTTATGATGGGCAGGGGCATGGTTCACATTTTGAGGACCATTATGCAATGAAAATATTAAATCATCTAATATTGTTATATGGCATGGTCGATAAATGAATATGCAATCTTACCAGATCTAAGTAGATATGACATATCACAATCACTAAAAACAAAATCACATGGATTGATTGGCAACTTGTTGAAGTGTAGATCTAACTTTTTAACATGATGGTTGCATGTTTGTTGGGTGTGTCAGCGTTCTTCAACTGGCTATACTCATTTTCATATTTGGATCTGGTGTTCTTCTTTAACTTGTGTCACAGTTAATTCTTTCTGCTGGGGACACAATATCATGACAAGATAAATGCAGAGAAAATGCTCTTCTCTTCAAAAATATTGATCCACGAATCTCTAAGTTGTGATTTATGAATTTGGATCATAAATTTCTTGGTTGTGTTCTCAAACTCATGCTCAATAATTTATGTAGTTTGTGCTCTTCAACATTTTCAAATATCTTCTCTACTCAAAGTGCTTTAGTCCTCTTGTTATGCAACCATATCACAAAATAGAAGAAAATATAGATCAACGACTTGAAAATTAGCCTCTTTGAGGGGGAGACAACATAAATGAACAATTCTTGGATGATACAAGTGACAAGACCTCCTTGTAAAATATAGGAGTCTAAGGGATCACAATATAATCAGAGCCTACATAACAATAATAATGTAAGGGAACAACAATAACAATAGTGGGCTTCTATGGGGCACGCCAATAACAATATGGGGACTACATGGACACAACAATAATAATAAAGGGGCTACACTAATAATAACAATAATGGGATTACTGTAGGAATTTACAGGGTAAGTTCCTCAAACAGAACACCAAAGGACACCACTCACAAACAGATCACAGATCAATACACCATTATTTTGACGTGGTTAAAACCCTCAAAGAGGGAAACAGTCCATGGCTCGAGCCAACGCGACCACTTCAGGCAATTTATTAATAAAATAATGAAAATTTACATATGCTTCTCTCATAGACAGATTACCCTACAAATGACCCTCCATGCTCTTTAAATAGAGATCATGGACCAATCGGGTGTTAAGCCACGGATCAAGTGTCGGTAATACCGAGGAGAGAATGAACCGTCGGATCACTACATATCGTGACCGTCAGATTGTAAGTTACAAAATGTACATAGTAAAGAAACACACTTTACCTAACTCTATACTAGACCAAGTTGTACTTAACTATTTCCTATGTGTCAGAATATCCTAACATCCCCCCTTAAGAACAACTTGGGATAGGATTAAAGGATTTACAAATATGACACAATAGGAGAAGGAAGGAGGCACTAGAGCCTATCCCCCCTTAGTGACAACTTCCTGAACTCCAACCATAAATCGAAGTTTAGTGAACTTCGCCTTTGTGAGAGCCTTTGTAAAGATGTCTGCAACTTGATCATCTGTTGAACAATATTGCACTTCAAGAACATGGTCGTGAATGAGCTTTCCGATGAAGTGCATGTGCAGTTCAATGTGTTTGTTGCGCTGATGTTGGACTGGATCTTTGCATAGCTGAATGGCACTTTGATTATCACACCAAAGTGTATTCAGATTCTGCTGCTGAAAGCCAAACTCTGACAGGATCTGACGAAGCCACAAGGCTTCCTTACTAGCTTCTATGGCACCACGATACTATGCTTCTGCTGAAGAAAGAGAAATGGCACCTTGTTTCTTGCAAGCCCATGTAATAGGTCCTGAACCAAGAGTGAATACATAACCTGCAGTAGACTTCTAATCATCAGGGTCACCAGCCCAATCAGAATCAGTGAAACCAACCAATAGAGGAGATGCTTCGACACTGTAATGAATCCCAAACTGAACTGTACCTCAAACATAAAGAATTATTCTTTTAGCTGCTTTCCAATTACTTTCACGTGGGTTTTGCATAAACCGAGCAACAAGGCCAACAGCAAAGGAAAGGTCAGGACGAGTATGGGTTAGATACAAAATTTTTCCTACAAGTTGACGGTATAAGGTAGCATCAACTTCAAGAGAAGTACAAGTGATTAAAAGTTTGACTCCAGACTGAAAGGGAGAAGGGGCTGGCTTACAATCTTCCATGTGAAAATGGCGTAGAATATCACAGGCATACTTGGACTAAGAAAGGGAAATACCTTCCTTGGATTGCAAGACTTGAAGATCGAGAAAATAATGTAAGTGTCCTAAGCCTGTCATTTCAAACTTCCTTTTAAGGCTAGACTTCACATGGTTTATAAGGTTTGGATCACTACCAGTCAGGATAAGATCATCAACATAAAGGACAAGAATGATAAGAGACTTACCCACTTTCTTGGTGTAGACAGTATTGTCAGAATGACACCTAGAAAAACCATTTCTAAAAGAAAGTTATCCATTTTGGCATACCAAGCTCAAGGAGCTTGCTTGAGACCATAAAGGGATTTCTTAAGCCGACATACAAGGTTGGAGTCTGTTTGTGTAAAGCCAATAGGTTGTTCCATATAGATTTCTTCATGCAAGTCCCCATGCAAGAAGGAGGATTTAACACCCATCTGATGGACTTCCCATTTGAAAGAGGCAGCAAGGGAAAGAACAAGGCGGATAGAGTTCATTTTGGCAACAGGGGAGAAGGTTTCAGTATAGTCAATGCCTTCAACTTGTGAAAAACCCTTAGCAACAAGACGAGCTTTATGTTTATCAACTTTCCCATCTAGTCCATACTTGGTTCTGTAAACCCATTTGCATCTAACAAGTTTTCGTCCCTTTGGTAGAGGAACAAGATCCCATGTATCATTTTCCAATAATGAATGATATTCTTCATTCATAGCTGCTTCCCAATCTGGATGGCCTGAAGCTTCTGCAAAGGTGTCAGGATCATAATTCACTAAAGCTTGAGCCAGTAAATAAGAGGCTCTCTCGAACTGAGAACATGTACATTGCTGATCTGTAGGATCACCGGCAAGATCACCTGCTGCATCCCGAGTAACACAGACCCATTTTGGAAGCTGAGGAGCTGAAGGAGGATCCTGAGAAGGTGGGGGAGGATTTTCATCCTCGCTTTCATCATCTGAAGAAGAAATATTTTCAAAAGTAGAAGAGATAAGGAGAGGTGGCACATCCGCCGAACTAGGTTCGCAGGCCGATATATTTTCAGCAAACTTTACATCTCTTCTAATGATAACATTTTTGGACTTAAGTGGTGTTATCACAAAATCAGGTACTGAAGGCTGCCAATCAACAAGATTCTGTGTAACTATTTCAAACCAGGCTTTGGACTAAGGCTTAGCCTCCTTAGTCTGAGAGGGCTCTCTCACAGATTATGAATATTGACTAATGACAAGAAAAGATGGCTAACTCTTATAAGACACATGCAAAATAGGCTGGCTGGACAATATTGAACTGATTCCCATTGGGCTTATGGACTCTCTCATATCTCAGTAAACAAAAACACTATCTTTTCATAGAAGTCGGGGCACTTTACATCTATATGTTCAAACATAACTTTGAAACCACAGTTTGCCAAGGCATACACGAAGTCAGAGCATGATTCATGAGTTCTAAGTGATTATGCATTAACAAAACTGTAAAAGAAACTTAAAGAAAGAATACAATCACACATTTGAACAAGAAGATCCATTGTGAATCCTGAGAAGAAAACACAGTCATTTGCATTACTGAAATTTGTTTATACATAAACCAAAAACAGTCTTCTCCAAAACATCCAACCCCCATTACATCCAAGTTTCCTCTATATATAGAAACATATTCTTAACTACTTTGAGCTTCCTCCTCCAGCATGAGGGGAGCTCGATGACTGCTACTAATTACTCCTATCTACTGTTTAACTAATTCATTAAATGCATTAACCACTAACTCAAGTTCTAAAAAGTTCTAATTTAATTATAACTCTAACTCTATCTTCTTCGTAAATTGATTCCTCCTTGCAGCTTTGACACTTGGCTTCCTCTTCGTTTGGCTGAGATGGCATGAGATGAGCAATTAATGTCCCATGTTGGCTTTGGATACTGAAGGCTTTGATCTGCTCCGTGTTGGCTGAGAATATCCCTAAATTTTCGGTTCTGGTCCCCCATCACTTCGAATATGCAGCGGCATGAACTTTAAGTCTTTAATAGCCCAAGAATAAAGGGCATCACCCTGTTCCTGATATGCTGGAGGCTTCTCTGATGAACAGGTGTGCCAACCAAAACTTCTCGTATGCAGCTCCCTTAAAACCCTAATCACCGAGAATAAAGTGGCTTTATAACCAAAAATTTAAACTTAGGTTAAAATATTTCACCTTTTGTTAAAAGTACACCTGGCATATTTTGAATGGCTGTAGCAGCCTCCTTTGATCTCTTTCATGTCACCTAGGTGTTCTCTTTGCCAATTTCTGATTATTCCATCAAACTGTTTGCCTGCGTTTTTAAAACAACACCTACAGCAGTTTCGTAGCGCGCTGCGAAACTGCGAAACTGTTTTAAACAGTTTCTCTTTTCCCTGAGATTTTACTGCTCTGCCACTTGATTGCAAAACTCCTGAACACCAATAGGATTGTAACTTTCACTGCTGGTATGCTTAGTACAGGTGCATGGATATTCTTCATGTACTGCACCAATCTCTGTCACAATACTTGGAGCTGGATTATCTGAGACTTCTCAACAAGAGCCTGTAAATAGTTGAGCGCATTATAGACATTCCACACCTCATTTAGATTTTTGTAACAGTGGCAACAATTTTCTCCACTTCTGAAGGAAACAATACAGACCACAGTTTTCTAGCTTTGAAGCCATATCTACAGGTTTTCTAACGGAGTTGAAAGTAATCTGTTTAACTTCCTCAACAGTTCCAATAGAATCAGAGACTGAAAGACCATTCTCTCCATCTTCTACTGTCACATGATCTTTGCTTTCCATGATTTCTACTATTTCTGATTCAGTGTAGGAAGTAACATCATTGTTAACAATACTAACAGAAGGATCATTAGTCACACCTACACCATTACTCAGCTTTGTACTTGAACTATTTTCCTTGAATGTCAATGGTGACAGTGCAATGGCATCTTGAGCAGTTTCCTGTAGTCTAACTTTTGATTCTGCAAGAGAACTGCACTTTTTGTTGAGTTGATCAACAATGGTACTGAGTTGATTAACCTTTTCCATAAGTTCAGTGTTTTCAATTACTAGTTTCTCAACTATGGCAGCAGCTGCCTCTTTCTGCATGCGTGAATTCTCTGCAATTCGAGCTGCCTCTGTTACTGGATCTTTTGCAGAACCCCCATCAAGCCATTCTTTTGAAACTTCTGGAGTGGCGGCAATGGCAATATCCTGCTCAACTTGAGAAAAATTCTACAGCTCATTCTCAACATAACACAATAATACCATCATGGCAGTGTATAATATCCAGATGCAACCCACTTTGAAGCAGAAACTCAAGGGCTGCATGGCAAAAGAATCCAAAACGTTGTCCATCATCCTTACGGCCGTAGATGCAACCAACCCAAAACATTCCATTGTCTGGTTCTATAAAGTACACAGACAAGCCTTCCACATTTCCATGCCAGACTTTAATTTTGGTACCTCCCCAAGAAAACTCTTTCCTAAATTGTAAATCGTGAACCTTGCTGTAATCAAGACAATCGTATTTTGGGCAAATGATCTCAGCATTATGTCCCAATTCTTGAACTGCACGAGAAAGACTTGTAACCACATCTGCCAGTCCTCCAACCTTTGCAACAGGTGTCATTTCCACAGCTATATGCGCAATGTGCATTGGTGGCTCCCTCAGAATTCCTCCAACCACAGCAACATGGTAGTCCATACCATTTCTATTGTCATACAATCCACCATGTTCATCGCCTCTTTCAGAGAAAACAAAATCCATCATATATGCATCTAGTGGCACTTTAACGGTTGCCTTCACATGGGAGCCATTATCTGCCGGGATCATTCGCTGGGGTGGAAGAACACCAAGTCGATGAGTCCATCGATTGAAAGAGCACCAAAACCATACTTCAGATTTACCATTCAAAACTGTATTAGATGGGTTATAAGAGACTGTAACAGAGTTTCCAGCTTCAACTTTACTAGGTTCGGTGTAGAATATATGTTTTTGTGACCGTCGAAATAATGTCATTGTTTTCTCCTTCCTTTCTGCTTTTAAAAGTTCCAATTTCTCAGCCTTCTTGCGAGCAGCTTTGAGAAAATTGTCGTAAGGGCTTGCCGGTGGTAGCCTGAAAGATTGCCAAGAATGCTGGGATTCTTCCAAGGAAGGATGCAACAAGCTAGAAGTGATTTTAAACCACTCTAGGTTGCCTGCATCGATAGCTAGTTTCTGTCTATTGAAGGAATTATTTTTAATCTTCCGCAGGTCTTGATCAGCTTTATACACAATCAATCCACTCAAATCATTTTTTCGGTGCAGGGAGGAGCAAAGGATCTGGATTTCTCTTGAAGCTCATGACGACCGACATTTTCCTTTGTTTGCCAATTACAATAGCTTCACGCTGGCTTGTCATTTGGGTGTAAGGTACAGGAGTAGTCGAGGTGGATATACTACTTGCCACATGCCGTGCTGTGTCCAGAGCCGATTCTAATAGTTGAATAACACTCAGCACATGTACATTAGCAATATATCCTCCCTTCTCAACCGCTTTAAGAAACCATGATAATGCTTTCGCATGGTCACGGGGAACCCCCTTCAAACCAAAGTAGTAGAATACACCAAGTTTATACATTTCCACTGCATTCTCTTTCTGGGCCTTTGCATCACTCTGCTCATCATCAAAATTTAGTATATGAACCTTCTGCTGAAAACTCGAACAAATCCCCAATTTCGTAGCGCGCTACGAAACCACCTAAACATGTAGCGCTGCGAAATCACAAAAAGGCTTTATGCGCATCAAACTAATGTGAGCGGTTTTGAAATTTTGGCATTGGAATTTTCAGTGATAACAGTGGCTCCACTTGGGATAGTGTGCCCTTGTGGTACACTAAGAACCTGCAGTTCCAGTGCCTTATCCTCTTTTAATGAACAAAAATTTATTTGACAAACATCTTCTTCAAGCTTCTTGGGCCTTCACCTCGGGCTTAAGCTTGATGATCACTGTAGGAGAAAATGTATGATGGTTTATTCTCTTTAATGTTCTTTTACAGTTTGGTTAATGCATAATCACTCAGAACTCATGAATCATGCTTTGACTTCCTGTATGCCTAGGCAAACTGTGTTTCATGTAAGTTATGTTTGAACATTAGATGTAAAGTGCCCTGATTTCTATGAAAGGATAGTGTTATTGTTTACTGAGATATTAGTGACTCCATAAGCCCAATGGGAAGCAATTCTGTCCAGCCAGTACATTTTTCATGTGTCTTGTAAGAGTTAGCCATCTTGTTCAATATCAATAACCTATGAGAGAGCCCTCTCAGACTAAGGAGGCTAAGCCTTAGTTAAAAGCTTGGTTTGAAACAGTTACACAGAGTCTTGCTGATTGGCAGCCTTCAGTACCTGATTTTGTGATAGGTAGTTTTACAGCCTCAAAAACCTTCTGAACTCCTGCTACCTTCAGAAGTTCAGCTTCATAATTTCGGGAAAGAATAATCTTCAGGCTCCCGGCAGACGCACCAAAATGTTATCACAAAATCAAGCACTGAAGGCTGCCAATCAGCAAGACTCTGTGTAACTATTTCAAACCAGGCTTTTGACTAAGGCTTAGCCTCCTTAGTCTGAGAGGGCTCTCTCAAAGGTTATGAATGTAGACTAATGACAAGATGGCTAACTCTTATAAGACACATAAACAAGTATGCTGGTTGGACAACATTGAATTGATTCCCATTGGGCTTATGGAGTCACTCATATCTCAGTAAACAACAACACTATCTTTCATAGAAGTCAGGGCACTTTACATCTAAATGTTCAAACATAACTTACATGAAACCACAGTTTGCAAAGGCATACAGGAAGTCAGAGCATGATCCATGAGTTCTGAGTGATTATGCATTTACCAAACTGTAAAAGAACATTAAAGAAACTATACCATCACACATTTGAACAAGAAGATCCATTGTGAATCCTGAGAAGAAAAACAGTCCTCTGTATTACTAAAACTCTGTTTACACACAAGCCAAAACAGTCTTCAAAATATCCAACCCCCATTACATAGATGATTCCTCTATATATAGAAACATACTTCTAACTACTTAGAGCTTCCTCCTCCAGCATGAGGGGAGCTCGAAGATTGCTACTAATTACCCCTATCTACTGTTTAACTAACCCATTAAGTACATTAAGTGCTGAACTGGAATTACAAAGAGTCCTAATTAAACTACATATCTAATTCTATCTTCCTCGTATCATGATTCCTCCTTGCAGCTTTGACACCTGGCTTTCTCTTCGTTCAGCTGAGATGGCATGAGATGGCATAAGATGGGCAATTAATGTCCCATGCTGGCTTTGAATACCGAAGGCTTTGATCTGTTCTGTATTGGCTGAAAATATCCCTAAATTTTCGGTTCTGGTCCCCCATCACCGAGTATGTAGCAGTGGATACTTTAATTCTTTAATAACCCAAGAGAATAGGGTAACACCATGCTCCTGATATGCTGGAGGCTTCCTTGGTAGACAGGTGTGCCAACCAAAACTTTTCGTATGCAGCTCTTCTCCAAACCCTAATCACCGAGAATAAAGTGGCTTTATAACCAAAAATCTTAAACTTAGGTTAAAAGATTTCACCTTTTGTTAAAGGTACACCTGGCAAATGTTGAATGGCTGTAGCAGCTTCCTTTGATCCCTTTCATGTCACTGAGGTGTTCCCTTTGCAAATTTCTGATTCTTCCATCAAACTGTTTGCCTGCGTTTAAAAACAACACCTACAGCAGTTTCGCAGTTTCGTAGCGCGCTGCGAAACTGCGAAACTGTTTTAAACAATTTCAATTTCCCCTGAGATTTTAACTGCTCTGCCACCTTGCTCACAAATAACTTATCAATGCTCATAACATTCATGCTTGAAATTCTTGCAAATCCTGGAGCGGATGACATTACAGTTAAATGAAATTCATCAGCAGAAAAATCTCTAAACTAATGCATTTCATTCATTGTGCGGACGAGAGAGCTTTCCTAGGAGAAACCTTTTGTCAAATACTACCAGCTATTCAACATTCGATTCTGTGCATTGCCTGCAGATTGGAGGGCAGTAGTCGGTCAACTAAAGTTACACTCGAAACCCTTTAACTTGCTACTTTTAGCAACTGCATTAAGTTCATTCAAAATGTATTCTTTTGCCTTGGGATTTTGGCACAATGCAGTAAAATCTCCAGTTTGTCCATTATCTGTGGCCCAACTTTCAAGTGCTCTTTGATTAGGTATAACAACAGCAACCAGACAAGATTCGAAGTTATTTCCGTAAACCCAAATCGAATCAATAGCAGAACACTGGCCATACACATTCTCGAGATTTTCCACTGCAACATATTCTCCTTGTGAAAGCTTAAATATATTTTTTTCTATCAATGATTTTTAGTGCTCCATTCGCCTGCCACTCCCCAATGTCACCTGTGTGAAACCAACCATCAACCAAAACCTCATTTGTAAGGTCTTCACGCTTGTAATAACCAGCAAATAAGGATTTGCCCCTTATACAAACCTCTCCACGCGGTACTTCTGAAAGTGCATCATATCCCATTTCAGGGACAGACTCAAGGCAGACATCAATATTCGGAACAGGTGGACCAACAGCCCCGATCATTGACATTACATTTTGCAGGGAAACAAAACTTCCTGCACAAGTTTCTGTCAAACCATAGCCCTGTACAACATGGCAACAAGTGACTACTCGTAGAAACTCTGCCACATGTTTTGCAAGTGGAGCTGCTCCTGATATCATTACACGGACACGTCCTCCCAGACCTATGACTTTTTACTTTCGATTGCAACTTTGAGAACACATATTTGCCTCAGATTTTTAATTACCACGTCTTTGCCATCATAACCTTTATTAAAATCGTGCTCTGGATCAGGAGCGCAGTACCTGCCATGATTGATACATTGAGATTTACACTGCTTGCTCAAAACAACAGCTTGGGGGCAAAAACACCTGTGCGCATAAATTCAAAGATCCAGTTTTCAATCTAACCATGGACATGCACATTACGGCATTGACAGTGAGTGTTTTGCAGATGCACTGTCATAATGGAGAACAGGACAAACCCAGAAGTCAAAATCTGCAATGTGGGCACACGTCTGAAGTTTTGACAGCTATTCCTTTGATGATGCACATGTTCCACAAGCAAAATGAAACACAATCGCCAACTGCAGCTCGCCCTATCACATGGACCTTCAGCACTAAAACTTCAACATAACACATGACAATTGTAGGCATGAATAACCTACAGCAAATATAACGGAAGCACCCCTTTGATATTATCTGCCATCGCTCGTATCTCAGCTTGTATTTCCAATCCCCGTGATTAACAAGAACATATCGTATTATATATATAATCAAAGCCATAACTAACCATGTTCTTTAGATCTTCAATTTTCATTATCCCAAGCACCTCCAGCAGTATTCAAAACAGGGACCGTTGCAAACATAATGATTGTCGGTAACCACTGACATGTAGCTCAAGAAGCCATATTCCTTTCATCTCCAGAAACTGAAAGAGGCGGTCAACAATTGCTGTAGGAGAGAGCCAACAACGCAGAAATGGGGAATGTCTTTGTCACTGTTTCATTTTGAGGATCTAATAACCGCACCAGGCAAGATACATGGTCATCAATTTAATGAATTCTTTTCTGTTTGTATCGACAACAAATAGATTAGAGAGTGCCCTTACAGCCAGCTGTTGAGAGAAGCTAGGCTTGCCATCCAACATCTGTGCAAGCAGACCAACGTACCCTGCCTCCCCTAATGCTCGCTTTATTTCATCTGTCTATGATAGATTACAGATGGCCGAGGCTGCCAACTCTTGAATTGTAGAAAATCCACTTTTGAGGAGAACTATGAGCTGCTTAACAAATCCAGAGGACCTCAAAAGGTTTCTAGAGAATATGGATTGCGAGAGGCTGTGGATTCGAACAAATCCCCAATTTCGTAGCGCAGCCAGTGCAAGGTCGGCGTTTTTCGCTACGAAATCACTAAAACAGGTTGCGCTGCGAAACTGCTAAAGGATTTATGCGCTGCGAAAACGCTTTGTCCTTAAGCTAATCTGAGCAATTTTGGCAACAGAATTTTCAGTGATAACAAGTGGAATAAGTCTATATCCTTTGACATCTTTAGAATATCCAACAAAAATACATTTTTCACTCTTAGGTTCTAAATCTTTATGTTTCTCATCTGGAATATGGGCCCGTGCTTCACTTCCAAAAACACGAAAGTGACTTACATCTAGTTTGATTGAGCTCCATGCTTCTTCTGGAGTGATATTCTTTAAAACCTTAGTAGAAGTGTGATTTATTATGTAATTTGCACAGTTAATTGCTTCTGCCCAATAATTAAGACAAAGTCCTTTAGATTGAAGCATATAATTAGCCATTTCCCTTAAGGTGTGATTCTTCCTTTTAGCTACACCATTTTGTTGTGGAGTATATGGAACAGTATGTTGCATTTGAATTCCATTCTCAGTGCAAAAGTTGATGAATTTGTTTTTAACATATTCTCTGCCATTATCAGATCTTAGCTTAACAATTTGATGTCCAGATTGTTTTTCAACAAAGGCCTTAAAGGCCAAGAACATGTTAAATACTTCACTCTTGAGTTTTAATAAGTATACCCAAGTGTGTCTGGAGAAATCATCAATGAAAGTTAAGAAATACTTGTAGCCAGAGAATGAAGCAACTGGAAGTGGACCACATAAATCACTATGCACGAGCTGTAAAGGGGTTGAGGCGTGCCAAGAGGCACATTTTTCAAAACTGTCCCGATGATGTTTTCCGAGTACACATCCAGAACAAAACCATCTCTGCAAGATACCATTGGAAGACTTGTCACCATATTTTCTTTACATCGATTCTGAAGAGAACGATAGTTTAAGTGACCAAATTGCTCATGCCAAAGTTTGCTCACTTCATCATTATGAGCAACAAATACTGAGGGAAGATTTGATGACCCAAAGTTGTGAAACTTATACAACCTTGTAGAATCATCAACAATGCCAGTAGCTAAAATCTTTCTAGGATCTCTTAGGTCCTTAATTACAACATCGTGAGGTGAAAATTCAACAATTTTACCTTCACCTGAATGGGTTATCTGATATACAGATAGAAGGTTGCAGGATAAGGTTGGAACACATAATACATCATTAAACTAGCCATTGTCTAGATGAACAGTTCCAGTCCCTACAACACTAAGAGATCTATCATCACCAACATATATATTTTTGGTGTTACAATCATTTAAGGAAGAAAACATGCCTTTGTTTTTGGCCATGTGATAAGAAGCTCCAGAATCAATGAGCCACTCATGAGAATGAGAAGAAGAAGATACATTTAGTGCATAGCCAGACCGAGATGCTTGACAACCACATGCAGAAAGTGTCATTCCTGGAGATGAAGTTGAAGTTGAAAAGTGCTCCAAATGGATGTTATGCTTCTTCATTGCTGCTTCCAAGGCTTCCATCTTCTTAAAGCATTTGGATTCTAAGTGGCCATCTCGATTACAAAAGTTGCAATGTCTATCAGTCTTCTTCCCTTTGTTTTTATTTGTCTTATCATTTTGTTGAAATGATTTTCATTTTGAGGCTGAAATTGCTTAGGACCCTTGTTTGGTTTAGGACCATTCTTTTTAGGATACAACTTCTTAGGATTCTTTGGATTTGGTTGTTGCTGGGTGGCTAACGCTTTCTTAGAAGAGTTTCCAAGATGAAGAAGACCAAGGTGTAAGAGTTTTTCTTGTTCTCTTATTAAAGAATCACAAAAGGAATCAAAGGAAGGGGACTTGTAGGTTTGTCCTTGAGAAATGAAGGCTTCTCTTGTATAATGGAAGGTGGAAACAAACACAGAATAGGCTAGTCCCAACTTAGTAAGAATGGAGTAGATAAGGCTACTATCTTCTTTCTTAACCTTAACACCTTCTAAGAGAAGTCTAAGGGTCTTGAACTTGGACAAAAAATCTTCAATGCAAGAAAAATTATTGGGGTCCAATGTAAGCAATTCATTTTCAAGTTGATGGGCTTTAAGTTCATTTTTAATTCCAAAGACTTTAGTAATCTGTTTCATTGCTTCATCGGGAGTATCAAGTTCTGCAATATGGAATCTAAGATCTGGAGAAATAGACATCCCTATCAACCCACGTGCTTGGTCTTGTCTATTTTCCCATTTAGCTGCCTTGTTTTCATCTTTCGGTTTGGTTTCTTGGCCTGTGGCTATTCTGTAAAGACCTTTACTTCTAAGTAAATCCACAATGTAGGACCACCATTGGAAGTAGTTGGTGCTGTCAAGAATAACTTGGCATGGACTTTCCATTTAAAAAAAAAATGAAGCTATAGATGCTAAAACTAAGTGTTTCAATGGAAAGATCTCGAAAAATTAGGCTGTTTCAAAAAAAACGGTTCTGAAAACGGCTTCCGGATGAAGAAGTTATGGCTTTTTGAAGAAAATTTGATGAAGTCGCTGACGAAGTGCGGGAATGTGCGGAAATGAAAAATCCGCCCCCACAAAATGGAGACTTGAACCCAAGACCTCTACTCTCGTAAATTAGCTTTGCACCAAGTGAGTTATACAAAAAGTTTGAAAGAAAGAGAGGGGGGTTGCATGCTTTCTTTGAGAAAGCTTTTTTCCCTCCAGATCTTAAAAATGACGCAGCTAGGGCTACCGAAACCTTTTCGCGTGAAACGAAAGGGGTTCCTCACTGGAACAGATGCTCCCAACACAATTGAGCAGTCCTCTCGGCCTGAAAGCAGTCAGAAACAGTAGATCTAGGAAACGGTAGTCGGATGCAGTTCTACCGGCTTCAGATTTGGATCACCAACGGACGCGGCCCTCAAATAGCTCTGATACCATGTAGGAATTTACAGGGTAAGTTCCTCAGATAGAACACCAAAGGACACCGCTCAAAAATAGATCACAGATCAATACACCAGTATTTTGACGTGGTTAAAACCCTCAAAGAGGGAAACAGTCCACGGCCTGAGCCAACGCGGCCACTTCAGGCAATTTATTAATAAAAGAATGAAAATTTACATATGCTTCTCTCATAGACAGATTACCCTACAAATGACCCTCCATGCTCTTTAAATAGAGATCATGGACCAATCGGGTGCTAAGCCACGGATCAAGTGTCGGTAATACCAAGGAGAGAATGAACCGTCGAATCACTACATATCGTGACCGTCGGATTGTAAGTTACAAAATGTACATAGTAAAGAAACACACTTTACCTAACTCTATACTAGACCAAGTTGTACTTAACTATTTCCTATGTGTCGGAATATCCTAACAATTACACTAGTATTATAGGGACTTAACATGCCCCTTTCCTTCAAAAAAGTGTTGTCCTCGACTCTTGAGTAGTTCTGGATGCTTAATAAGATACTCTGAAATTGATTGATTTTGTAGCTGTCGGGTTCTTATTTTTGTGACTACTTTAGGCTCCATTATGATTTTTCCTTCCTCACTAAGTTTTGGCAATAGTTTTTGAACTGGGAGCTTGTCACCGATAATATTTTTTAAGCATGAAACATGGAACACTGGGTGTACTCGAGAAGATGCACGCAGCTCCAATTTGTATGCCATAGCACCAATATTTTACAACACCTTATAAGGACCATAGTACGTGGGTGATAATTTATTATCCTTCTTAGCTTGCTTGAGGGACATTTGTTTGTATGGTTGTAGTAGTAAAAATACCTAGTCGTTTACGCCAAAACTTCTTTCACTATGATGTTGATCTTCCAGATTTTTTCATTCGATTATGTGTTAGAGTGAGGTTATCTTTTAAGAGTTGGAGAACTTGTTGTTGATGCTCGATGTGATCTTTCACTGCTTGAACCTTAGAATTTTCTCTTAAAGTTGATGTGATGGATGGTGGATGATATCCATAAAGTTCCATAAATGGGATCATTTTTGCTGTGACATAGAAGGAAGTGTTATACCATCATTCAACCAGAGGTAACCACTTGACCCATTGTGTTTGTTTATCATATACAAAGCAACGAAGATATCCTTCCAAACATTTGTTCACTATCTCATTTTTCCCGTTAGATTGAGGATGATAATATTAGCTAAGAGCTAATTGAGTACCAAGGCAAGAAAATATTTTTTTCTAAGAATTTCCAATGAAAATGGGATCTATGTCACTTACAATAATGTTTGGGTTTCCATGTAGCTTCTGAATTGTTTCCATAAATGTCATAGTAATTGTACTAGATTTAAAAGGATGATATAATGCACAAAAGTGTGCATACTTGGTAAGGCTATCAACTACCACCATGATGCCACTCTTTCCTTTGGACTTGGGTAAACCTATGATAAAATACATTGAGACATCCTCCCAACCCTGACTTGGAAGGCTAAAGGTTATAACAGACTTGGGGTCATAATTGTCTCAACTTTATTTTGTTGGAAAACCAAACATTTTGCCACATACTTATAAATATCATATTTAAGGTCATCCCAAAAAAATCCTTTCTTGAACTTATTGTATGTTTTTAAAAACCCTAAGTTCCCTCCTAAAGGAGATGTGTGCAATTCCAAAATAATGTTTTGTTTGAGTTGGGAATTCTTACATAAATATAAGTGATCTTTGTACCATAATGAGTCATTTTTCCAGATAAATGTATCCAATGTACTGAGATATTGTTGCAACTTTTTAATGAGTGTCCACACCTCTTCATCATTTATCTAGTTAGGTTGGATAATATAAATGGCATAGAGCAATGTTTCCACATCCTCATCCCTTCTTGAGAGTGCATCTACAACAAAATTTTGCTCCCTGTTTTTTGTGGATGATTTCAAATTCATAACCCAACATCTTAGTGACCCATTTTTACTACTATTCTAAAAACAATATTTGTTCAAAAAAGTATTTAATACTATCATGGTCTATTTTTACCTTGAAGTGTCTTCCCATTAGGTAAGAGCACCATTGCTTTAGGGCATGTAATATTGCCAACATTTCCTTCTTATAAATAGGTTTGTGTAAATACTTTCCCTTGATTGAACGACTTTCAAAAGAAATGGGTCTTCCTTCTTGCATTAAAACAACACCAATTCCATTTCCTGATGCATCACATTCCACCATAAAAGTCTTTGTGAAGTCTGGACTAGCTAAAACTGGAGCTTGACACATTCCCTCTTTAACATGTTCAAAGGATTTAGTTGCTTCTGGAGTCCAAAAAAATGCATCTTTCTTCAATGATGTTATTAGAGGCATTGATATTTTCCCATAATTCTTAACAAACTTGTGATAATATCTTGAAACCTAAGAAATCATTGAAAATGCTTTAGGGTTGTAGGGATTTTCCATTCTTTGATGGCTTTTATTTTTTTAGGATCCACCTTAACATCATCATGAGATACAATATGACCCAAATAATCTTGCTCTTGTACCCCAAAGAAAAATTTGGAGTTTTTGCATACAATTGTTTCCCCTCCAATAGTTTTAGCACCTTGTCAACGTGTTGAACGTGATCCTTCCAAGACTTGTTGTAGATTAGTATATCATCAAAAAATACTAACATAGCTTTTCTAGGAAGTGTTTGAAAATGGAATTCATCAAACCTTGAAATGTGGAAGGTCCATTAGTAATGCCAAATTGCATGACCAAAAATTCATAATGACTTTCATGAGTTTTGAATGATGTTTTCAGAATGTCTTCAGTCTTCATTCTAATTTCATGATATCCTGAATGAAGATCCATCTTGGTGAAGTAAATTGCTCCATGTAATTCGTCCAAAATTCTTCAATGAAAATAATTGGATAGTGAACTTGTTGAGCTCCCTATAATTCAGACACATATGCCATGATCCATCCTTATTTTGTACCAATACTACTGGACCAGAGAAAGAACTTTGGCTAGGTTGAATTACACCTGCCTCTAACATTTTTACAACCATACCTTCAATTTCACTCTTTTGGGCATAAGGATAATTATAAGGTCTGGTCTTTGGAGGAATGCTTCCTAGAATCAAGTGAATAACATGATCATGATCACGAATAGGTGGGAGGCATTTGGGAGTCTAAAAACCTTGGAATGATTGTCTAAGATTCTTTGGAGATCTTGACAAATATATGATTTCGATGTTTCAACATCTAGTGAGTATAATTGTGAAATTATGCCTCATTGTTCTTTCTTCAAAATCTTTGTCATGCCATTAAATCTTATTATCTTCCCAGGTTTCCCTGTGATGCCCCTTAATTCAATTCCCTTTCCTTCCCAGGAAAATTTCAAGAAAAGTTCTTGAAAATTAAAAGTTATCATCCCCAAAGATTGTAACCGTTGAACTCCTAATACAACATTAGCACCACCCATTGGAATGGAAAGCATTAGGCTATTCAATACATATTCCTCCATGGTTAGATTGGTATTATGACAATTCCTTGAGAAATTTATAGTTCCTCCATTTGCAACCATCACTTGACATTGTGGTGTTGGATATAGAAAGCAATCCAATTCCTTGGTTATCTTACAATGAATAAAATTATGGGTACTACCAGGATCGATTGGCACTATTACCTTATTTTTCTTGATATATCCTTTTTATCTTAAGAGTTTGAGGAGTGGTAATTCCTTCCAATGCATTACAAGATATGGTCAAATTCTTTTATTCTTTCTCTGGGGTTTGTTCCTAGTGTATATCCTCTTTTTTTGATGTTTCTAGTTCATTTTATTCATCCTCTTCACAATATATGTAAAATAATTTATTCTCAGCACACTTATGATGCCTAGCGTATTTTCTATCACAAATGTAACAAAGCCATTTTAATCATATTTACTCCAGTTATGGTGTCAACCTTGTAGGTTGTGAGAGGCTAGGAGAAACAACAGTTCCATATTTATAGTTGTGAGTGATATACTTCCTCATTGCTATAATTTTTCTTTCAACTTTTCTTGCCACCTTGAATGCCTTCTCTAATGAATTAGGTTCCCAAAGGTGAACCTCACGTTGGATGTTATCCTTTAAAGTTTCTATGAAGACATCAATCCTATGCTACTCTGGAATATTATTTACCTTGAAATTAAATATTTGGAAGTCCTCAATGTGCTCTTCCATTGAATCCTTTTGTTTGATATTTATCAATTGGCTAAAGAATTTATTGCTCCTTTTATCCTCATTATGTTTTACCAATTATTCCAAAAAGATTGTCCAAGTGGCAATTGATTTAGGAGAATAAAATCCATCAATAGCACACAAACTAATTTTGTTCTAAACATAAAGATGCAATGCGTACCTTTTGTGTGTGTGGCACATCTTGTAGATTGTTACCCACCACCTGTGGGTAGTGTATATAGGAAAATTATTTTCTCCTAGATGGTCCTCAATCGGCAACCAGCAGCCCCTAGTAGCCACCCGATAGCTCAATGTGCCATCATCTCTGCCACCTGAGCCATCCATGTGGTCCCTCAACCACTTTTCATGAATGTATGTTTGAATGTGGGCCTCCCGAACCCAAAGGTGTGGATTTTCATTGGTATAACTGATTAATTTTCCTTACTTTTCATGGACACTTTTCATCATGGATTGGTGGGGGGATTCAGCGGAAAGAGTGGGTTAGGTTTGTATTCTTGTCTCTGCTGCCTAATTTTGTGGTCACCCTTGTATCCTAGTCCTATGGGATCTCCTTTAATAACTTTGGCTTTAGGGTTGGAACTATATGGGAAATATCAATTTTTGTTGTGTGGTCCTGCTTCCCGATACCACCTACATCACTCCCCTTCCACTCATTTTAGCCCCATTCATCTATTTTCCCATCTTGGTCCACTTAGGGTTAGCATCTATCCTCCCCTTATTCACGCCTTGGGTCAGGTTTAGAATGATGCCCCAGAGGTTATTGAAGTTAAAAAGAAAAGAAAAAATATAATTTGACCACTCTCAACAGGAAATGTACGACAAAATGCAAAAGATAGTTGGGACATACAAATTTAGCATGTGGGAAAAAGCCAAACATGAGCTCTGCCCCTTATCCATGGTCATCACCTTGGTTCCTATGGGCCCTATATGAGCCCCCTCTATCATTAAGCAACCCATGGTTGTCCCAACCCCTGGTGGGTGATGAACCACCCCACCTTAAGGGGGTATCCATTCTTACATATTACACATCATGCTCTCATCCCCTGGAGCCTCGAGCAGTTGTGAAGAAAAATCAATAAAAGGAAAAAGGCATATGAATAAAGGTGGAAAAACAACGGTATAGGTAACTAGTGTACCATGATTTACTCCCTCCTACACTCGCATACCCAGTTGTGGGTTTCCCTTATTGTAGTTACCCATGAACCATGAGATTTGATCTGGATGATTTCCCTTGATCCTCACTTTGCTCCATTATTTTAACATTGCCACCCACCATTTAAGGGATGTACAACGGACATGTCACCCCCTTTAGAGGTTAAAGCCACCTAATAGGGTCCTTAGTTAAATCCTTATTGAGCTTAGAGACACTTGTACATGCCAAAGCCCATTATGTAAGAGCATGCCACCATGAAGTGCCCTATTGACTCCATCACTTGTAAGATCTTTTACTTGATCATTCTAATGATTTATTGTATTAGAGGGAAAGGGGATGCATTGGATATTATGCATGATTGTAGGTGGATCTCCATTTGGGGCTTGGTCTCCCTATATGGGGTCCTAGCACTTTATAGTGATCCTTATTACATTGAGTTCCTCCCATTTGTGAAATTCTGTAAGGAGAAGGGAGCCTTAGTTGAGGTGATAGTGGCATGTTTCTCCAGTGTTTCCCCTTGATCTAATAGTTTCTCTATAGGATCCCCTCATAGTACCCCTACTAGTTTGAATGGTAAAGTTTTGGTGTCGTTTCCAAGGAGGAAGCAGGTTTACTTCCCTTGCGAATCATTAAGGAATCGGTTCATTAATGACAATTCGATATTCCTCTGGTGACTCCATTCATTTTCCAAACCCCTAGTTTACTTGAAGGTGACAACATTCCTCCTCTAACTATGGTTGCTACAAGAAGTGGAGAACAAACTCTATCACCTATTAGAACTGACCTTCTCCCTGAATTTGAAAAGGTCAATGATCCTACCCCAAAGATGGCAATTGGTTATAGCACTAACCCAAAATAATACGAACCCAAAATGACCAAAAGTGAAAAGCATTTGGTTAGTGTCTTTGCCCCTTTGAAATTGAGTGATGACTTCAAACCTTTACCTGAGAAATTCAATAATTGGCTGCCCAAGTTCAAAGGCGATGTACCATAAGTGCTTGTGACTTTGTTAAAGATTTCTATTGGAACATGTATCTTAGGTTGATATTCAATAAGGATAGGCTCGTGATGCTTTTCACTTTGTCTCTTGAAGAACAAGCGAGGGAATGGTACTTTAGTCTTCCCCCAACATGCATAGAAGACTCTGACCAATTTGAGGACATGTTCATGAGAAGGTGGTCATGTAATGCACAAGGAACCTTCAACATTGAGAAGTTGTATCAAATAACTAGGGGAAGGGAAGACATCCGAGAATTCATCCAAAATTTCGATAGGGTATTTAGGGATATCCCCAACCATTTGAATCTCCCTGATGCTAACATTCTTGAGAAATTCATCAAAGTTGTGGGTGGCCACCTAACTTATGCATTAAAGGACAAGAAACCTTCGACCTTGGCTGAGTCTAAAGAGATAGAAATGGAAGTTGAGGAATACTTACAAATATCGAAATTAGATGCTAATGACCACCCCAAGGCTAAATCAGATGTCAAGAAGGAAAAATCCAAAGATCAGCATGAAGAAACCCTTCTGGTACTTCTCACGAAAATGGAAAAGCTCAGGGAAGAAATGAATTCATGAGTTATGCTTTACATGAAAAAAATCACTGCCTTGGAAAGGGCCCAAAAATCTAGCTATATCCCAAAAGGAAAGCCTTTCCCTAAGAAACAAAATGAGGAAGACAATTCAAGCTATTTCCAAAACTTTAACTCCAACTAATGCAGTTGAGCAAGATTGATCTTTCGAAGATGAGCAAAGTGATGAGGATGAGAGTGATGATGAACAAGTTGATGAACATGCTAACCTTGTAGAATCTGAAGCCTTCAACATTTTTCTATGGGGTTAATATATTCACCCTTGCATTAGTAAGGTCACCATCAAAGAAGAAAAGGAAGAGACAATCCTTAACACTAATGATAGTGGAAGATTCGAAGGGGTCCAATATTCATGAAAGGACAACAATAAAAACCCCACAACCTCCAAGGAACCCAACAAAGATGAATCAATTCCCAAGTAGGTCCCTCCTAAAGAATCTCTCCCTAAATATCCTCTGAAGAAATCCAGTCCCAAAAACGATCCTCAAAAGAAAGAGATCATCAAGAAAAAGGATAAGGGAAAAGAGGTCAAACTTTACATTGATCTAGAGACTGCTATGGGGAAAATGATTGTGTCGGTTTCTTCAAAGGAGATTGCAAAACTTACCCAACAACAATGGAAAATCATGAAATCCCTGGGCATTGAAGAGGAAGAATTACCTGAAGACTTGCAAAACATTCACCTTCCATACTTAAACCCAGGAAATGAGCCATTCATGCTTACCTTAGCCATAAATGACCTTTTATTGCATAACTGCATGTTAGATTCAGGGGAATCCATGAATATGATGCCACTAAAAGTCATGAAGTAGTTGGGTCTTAACATCATTCGAAAATATAAAAAGGTGTGTGCTTTTAACTCCAAGCCTGTAGAAGTATAGGACCTCATAAAATATCTTAAGGTTTCTTTGGCTATGAACCCCGATATATCATTGCTTATGGATATTGTCGTCATAGATATCCCTAATGTATGGTGGATGTTGTTATCAAGGAAGTGGGGAGCTACTATTGGAGGTCATCTCCAAATGGACTTGTCATATGACACTATCCCACAATCTGAAGGAACCTGATTCATTGTTTATAGAGAGACTACATAATCTACTCATGTAGTCAATCCAAGACCAATCCCATACTACAAGAGACATGAGATTGGGAAGCATTCTCCCATTCTCCCTTCACAAGAAGTATGTATTCTCAAGCAACCAAATCACAAAGAAAACAAAAAGTGGAAGCCTAAAAGGGAATACAAGGTCGGGAGTGTGGTGTTGGTTGATAAAAATACAATGCCCATCTAGATTCATGGGAAAGTTGGGGAGGATTATTACTACATTGTCAAACTCAACGACGAACTTTGGCCACAACCATTCAAGATAAGTCATATCACCCCTTTCCTTGATACTTGACATTGTATTATATGCATGTTAGGGCACAGTGCATTGCATGTTGATTTTCTCATTAGAACTAACATACTATGATATTTCTCGTGGTAGATTAGTTGTATTTAGATTAAATTTTCATATTTTTACTTTCCTGTTGATTTTTATGGCCTAATACTAAGCATGGGTGATCATAAGACACTGAAAAAACATGTTGCCATGTGTGCTTGGCCTTTTATATGTGCAGGTAATAGGATTGTCGTACCAAGAGATTGTTGGTGTTCTCATGACCTCTCATTCAAGTAGCTTCGTGCTCTTTCCCAAGAGCTCATGTCCCAGTTGGAGCTAAATGTTACCCACCACCTATGGGTAGTGTAGATAGGAGAACTTTTTTCTCCTAGATGGTCCTCAGCCAGCAACCAACAACCCCTTGCAACCACCAGATAAATCAATGTGACATCATCTCCACCACATGAGCCAGCCATGTGGTCCCTCGACCACTTGTCATGAATTATGTTTGAAGGTGGGCCTCCTAACCCCAAAGGTATGGATTTTCATTGGTATAATTGAGTACTTTTCCTTACTTTTCATGGACACTTTTGTGCATGGATTGGTGGGGGGATTTGGTGGAAAGAGTGGGTTAGGTTTGTATTCTTGTCTCCACTGCCCAATTTTGTGGTCACCCTTATATCCTAGTCTCGTGGGATCTCCTTTACTGACCATTTTCTTTAGGGTTGGCACTACATGGGAAATGTCGATTTTGGTTGTGTGCTCCCGCTTCCCAATACCACCTACATCACTCCCCTTCCACTAATTTTGGCCCCATTCATCTATTTTCTAATCTGTGTCCACGTAGGGTTAGCCTCCCCCTCCCCTTGTCCACCCCGTTGGTCGGGCCTAGAATGATGCCCTAGAGGTTAATGCAGCTAAAAAGGAAAGAAAAAGCATAATTTTGCCACTCTCAATAGGAAATGTACCACAAAATGCAAAACATGGATGGGACATGCAAATTTAGCACATGGGAAAAAGCAAAACATGAGCTCTACCCCTTATCCATGGCCATCACCTTGGTTCTTATGGACCACAGATGAGCCCCCTCTATCAGGAACCCATGATTGTCCCAACCCCTATTGGGTGATGAACCGCCCCACCTTAAGGGGGTATCCACTACTACATATTACACATCATGCTCTCATCCCCTGGAGCCTAGAGCAGTTGTGAAGAAAAACCAATAAAAGGTAAAAGGCATATGAATAATGGTGGAAAAACAAAGATCGGGTAACTCATCTACCACGATTTTCTCCCTCCTACACTCACATACCTAGGTGTGGGCTTCCATTATTGTAGCTACCCATGAACCATAACATGTGGTCTGGATGATTTACCCTAATCCCCACTCCACTCCATTATTATATCATTGCCACCCACCATTTGAGGGATGTACCATGGACATGTCACCCCCTTTAGAGGTTAAAACCATCTAATAGGGTCCTTAGTTAAACCCTTATTGATCTTGGAGACACTTGTACATTCCAAAGCCCACTATGGAAGGGCATGCCACCAGGAAGTTCCCAATTGATTCCATGACTTATAAGCTCTTTTACTTGATTATTCTAATGATTTCTTATATTGGATGGAAAGGGAACACATTGGATCTTATGCAGGATTGTAGGTGGATCTCCATTTCGGGCTTGGTCTCCCTATACGGGGTCTGAACCCTCTAGAGGGCCACATTGGCACTTATAGGGTGAATGTTGAGAGCCCTGGGACCTCCAACATAGTAAATATTACTTCATGGATCCCCAAAAGTGTTAATGTATTTCTCGTGTTCCACCTTTTGGATGAGGATGATGCACCTGGTTCACCATGCCCAACTAGCTCCACACTCGCACCATACACTTGGCAGATCTTCTAGGGTCTAGAGGATCTCTCCTACTATAGAAGTGTGAAAATTCCTGAATATAACACATTAGAAACCCCTACTGCAATTATTGGTTTACAATCTCCTACTTTTTCTTTACATTAACAAGTTATTTAATTGCATAAACATCAAAGTAAACACTATTGCAGCCTTCACAAATATACAGATCATGCACTGAAATAAACATATACAATAACACAAGGGACATTGTTATTTTTAGACAATTGTCCTTGGAAAAAACTAATTCGGGAAAATCGGTGCAGCATATGGAGGGTTTGTTTTATCAAGCAAATTTGTGAATACAACTAGGGTGCCAGAAATGGCTCACCCAACAGAGAATATCCTTAGCAGTAGTACCTCTATCCGGAGACAAATATTCTGAAAAATCAGCAAGTGGATGATCAAAACCCGCAGTGACTCTAGTTGTTCCCTATGCTGGACAGTGAAAGTTGCTCCAAGCACTGCTATGGAACTGCGTCACTCCTCCAGGAGTTGCATCACCCTCTCCCAGCTCAGAATCAGTTGATCTGCTCCTAGTCTGCCCCATAGAATCTCCCCACCACTGCCTCTGGGGCCCAGCATCAGCCTCTATGGCTTATGCGTCAACCTTCTGTGTCCTCTGCATTAGCTCTTCGGCATTTAAGTCAGCCCTTCTAGAGCCTGTGTTGTCTCTCCCGGCACTGCGTTGCCTCTCTGCTATGTATTATTCAGCCTCGTATGAAAATCCCTTGTTGAAATGCCCCTCACTGCAACTCTGATCACTAATTCGATTTCCTCAGCAAACCTCGCCCCAAGAAATCGAACGACTAATATTAGAACTAGCTTGATCCTTGTCACTTAGAAATTTCTCACCCATATTTTATTAATACACATTAATATTTTTATTTTCCTAAGTTTAGACTTAGGAACCCCATTGAAAATATTAATTATTTTAATAACTCCTCATCTGGGTGGAATTTCTCCAAAATATTTCTGGGTCCTGGAGATCTCATGTTCCTTAAGCTCTCCACCAATTTTCAAGGCTATATCACATCTGATGCTACCCAAAATCAACACTCCCTCTTAGCGAGGAATGTGCTCTAGCAATGCTTCATCATAGAAGCATCACACTGATCCTCCGCATCGGTCCTCTATGTTGATGCTTGGCATGTTGCCCCACATCCACTGCATTGTTGCTTCCTGTACTGTTTCCCATGACACTACCACTACCACTACTACATTTTTACTGCAACTCCCTCTCAAAATGTTGCCTCATGTTGTGCATAACACTACCATTGCTAATTGTCTCACTGCAACTTAGTTACCGAGAAGTAAGTAACTGACTTCACCCAAAAAATGATATCCTAGTCAATCTGGAAGCCTCGTGATGTTGAAGCCACCTCTGCTGCTATCTTGTGCTCCCTATGTTGCCCCTGTGCTTCTGCAAACACCTATGTGCCTCTCACACTGCTGCAGCCTCCACTGCGCTGCTACAGGCTTCGAAACTCTAGCACTGCCATTGTTTCTCCATCACACCTTGCTCCACTCGACATTTATCTTCATGCTACTGTTGTTAAGGAATCTCATAGTTGTATGTGATCCAAGAGTTTGGGAACCTCAAGGATCCTGCCCCCCTTCTGTAGTCCTCTCGACTACAGCTCCAAGTCTCCCCACCTCTTCTCTAGAGGCGCATGAGCACTCATGGCACAATCGTCATCAATCTTGACATCCTTCTCTACCTTTGTTGGAGCAACCTTTGAGTCATAAGCTTCTCCCTTGCATTTCTTCCTGGGGCACTGAGAGGCATAATGTCCCAACTCCCCACAATTGAAGCACTTGACCTTGGAGATGTATTTATTCTTCCTCTTATGTAGCCCCAATTGTCCCGTTGATGCGAGAGTTGCATCCTCCTCCTCCTCCTCAATTCGAACTCCCTTACCACTAGTCAATGCCTTGGTTAATCTCCTGAGCTCTTCCTATCGAAGAGCTGCCCACATCTCCTCCCAACTGGGGAGAGTTTCTCTGCCAAAAATGCTTTGGACAAACATCTCCCACTCCTCGAAGACTACATTCAGGGCAGTCCTGACCATGAACTCTGGATCCGGTGTAGACCCCACAAAAGTAAGATGGTCGTGAATCCCTTGCAACCTGAGAAGGAAGGGATCTATATCCTCTCCTTTCTGCATCTGATACTGTCTCAACTAATTTTCTAATAGCATCTTTCGTTGCACGGAAGAGCCCTAATACAAGGTGGTCAGCGTCTCCCACATCTCCCTTGTTGTGTTCTTCTTAGCAATGTGTGGTACTACATGATATTTGACCCCATCTAGGATCATGCACTTGGTCTTAGCCTATGCCTCCCGATATTTCTTCAATGGATTAGCGTCGATCAGTTCAACAACAACCTTCAAAGGCATTGTCCTTGATGTGATGTTTGTCTAGGATTGCCAAGATCTTGGCCTTCCAGATGAAAAAATTGGATGCTTTGTCCAATCTGTCCTGATCCCTCAACCCATTCATTGTCGTCTCTGCTCCTCTTCTCTAGACTCCCTCTAAGTCCTAATTTCCCTCTCAAAAATTCTTCGGCCAACCTTCGAATCACTCCTCTCCAATCCTCCTTTGGCTTTACAACCCAGATCTAGATCTCTTAGCTAGAAATATGTCAAGATAGTGCTTCCCTCTACCTTGGTTTTGTCTCCTTAGACAATGTTCTGCTCCGATAGAAACAATGCTCCACCAGCTCCTCAAATCAAAATTTGCACAACTCCCTTAGTCCCGGCAACTCAAAGAATCTAAACCCTTCAGGCTCTGTGTAATCTCTGTGTGGGCTGAATCTGCTCCTCCCGGCCAACTACGTCAATCCTTCCTGGCTCAGAAAGATGATGTGGCTCCGTGTGAACCTGATCTTCCCTTCTCTACCTCTGCATTGGCCCTAATGGCTGACACAACTATTGCATGGGCTCCTCCCAACTACTGCATCTTCCTCTCCCAACTTAAAATGATGACGCAGACACTGCATGAGCCTCTGCGTCACCTCTTCTGCACTGTGTCACTCCTCCTTTTGTCTCTCTAGCTCTGGAACAACGTTGTCTCTCGGGACAACTGCTTCTCTACTACAAACTCTCAGATTTCTTGGCTGGTATCTGAAGTCGCCTATGATCTGCAATTGCTTCGATACCATGTGAAAATTCATGAATCTAACACATCAAAAACCCCGACTGCAATTACTGGTTTACAATCTCCTACTTGTTCTTTACATTAACAAGTTATTTAATTGAATAAACATCGAAGTGAACACTATTGTAGCCTTCATAAATATATAGATCATGCATTGAAATAAATAGAGATAATAACACAAGGGACACCATTATTTTTGGACAATTGTCCCCGGAAAAACCCAATTTGGGAAAATCGGTGTAGCATATGGAGGGTTGGTATTATTAACTAGATTTGTGAATACAACTAGGGTGCCATAAATGGCTCACCCAATAGAGAATATCCTTGGTAGTATTACCTCTATCTGGAGACATATATTCTGGAAAATCAGAAACTAGATGATCAAACCCCATAGTGACTCTGGTTGTTCCCTATGCTGGACAATGAAAGCTGCTCCAAGCACTGCTCTGTAACTAGGTCACTCCTCCAGGAGCTGCATCACCCTCTCCCAACTCAGAATCAGTTGAGCTGCTCCTAGTCTACCCCACATAATCTCCCTAGCGTTGCCTATGAGGCCCAATGTCAACCTCTACGACTTCTGCATCAGCCTTCTGCATCCTCTACGTCAACGCTTCAGCCTTTAAGGCATCCCTTCTAAGGCCTGTGTTGTCTCTCCCGGCACTGCGTTGCCTCTCTGCTATGTATTCTTCAGTCTCGGATGAAAATCCCTTTGTTAAATTACCCCTCACTGCAACTATGATCACTAACTCGATTTCCTCAGCAAACCTCGCCCCAAAAAATTGAATTCTTTGATCACTTGGTGTGTCTTCAACTAACCCTCAAGCCTCCTCTTATACTTTTCCTATTAACGAATCAACGGCCGAGATTAAGTCCCTAATCAATGGATAAGATTAGAACTAGCTTGATCCTCGTCACTTAGAACTTTATCACCCATATTTTATTAATACACATTAATATTTTTATTTTCCTAAGTTTAGACTTAGGAACCCCATTAAAAATATTAATTAATTTAATAACTCCTCATCCAGGTGGAATTTCTCCAAACTATTTCTGGGTCTTGGAGATCTCATTTGCCTTAGCCTCTCCACCAATTTTCAAGGCTAGAGAACATCTGATGCTACCCAAAATCAACAAGAATAATGGATTATGTCATCATTCTTGTTAAACACACATGGGAGCAAGAACAATATGAAAGATAATCAGGAGAGTACAATTTTTATTAACAAGAGATATACATTTATAGTACATTATGTGACTCTTGGGTTTCACATCCCAAGGTCTCTTGGACTACTTTGTCTATTCAGCTTCCACACTAACCCATTGAGGATTAGGTGTCCAACATTCCCCCCTTAATCCGAAGGGTTATGTATGAGTCCAAGAAGAGAGTTGTAATACAAAATGTGTAAATATGTGTGGCAGCACTAGGCTGAATGTGCTCTATGAAATGTTGGTATAAAGGGCGGTGGTTTAAGGATGACCACCAACACTGGAACGCTTAGTGCAGTTCCCGAAACTCTTCCAAAACTGGCAAGAAACTGAAGTTTTCTGCTAGAGGAAGTGATCCTATTGTTTTAAAGAGGGAAACCTTCAACCATAAAAGGGAGGTCTCACCCCGCATAAAAGGTAAAACATCAACCTGAAAAGGGAAGTCTCAACCTATGATGGTTTAAGGATGACCAACAACTCTGGAACGCTTAATGCAATTCCTGGAACTCTTCCAAAACTAGCAAGAAGCTGGAGTCTTCTGCTAAAGGAAGTGTTCTCAATTGTGTTCCTGGAATTCTTCCAAAACTGGCAAGAAGCTAAAGTCTTCTGCTAGAGAAAGTGTCCCAAATTGCCAACTGAAGGCATGTTTATGGGCATCTTTGTCTCTGGCTACAACTCTGAAACTGGTGTGGCAGGTTGTGGCTCAGGCTCGCTTGATGTGACTTTGAAGCTTGTAGATGACCATCATTTCACCCCTGTCAGATACAAGGTGAGAAGATAGAGAAAACTCAGCTGCAAGACTTTTCAATACTCTGGAACAAGTTCTGACATGTGTTTGGAATATCTTCTTGGTTGTTGATGCCCATTGCCAAGAAGCGATCCATCCAAGATGAATCTTTTGTTTCTGAAGCATCTGTGTGAAGAATGGTTGGTTTTATGACAGTGCTTACATGGATGAAGATCAAAACAGTGATCTTTCAAATGGTCAACTCGGTCACAGTGTTGGCATTTCATGATCTGTTGTTGTTGTTGTTGTTGTTGTTGTTGTTGTGGAAGAGGGGCAGAATCTGGAACAGCTAGAGGTGAACTTTCATGAGGAGCAATTGAACTGTCATGAATGAATCCAACACTCTGAAACTGAATAGGCTTTGAGTAGTCTGGAATATGAAAGGACAAGTCCTTGTCATATCCAATACCAGTTCTGTGCTTGTTGTGGACAAGTTGTTCCCAAGGTCTGATGATAGGCTTGGGAAGTGCAGACTGAGTTTCTGCATGTGCATGTACAACTGCTGCTTTATTGGGCACTGGATCTGAATGAGCTTCAACAATATTGTCTTGTTGTTTATGGGAGTCTGTTTCAATGTTCTGAACAAAAACAGGTTTAGAATAATGACTCCATTGTTGTAATTCTGCTCGCTGTAGCTGAGATTCAAGCTGCAAAAAATCAATGTTTTCTTGTGCATGTTGTAAAGATGTTAGAATATCTTTGAGAGTCTCTTTGCTGACTTTAACTGTGCTTCCATCAGTAGATAATATTAGAGTGCTTAAAAACTCCAATAATCCATGAATTTTCTCCATTATTCAAACAATCAAATCAATAAATGACCACGTTTCCTACTTTCGTACCAAACCAGAAATCTGACTTGTAGAGCTCCAAAATTTGTGTAGCCTCTGTTAGAAAAGTTCATCAACCGTATATTCTAAATTAAGTAAGCTCTTGTTTCCAAGCTCAAGCTGCCAACTAGAAATAAGAAATCATTTTTGTTTCTCCTGGTTAATGGCGTATGGGAGCAACCATAATTAAAAACACACCATAATGTGAGAGACCCTTTACATAGAGTCACATGAGACAGCGTTACTTAAATGGACAACGGTGGTATATGGACAGCGTATGGTTAATGCATATGGAGGTTTGAGTGCAAGGACATCGTTAAAAGCAGTGCAATGTTATACAAATAGAAAACAATGGTATATTAATGAATGGAGACAGCGTAAATATCAATGACTAGAGACAACGTTAAACTAATACCAATAATTGAGACAACATATGGTTAACGCTGCGATATCACAAGAATGGCCTCAAACTCTGTCCATCATCTCCTGCTCTGGGTTTCTTGATAACAAAAATATCTGTTGGAAATTCAACTAGAAAAACAAAACACAGAAACCTGGTGTGCTACCACCAAATCCAGGTGGTTTATTACCAAAATGAATGGAAGACGATGTAGCTGGTGTAGATGCAATAGATGCTTGACCAAAGGCAATTGTTTGACCACCTGAAAGTGCAATCATAGAATCGACCCACAGTTTATGGCAGCGTATGGCTCTCCTTTTAATGGCAAAATCGGCCCCAACTTGGTTTGGAAACTTGATGCCCTCATGGGTATTCTTCAGCCTTATCGTTTAGAGGCAAAGACTTAGCAAGCACACAGTGTTCAACATCGTTTCCCTTGAAGTGTCGTTGCAGCTCTGACTTAATAATATACGTTTCCTAGTGATGAATACTCTGAAATTCTCTTGTGATGGCCTTGGCATCCCCACACAAAACTTACAACAGTCCTGGTATCATTAACAATCCCTTCGTCTAATGTCCACGAGGTGGCATGCGGTCCCACAAGGAAGCTACAACTGCGTTGGTGTACGTAAAGATGGTCTTCGTCTTCTTCAATCTACCCTTTAAAATTCAGAAACTTGCTTAGGAATTCTCATACCCAACGTAACTAAAGTTTGTTGTCTGTGGTAGACTTCACCCCAACAATTCATACGCTCTTGACTTCAAGCAATACACAACCCAGATTGTATATGATAATTTTGACAGTGAATTCCACATTCAACAAAACAAATTTTGATCCAGGGATGTTTTCTAAATCGGCTAATGATAGGTCACGCCAATAATTTTCTCACGGGCTCCTCCATACAACAACTGAATGACCATTCTGGAATAGAGACAATTCAACCTCTAAATTTGATTTGATTCAATAGAGAGTGACTGGATTAATTCCCCTTTTGGCTATTAATTCGTCCCATCAGCAAAGGTGCTTATGATTGCAATTGATTAAGAAAGAACAACTCTCAGTTAATAGGCGGCTACTGGTTCTGGGAAATGAATCCGGTGACAGGATTACACTCGAGCACATTCCACTGTCACCCAAAGCGGCTCGACCATGGCAATACGAGTTGAAATGCCTCCCTGTCGGATGCTGCAAAACTGAATGTTCTTTGCAAGATAGAGCTACCACCACCTCGTGAAACGATCACAGACTTAGACCAGCTCAATCACACGAGCTCTAAATCGTTCATTCACGCCACTGATACCAAATGGGCAGCGTACTAATGTAACAGACAGTGTTAACTTACAGTGTTAACTTTGATCATTGTTTCACCGATCAGTGATGCGTCCATGCAATGCTTCAAAGGTCGTAAACGTTCCAATCGCCACTTACAGCTTTAACACGCTGATTTGAGCCTCGAAGAAACAGAAGTTATGCTAGGAGCTTCTACATATTGGTAGAATCTTCTATCAATTTTCCAGATTACGAATAAAACTCTCGAATTTGAGCATTGAAACTCCCATTCCTATACTTCACCGGTTAGATTTATGTTATCTTGGACATGGGCCATGCATTAACAATCAACAGTCATCAACGCACATTCCAACGTTCACTTCATTATAGCGCTAGAGCAACGTACGCACACACCAAACTATTCGATATAGAAAGCAGAGAATAATGACAGGAAAATAGCAGAGGTGTCAGGATGAAGGGGAAACAAAGGGCGTTACTGTGCATAAGATAGAACAGAGCAGAATGATATGATGTTCTGATGATAGTACTGAAAAGAACTGTTTGGTAACCGGCATGAGGCTTTATGATGGCTACACAGAGCAGAATATGGAGCGTTTCTACCAGGTGAGGGATAGAAAAACGTTGCGTATGGGAATGCAACAGTCCAGCAAGACAATCTAATCTTCAACGCTTTTCGAAATAATTGGAGAGGTCGGTTCGTAGACTAGATTCGACTATGCAAATTCATTGGGACAAGCTGCAAACGGTTCAATGGAGCAGAGCAGTGGCAATAATTAATGTCAGAAAATTAGCAGAGCTCAAGTGCGCAGGAGCGTTAAGTTTCCTTGGGAAGATAAAATGCCCAAGCCAAAATAGGAATTCTGAGATTTCGTTTTAAATCAAAACCAGCGTTACATATTAAAATTGCATGAGATGTCAGGCCAGCGTTTTCAATGAGATGTCAGCTGGGACAACGCTGATATAATGTATATGGACAGTGTGTTAGAGACCAAAAATAGAGACCAGGCACAAGCAAAGGAGGAAGGTCAGAACTAGTTTCAGATTTGACAACACTGACATGTGCAGAGTGCGCTCAATAAAATGGAACGGCTAAAGGAGTCTATAATCACCATTACGCACAAAACTGAACAAGTAAATGTAGAAAACTAAATGTTGAGCTTGATTAGACCATAAAACTCATGGAAGGCCACACATCATAAAACTCATTGAAACATAGAAGCATTGCTTTACACAGGCCACAAAAACAAGTGGCTTACACAATATTGAGAAGGTTATGAACGTACTAGCTCTGATACCATGTTAAACACACATGGGAGTAAGAACAATATGAAAGATAATCAGGAGAGTACAATTTTTATTAACAAGAGATATACGTTTATAGTACATTATGTGACTCTTGGGTTTCACATCCCAAGGTCTCTTGGACTACTTTGTCTATTCAGCTTCCACACTAACCCATTGAAGATTAGGTGTCCAAAAATTCTAACCCTTGCAGATGATTTACAGGCATCTTTGATCCATTTGGAGAAACCACGAGGATGTCCTTTATGTCCCCACACCCACTTGGAAGCACTACAAATTGTTGCTTCGAAAACAAGGGGCCAACCCCTTGTCCCCTATGTTTGGAGTCCATTTCTACTTCATGGCACCCCTTGGACTTGATTCAGCCTCCTCAAAGGCGCAACAACGCACTTTATTAATCATTCGACCCTCTTGAGAGGTTTCTTCTTGTATTATTGAGTTATTTGGTGGGCGTGTCACCAAAAGTATTGTTATTATGCTCATTATTTTATTTTGGGTGATCAATTAGGCCAATTTAGCTAAATAGAATTTATTATAGAGTGTATAAATAGAAGTGAGATTTTTCATTTTCATCATCATCACTTAGATTGGGTTACTCTCTCTTGTGATATTTTCGTTATCCTTCTTAGAGGACGAGTTTGGATGAATTTTTATGTTTGGATCTCTTTCATTTTGTCTTGGAGATTCATTGTTGGCATATGTTGATGATTGGACATGCTCTTTGTTACATGTAAGTTCTGTTTTAATGATATTCTTGTTATTTACTTTTGTCACATGCATGTTCCTGGGATTTTTGCTATACTAGGCTGAAATTTATTGCTTTTCTTATGTGAAATTGTGGAAATTTGATCTTTTATAATGTTGCATCATGTCATGGGCCATGTATGAATGAGTGAATGTTCCTAGAGATAGTTTGTGTCAAAATTTATCTTGATAAGTCATCGAATATTGCAAATCGAAGTGTAAATACCTTGAAGTTTCTTCTCTCATACCCTAATGCCATGCGAAGTTGTTTTCGAGGCCTCGTTGACTAGGAGAATCTATTCCAAACTATAAATTCTCCACTACTCCGTCTCTCCCAAAGGACAAAGGCACTAATCCTCCATATGTGATCACATTAAAAGCTTATTTCTCTTACCTTCTTCTTTTTTCCAATCCTAGCCTCCATAGGTCACCTAGGGCATCAATTTTCTAATGATTCATCAATCAAAAAGCTTTGATCTCTTGCCCACTATTGCGTTGGTGTGTCTCCTAGGTTCCCTCCAAATTTCATGAGATTCTAACGACGGGACCTTGATATACTTCAAGCCCTAGCTCTGAGATCAATTCTTGCCTCTATTTTCCTTTGGCTAGTGACCTCAATTGGATCATTGCATCAAAATCAAAGAAAAAACATTCTTTGATCCCATTCTCCTCCTTAATTATGTCAACCACACCCTTGATTGATCAATTTTTTCCCCTTGACCTAAGTTTAGTTCCACTTGGTCTCGTGTGGTCTCGCTTCTTATCAAAGCTAATCCTTCAAAGACCATTCTGAAACTAAGTTTCCATAAGAATTTTGAGGTCTAGGAATCTCCTTTGCAAGTCATACCTTCAAACCCTAGCCCCTAAAATCCTCCTAGCCCTTCCTAGTGATCCAAGTGGATCTCAAGACACCAGGGGCATGAAAAAGGTTCAAAATTCAAAGTGGTAGAAAGGAAATTATCTTGACATCAAATCGAAGTGCTCGTTGCCTTGATTCCAACGGTGCGAACGACACTCCAATCTGAGTCTAAATGAAGGAGATAGAAGCAGTCAAAGTTCTGGGTTTCCTTGCAAGAAACAGAGGAAAATGAAAGTCCAATGATGCTCCTAGAAATAGTTCCATTGCGTAGATCTTTTCATTCTGAATCTACTACAACTTGAATGGGCTAAAATGGGCTTCAGATGATGAAGTTATCACAAAAACAAGCTGCCTTTGTTCCTTTGAAAAAGGAGGTATTTCTTCTAAAAAATGGGTTTAAAGCCTTATGAAGGAAAATCACAATCGGAATGGTTCAAGGGGTGGAATTAAGGCTAGGAGGAAGGAACCCCCAATCAGTGATCTCTGACTTATCACAATCGAGGGTAGGTGATATGCGATATTGGGACCTGAACCAGGAGACATACGATATCGGCTTCGGCGATCAACATCGGCGATCAGTGTCAGCGTATGCCAAGGTATAAGGAAAGACCCGTGGGTCGTAGCAATTGTGATATGCCGATAGCGATATTGCGATGGGGTTGATAGCGATACGCTGACATCGATGATTGGCACAGTCAAAGGAAAGACCCGAGGGCCATTGCGACTTGCGATAAGTGTGGATTCGACAGGAGAATAAGGCAGATTTTATATAATTTGAAGTCCGGAATTATAGCTTTGCGGTTGGAGTTTCTTGTGTTCTCTTATATTATTGTAATAAACAAACAAAGGCTATTTTCAGAGTTGAAGAAAGGTCGGACGGTCAGATTCATCGTGCCCGTCGATCCTTTCGTTCAAACGACTTCTATTATAAACAAACCAATTCCTCGATTTAAGCAACCTTGTAAAAAAAATGTTATAAAGCCCAATGAATGAAGAAAAGTGTAGAAGAGAGGATAGTGCACGCGATTCGAGGTAGGAGCTTGTAGGAGGGGAAAAAGATCATTTTTTCAAAACTTGAAAAATTTTATATCGTTTCAACCCTTCTCAATGCCACGAACACAATGGCGCTATCCGTTTCTCCATCTGAGTTCTGAATTTTTCGGCCATTTTCCATAATGGATGCATAGGACTCCTTTTTTTGTAATTCATGACTGTGTTCTTCTTTTTCATGCCATTTAATGAATGAAGGCCTCCCCATTAATTGAGCAGGGCCCGGAGACGTAGTCCAAGTTGGACGAACTTTGTTATCAAGTCTTGTTGTCTTCTTTCATGCTTTATTTGTTTCTTCTTCTTCTCTCATGTGCACATTAAATTTCCATGGTTAAGCTGCAATTTCTACATGTGATTCTTTAATACATCTATAAGAAAAAGATTCCTGGATCAAGTGGTATCAGAGCAGGTCTTTTTAGATGTGAATTGAATTTTTTCTTATCACCAAAATAGGACCCTGATAGGCTGCTGATCAGACTACCTCAATGTAACTATTTCAAACCAATCTTTTAGTTGAGGCTTAGCCTCCTCAGCCTGAGAGGGCTCTCTCAAGGGTTAGTGATATAAGTTATAGATAGATGGCTAACTCTATGGTTTGTGGTTTTATATGTTTATAGGTTGAAAGATGAAGGCTTGCTACCATTGGGCTATGGAGACAACAAGTTAATAGATTCAGTGGAAAAGGTTCTAGACATGGAAGCTGAGGCAAATGGGATTTTCAAACAAAGATAATTCACTCAAGAAAATAGGTCAACACTGTAATTCCATTACTAAAGGAAGTCAGAGCATAGTTTTATGAATTCTGAGTAATATTAATGAAACTTATTGTTATTAGTTCAAAGAAACATATAAATCAAGAAAACATTAACCCCATGAGAACTCATATCTGTTCAGGAAAACCTTATCTGCATTACTGATTATAGTTCATAGCATAAAGCAACAGTTGGGCCAAAAAGTCTTCAACCTCTTCCTAATTCGACCTCTTGCTTCATATATAGCTTTTACAATAAGGATTCCCTCATCCTTCATCAAGAGAATTTGAATTTCTATGATTGACACCTATTCTAACCATAAAAAAGACTATTAAATACAAGTGACGGCTAACTGACTGTCTTAGAGTCCTAATACAATTAGGAGTACAACTCCTTATTATGATTAAAACAACCTTATCTAGGAATTAAACATTATCTTTGACACCTATAACTCCATGAATTCGAATTTGATGAAACCTTTAACCTTGTTGTTAGATTCTGTAGACTCATCCCTTATCTGTCTTAAAAACCAAGAACCTGTTTCCTGCAATTATGAATTTAAAGAAAGCTTCGTATCTCCCAACAGGTAACACTTATGAAAAAAGTGAGATAGGTTATTATAGCTGGAGATTTTATGAAGAGACACCTCAATCATAATTCCAAAACACTTTTGCATGTGGCCAAAAATTGATCTTTAAATAGACTGCTAAAACCAGAAAACAGAGTACCTCTCAGAATTTTCGTAACGCAAGTTAAGCCATAAATTTATCCCACCTCATACTAAATTTGAAGAAACTGAAAGAGTTTTTTGTATTTCAGTATGTTAGGAATAAAAAACTCTTTCACGTGTTAGAAATGATTTTTCAATCGCTCAGGAATCCCCTTGGAAATTGACCGCTAAAAACAAGGAGACAAAGTTCCTCCTTTTTAGGGTTTCATCGTTATGCTTGTCTTCGAATCCTTCTACTAAAAAAGTGACCCTTTGAGACATGTGACATGTATTCTATCATCCCTGGAACCTTGCTCTTACACTTGTGGAAAAATTAAACTCCCTGAAGGTGCATGAAGAAGGTCAATCTAGATGTGTTACAAAATAAATTGTTGTTTTTGTAGCGCGAAACTTTGTTTTTTACATATCTCCTTTATTCTTTGATTTTTTCCCTTACTTGAGCTTTAAACATTCACAAGTGACCTCCTCACATTCTTCAACAGCATCATTCTCTAAAAATAGCCTCTTCTTTCCTTTGAAGAGTGATCAAAACACCAAAACTACACCTACAACAGTTTCATAGCGCACTATGAAACTACTGTGCATGTTGAGTCATCAACTTCTCCCAGCTCATAATGAATTTGAAGAAAATTAAAGAGGTTTTTGTAGATAGGTATGTTAGGAAGAATAACCTATTTCATTTTTCCAAAATATGTTTTCAGTTGCTCAAGAAACCCCTTGGAATTTGACTACTTAAAACAGAAAACAAAGTTTTTTTTTTCTTTGTTTTGCTAAAAATGCTACTTCAGTGATTTCATAGTGCAAAACAAGCTTTTTACACTGTCTGCGCTACGTAAAACGTGGATTCGTAGCTAATTTCAATTTTTTTTCAAAATGACTTGAGATATGACTTCTATACACAAGGTGAGACTTCTAAGACATGGAATAAGGTTGTCAAACTTTGTTTGGAAATGAAATATGACCTTAAAGACTTCTAACCCTATGACCTAACCCTTTAAGCATGAAATGACCTAGAGACCCTTTAACACCATAAATAGAAGAAGGGTTTGTAAATAAGAATGACACTATTGAGACTCTAATCCTATCACTTATCCCTTTAAGCATGCGATGACTCAAAACTTATTATAAGACCATGACTACAAACAAGGCAAACTTTCCAAAGTTTAAAAAAAAAAAAAATTTAGGGTGATAACAGTGGCTCCACTAGAGATAGTATGCCCCCTGTGTTATGCTAAGAACTAGTAGCTCCAGTGCTACAATCCATTCCTTTAAAAATAAACAATCTGAAATTCTGCCCAATTTGCTTCAAACTGTACCTAGTAAAAATTTGCTCAGTCAACCTTGAGCTTATTTGCATTTTCCTAGCTACCTACCCTATCAGCTGCAACCTCCATTTGTATCTCAAGGAACATGAAACTTCTAATGAAGCCAGTCATCGATCTGATCTGACACTTGAATCTCTTCATTGTGCTTGAAGCAAAAATAAACATGATACTAAAATAATCGAGGCATCATGAGATATATCTAATCTTCATAATGGAAATATAGTTGACAATCTGGACTATAGAACCTTTCCATGTAACCAGTGATAGGATCAAAAAACGCATGGTCAGTTTGATGTTTCGTGTGGTATTCTGCAGCTTTGGACAACTCATCAATACTTTGATCATCTACATAAGGCTTCAGTTGTGTGCTCTCAAACTGCTCCTCAAATTGATTTTCAAAAATAATGTATTCTTCCTCAATCTCAAAAGAGAAAGGAAGCAACACCCTCTCTTTGTATTTTGCCATAGAAAGCTTTTGAAAAGTATGATCATGATCATGAAGACTATATGATTGAATTTGACCTTGTAAACCTTCAATGTCTTTCTCAATGTTCTTAGCAACTTCATCCAAAAATTTCATCTTATCTTCTGTCTTGCACTCAAATGATTTTAGATAAGAAGACAAGGACAAAGAAAAAATTTCATCTCTTTCTTCATTAATATGATCATCATTCCATTGTTTGAAACCTTGAATTGAAGGAGAATTTGTCACCAACTCTGTCCTGTCTATCCATTCCTCCAAAAACATAATCCAAAACTCCGCAAATGACTTAATAGATTTGACAAGAAAGCTTTCAGTCCACTATTTACATTTCCCTTGAAATGAATCATAGAACAACATAATGCAAACATCCTCATGTTTGACTCTAAGAAGCTCGGTAAAATCACAGAAATCTAATATATGCTTCAAAGTTAAACTCAAATCTTCTCCATTGAATTTTGGACCATTCCTTGAAAAATATGTCTCCTTGTGAAAATGATTTGGGAAACCATGAATTTTTGAAAAATTTATACATGCATACCTTGAAACAAGAATGGCAGCATCTGAGTTCTTCAAAAGTTCATTAGAATCACCATAAATCTATGAAATTTGAATTCTTCAACAATGGAGTCGCCAAGGTAGTTTTGCAGCCTCAAAAAGATTCCTGAGCTCCTGCTACCTTCAGAAGTTCGGCTCCTTGATTTCGAGAATGAGTAATCTTCAGACTCCCGGCAGATGCACCAAAATGTTATCACCAAAATAGGACCCTGATAGGTTGTTGATCAGACTACCTCAGTGTAACTATTTCAAACCAATCTTTTAGCTGAGGCTTAGCCTCCTCAGCCTGAGAGGGCTCTCTCAAGGGTTAATGATATAAGTTATAGATAGATGGCTAACTCTGTGGTTTGTGGTTTTGTATGTTTATAGGTTGAAAGATGAAGGCTTGCTACCATTGGGCTATGGAGTCAACAAGTTAATAGATTCAGTGGCAAAGTTTCTAGACATGGAAGCTGAGGCAAATGGGATTTTCAAACAAAGATAATTCACTCAAGAAAATAGGTCAACACAGTAATTCCATTACTAAAGGAAGTTAGAGCATAGGGTTATGAATTCTGAGTAATAGTAATGTAACTTACTGTTAGTAGTTCAAAGAAACATATAAATCAAGAAAACATTAACCCCATGAGAACTCAGATCTGTTCAGGAAAACCTTCTCTGCATTATTGATTATAGTTCATAGCATAAAGCAGTAGCTGGGCCAAAAAGTCTTCAAACTCTTCCTAATTCGACCTCTTGCTTCATAAATAGCTTTTATAATAAGGATTCCCTCATCCTTCATCAAGAGAATTCGAATTTCTATGATTGAAACCTATTCTAACCATAAAACAGACTATTAAATACAAGTGATAGCTAAGTGACTGTCTTAGAGTCCTAATACAATTAGGAGTACAACTCCTTATTATGATTAAAGCAACCTTATCTAGGAATTAAACATTATATTTGACACCTATAACTCCATAAATTCGAATTTGATGAAGCCTTTAACCTTGTTGTTAGATTCTGTTGACTCATCCCTTATTTGTCCTGAAAACAAGGAACCTATTTCCTACAATTGTGATTTTAGAGAAAGCCTCGTATCTCCCAACTGGTGACATTATGAAAAAATTGAGATAGGTTATTGTAGCTGGAGATTTTATGAAGAGAACCTCCTTCAGAATTCCAAACCACTTTTACATGTGGCTATAAACTGACCTTTAAAGAGACTGCTAAAACCAGAAAATAGAGATCATCTCAGCAGTTTCGTAGCGCAAGTTAAACCATCAATTTCTCCCACCTCATACTGAATTTGAAGAAACTGAAAGAGGTTTTTTTTAGTTTAGTATGTTAGGAATAAAAAATTCTTTCACTTTTCAGAAATTATATTTCAATCGCTCAAGGATCCCCTTGGAAGTTGACTGCTAAAAACAAGGAGACAAACTTCCTCCTTTTTAGGGTTTCATCCTTATGCTTGTCTTTGAATCCTTCTGCTAACAAAGTGACCCTTTAAGACATGTGACATGTATTCTATCATCCATGGAACCTTTCTCTTACACTTGTGCAAAAATTAAACTCCTTAAAGGGGCATGAAGAAGGTCAATCTGGATGTGCTACGAAATAAATTGTTGTTTTTATAGAACAAAACTTTGTTTTTTACATATCTCCTTTATTCTTTGATGTTTTCCCTTACTTGAGATTTAAACATTCATAAATGACCTCCTCACATTCTTCAACAACATCATTCTCCAAAAATGGCTGCTTCTTTCCTTTGAAGAGTGACCAAAACACCAAAACTGCAGCAACAGCAATTTCTTAGCGCGCTACGAAACTATTGTGCATGTTGAGTCATCAACTTCTCCCAGCTCATAATGAATTTGAAGAAACTAAAAGAGGTTTTTGTAGATAGGTATGTTAGGAAGAAGAACCTCTTTCAGTTTTCCAAGATATGCTTTTAGTTTCTCAAGAAAACCCTTAGAAGTTGACTACTTAAAACAGAAAACATAGTTTTTTTTTTTTTTTTTTTTTCCTAAAAAGGCTACTTTAGTGATTTTGTAGCACAAAACAAGCTTTTTACACTATCTGCGCTACGAAAACATGGATTCGTAGCTAATTTCAAAAAAATTCAAAATGACTTGAGATATGACTTCTAAACACAAGGTGAGACTTCTAAGACATGGAATAAGGTTGTCAAACTTTGTTTGGAAATGAAATATGACCTTAAAGACTTCTAACCCTATGACCTAACCCTTTAAGAATGAAATGAACTAGAGACCCTTTAACACCATAAATAGAATAAGGGTTTGTAAATGAGAATGACACTATTAAGACTCTAATCCTATCACTTATCCCTTTAAGCATGCGTCACTCAAAACTTATTATAGGACCATGACTAGAAACAAGGCAAACTTTCCAAAGTTTAAAAAAAAAAATTAGGGTGATAACAGTGGCTCCACTAGGGATGGTATACCCCCTGTGGTATGTTAAGAACTAGTAGCTACAGTGCTACAATCCATTCCTTTAAAAATAAAAACTCTGAAATTCTGCCCAATCTGCTTCAAACTATACCTAGTAAAAATTTGCTCAATCAACCTTGAGCTTATTTGCATTTTCCTACCTACCTACCCTATCAGCTGCGACCTCCATTTGTAGCTCAAGGAACATGAAACTTCTAATGAAGCTAGTCATTGATCTGATCTAACACTTGAATCTCTTGACTGTTCTTGAAGCAAAAATAAACATGATGCTGAAATAACCAAGGCATCATGAGATATAGTTGATCTTCATAATGGAAATATAGTTGGAAATCTGGACTATAGAACCTTTCCATGTAGCCAGTGATAGGATCAAAAAACACATGGTCAATTTGATGCTTCTTGTGATATTTCGCAGCTTTGGACAACTCATCAAGACCTTGATCATCTACATGAGGCTTCAGTTGTGTGCTCTCAAATTTCTCCTAAAATTGATTTTCAAAAATAATGTATTCTTCCTCAATCTCAAAAGAGAAAGGAAGCAACACCCTCTCTTTGTATTCTACCATAGAAAGCTTTTGAAAAGTATGATCATGATCATGAAGACTATATGATTGAATTTGACCTTGTAAACCTTCAATGTCTTTCTCAATGTTCTTAGCAACTTCATCCAAAAATTTCATCTTATCTTCTGTCTTGCACTCAAATGATTTTAGATAAGAATACAAGGACAAAGAAAAATTTTCATCTATTTCTTCATTAATATGATCATCATTCCATTGTTTGAAACCTTGAATTGAAGGAGAATTTGCCACCAACTCTGTTCTGTCTATCCATTCCTCCAAAAACATAAGCCAAAAGTCTGCAAATGACTTAATAGATTTGACAGGAAAGCTTTCAATCCATTGTTTACATTTCCCTTGAAATGAATCATAGAACAACATAATGCAAACATCCTCATGTTTGACTCTAAGAAGCTCGGTAAAATCACAGAAATCTGATATATGCTTCAAAGTTAAACTCAAATGTTAAAAAGCAAGTTTTGGAAACTCTGCGGGAGCTCTACAACTCAGGCGCACATCAGGCAAGCAAGAGATCTATCCAGAGCGGCATAGGTTGGCAGTGACCTGCGGATCGGCTGGAATCGGCATCGCCCTCGTATGGGGGCCTCGTCCACGACTTAACACGGGCTGGTTTCACCCTCGAGGAACCTCAGACATGGAACGGGGTGATGGCTCTGAAACCCCATCAGAACTGCAGGCATTCAGTGCCCTGGTGGCAGCCTCAGGAAAACGCCAGCCTTCCGGACCTCAGCTGAAGTTTGTTAAAAAACTGGGAAGCATTCCAACGGTGTCCTTGCCGGTGGAGGACACATGCAGATCAGCACTGAATCTCGCCGAAAGAGGACTAATCGGTCAATTCACAGGGTTATGGCCCTCCCCGAAAGGAGTTGAAGAATGGGTAAAGCGCAACTGGATCCCCCTGGTCAAAGAAGGAATACAAAGTCATTTCGTGGGTAGGGGTTTTGTTGTGTTCGTGTTCGAAAATGCAGAGGATAAAAGCCTGATCTTCATAAACGGGCCATATTTCATGGGCCCTCAAGGATTGTACCTGAACAAATGGTCCCCCGACTTCGACCCATCCCAAGATGTGCCCAAGGCAGTGCCAGTCTGGGTGCACCTTCCACATCTTCCACTCCACCGCTTGGAGCCAGAAATCACTACAATCTATTGGAAATGCACTTGGAAGATATATAGATCAGGCGCCAAGGAAGGATCAATACTCTTGTGCGAGAATCTGCATAGAGGTTGACCTAGAAATCAGGCTCCCTGAAGCCATCAAGCTCTCGATGGCAGACTGGACGCATATTCAAGAACTAGACTACGAGCATCTTCCATTCAAATGTCGATACTGCCACGAATACGGACACTTCGCAAGATATTGTAAGAAGAAAAATGAGGAATCCACCGAGAGAGAAAAAGGAGAGCAATGGAAGCAAGTAAAGAAAGCAGCAAATAATAGGCAGAATAACAAAAACAAAGGCAAGGAGACAGGGAACAAAACAGGACAAGAAACTGAAAGTCAACAAAATGTCGGGAGCAAGGAAGTCACCAGTGCAGCGGAGGACAAAAACCCATTCGAATCTCTCACACCACCCACAGAGCCTCTGGAGAAAGAGCAAGAAGATCCACCCCAGCACAAAGACAACGATATTCAAGATCCAGGTAACACATCAAACCCGAATCCAAGCAATAACTCTTCCCCTTCATACGCAGACATAATTAAGCAGAAGAAGAAAAAGACAGAAAATGTTGGCTCCTCGGATGATGAAGAAAGACCATCCAAGCGAGCTGGAAGGAGATCAAACAAGGAGGTAAGGGAAGAAGAATCAGAAAAGCAAAAAACCCTAGGAAGTCAAGCTACCATAGAAATGACTCTGGGAAGGAATATCAGGCCAAGGGCATCCAAGGGAGGAGGCCCCATACCAACAAGCTGTAAAACTTGGTATCTTGGAACTGCAGGGGTCTGGGTAACCCCAACAAGGCAGAGGCCATCAAAGATTTAATGAAAATGGAACCCATAGATGTACTCATGCTCCAAGAGACCAAAATAGAAGGGGAGACCCTTCTAAATACCAGCACCACCAAATGGAAATTTGATTCAGGGAAGGTAATCAGTGCAAGAGGATCGGCTGGAGGAATAGGCACATTCTGGTCAAAGAACCTATTCACCCTTGGCAGAACACATGAGACTCAACATTGGATATATACAGAACTATGGCACACAGCAGGCAAAGTTAAACTAGATTTGTTTAATATGTATGTCCCGGTGCATTATGAGGAGAAAAAAGAGTGTTGGAAAACTCTAACAGATTACATAGAGCAATGCAGCCCTACGAATATAATCATAGGAGGAGACTTGAATATAATCCTAGATCCAAAAGAAAAACGAGGAGGATCCTCTACAAGAGATCCCTTCCTCCTCACTGTGGAAAATCTCATCCATTCATGGGACTTGGTTGACTTCAAGCCGGTGAAAGGAGCATACGCTTGGACAAATAATAGAACAGGGGAACAACACATTTCAGCAAGGCTAGATAGATTCCTCGCTAGCAGCGCAATTATGATGGACAATAGAATAGTCTTCTCTAAGATCCTGCCAAAATTAACATCGGACCACAAGCCAATTCTCCTGCGCATAAAGGAGGAAGAAGACCTCGGTCCTCTTCCATTCAGATTTAGTCCCCTCTGGGCCAAAAGAGAGGGGTTTCTTGAAACTGTACAAACAGCTTGGGAAAAAGATATCTTAGGCTCCCCAAGCTATGTGTGGGAGCAAAAAATTAAGAACACCAAAAAGGCACTCAAAGAATGGATAAAGAAAGACGCCAACTCCCCCACCAGCCAGAGGAAAGAAGCAACAAAACAGTTGGAAGAACTTCAATTGGGGCTGGAAGAGAAAGCCATCTCAGCCACAGATCTAGACAAAGAAAAATATGCCCAAATAAAAGCATACAGCTTCTTTAGAAATGAGGAGGAATTCTAGCGATTAAAATCCCGCACCCTGTGGCTCAAAGCAGGGGAGGGCACAGATCTCGTGAAATCACATTGCAGAAATTACTACTTCCAGCGGACAGGTATGTAGAGGATTTGAACAGATCAAGGAGGCAGCAATAAATCATTTCCAAAATCTCCTCAGCGCTGGAAAAGATGGGAGTGAGGAGGACATAGAAGAATTCCTCACAAATATTCCCCAGCTAGTAAGCTCAGATGACAATGAAATTCTTTTAAGGCCAGCCTCAGAAGAAGAAATAACAAATATAGTCTGGTCCATGGAGCCAGATAAAGCCCCAGGGCCCGATGGATTTTCAATCCACTTTTACAGAATCTGCTGGGAGATAATCAAAACTGATCTTATGAGAATGGTCCAGGGTTTCATGAGGAAGGCAAAAGTCGGAGGCGGCATAAACTCAACTTTCCTCGCTCTAATCCCAAAGGAAGCCAACCCAGGCACATTTGATAGATATAGACCTATATCATTATGCAATTCATCCTACAAGATACTGGCCAAGTTGATGGCAAATAGAATTAAACCATTACTCCAAAAATTAATTACTCCAGCACAAGGAGGTTTTGTGAAAGGACGACACATCCTGGACAACGTCATCCAAGTGCAGGAAGCTCTGCATTCAAGTCAGTTGCGCAAAGAACAAGGTATGTTAATCAAACTGGACATGTGCAATGCTTTTGATAGAGTAAATAGATCCTTTTTATACAGGGTTCTATCAGCTTATGGCTTCAACCTGAATTTCATTGATTTAATTAAAGCCTGCCTGGAAAAGATATGGATAGCACCAATGATAAATGGCAGACCTGCAAACTTCTTCCCAGCCACAAGGGGCCTGAGACAGGGTTGTCCCCTCTCGCCCTTCCTCTACATTCTGATGGCTGACTCCTTAAGCAGAAAGTTAACTATGGAAAAACAAAAAGGCAGTATACCAGGGATCAGAATAGAGAAAGGCATAGAACCAATGAACCACGCATTATTCACTGATGACTCGCTCTTGCTGGGGGGGGCCTCCTCAAGAATAGCATCAGCTTTCAAAACCATATTACAGAAGTTTTGCAGCATCACTGGCGCTCTAGTAAGTGAAAAGAAGAGTGCAGTCTATGGCTGGAACATAGACTAGCAATCAATAGGGAAAATCGCAGAAGATTTGGGATACAAAGGGTATGCAGAATGGGAAAGAATTAAATACCTGGGACTTCCCATAACGTTGGGCTCAAACAGGAATCACCTGTGGGACGAAGTAATAGCAAAATACAAGAAGAGGATAACAGCGTGGGGAGGCTTCTGGTTATCTACAGGAGGCAAACTCATATTAATCAAATCTGTCCTCTCAGCACTGCCAACATTTCAAGCGGCTCTGATGATGGCACCCAAACACATCTCCGATCAAATCTCAAGGTACATACGCAATTTTCTGTGGAATGGTGGGCGAGGGAACAGCAATCGACTCCATCTAATCAAATGGGAAACAGTTAAAAGGCCGATGGTGGAAGGAGGCCTTCAGGTGCGCGATCCTGGGTTAGCAAACGTGGCCCTGGGATGCAAATTGCTATGGCAATTATGCGTGGAGCCCAACCATCCTGTAAGCCAGATCCTCAACGAGAAATATCTCAAAAATCGATCCATCATGAACTATAAACTGGAGAAGCATCCCAAAGGCACGTAGGCCTGGAAACTGTGCGCCAAAGGAATAGAATTTTTCAGAAGTGAATTATACCGTATTTCGGGCAATGGGAAGAATACGAATCTCTGGAAAGACCGCATAATGGGACATCAGCCGCTAAACCAAAAAACAGAGATCGCCAAGATCAGAGATTGGCTCCGAGCAAGAGGTATTAAAAAAATAGAGGATTTAATAGAATGGGATAGTAAAGGCAATTGGTTGAGATGGAAATGACCTAGAATTCCAGAATAGTTAAAAAACCAGCTCACTGTCCTCATTGAAGAAATCGTTGATTTTACACCAGTCCACATTGATGAAGAGGACATTTGGGGATGGGGCAAGAATGGAGTATATACAGCAAACCAGGGATACCATCAATTGCAAAGCCAGCAAGATTCACCACATCAGGGATCTGTCTGGAAGCAGATTTGGGACAGCTTCAACATCCCAAAAATCAACTTCTTTTTTTGGACTTTATTTCATAACAAAATCCTCACTGGAGAAAATCTGAGCAAAAGGGGTATAGCAGGGCCACACAGATGCATCCTTTGCAAAAGAGAGCTAGAAACAGCAAGCCATATGTTCATAATGTGTGAGTTCGCGAAGGAGGTATGGTCCATTTTCTTGTCCGGACTAAATGTGAGTGCCCCTTCCCAAAGTACAATAACCTCCATGTTTACATCCTGGAATGACAACTACCCTCACCGAATTGTCAACAAATCAATTTGGCACAAAGTATGGACAGCTGTGCCTAAATACGTTTGTTGGAAAATCTGGTTAGCCCGGAACGAGATCATTTTTAATAACATTGAGCAACCAGCTATGAAAGTGGCGGAACAGGCAAAGAAGCTTCTCCTAGAAACTCTAAATCATCATACAGCAAAGGAATATAACTCACTAAGAAGAGAAGAAAGCACGTGGTTGGAAGACTACACAAGAAAAGACAGACAGCAAGCACCTACACGACCAATCCACAAGGAAAGATGGCAGATTCGTGAAACTGAAGACAACTTTCAAAAGTGGAGGAAATCCCAGGACATATGCACCGTCTTCTTTGATGGAGCCTCAAAAGGCAATCCAGGGAGATCAGGAGCAGGAGAAGTGATCTTCTATCAGAATGGGAAAAAAGAAGAATTCAGCTGGGGCCTGGGAGTGAAAACAAACAACCAAGCTGAAATACTTAGCCTCTAGAAAGCTTGCCAAATTGCAAGTAAAGAAAACCCAAAGGATATCTTAATAATAGGAGATTCAAAACTGTTGATAAAAACAATGGTAAAAAAGGAAAAGCTCAAGGATCCGACACTGAACAAGCAACTAGCAAGAGTAAACAGAATATTGAAAGACCTCTACTCGGTTCAAATATACCATATTCTTAGAGGATTAAACAAGGATGCAGACAGATTGGCAAATATAGGATGCTCTCTTTAGGAAGGAATGATCAGCATAAATGCAGGAACTCCAACTAAGGCAAACATCCCTTAAGTGAAAGAGTGTTGCAATCAGTAATGGAAATTGTAATGGTCATTCAGGCTATGCCCGATCAGCTTTCTATCAATAAAAACTAACTGTTTCAGTTAAAAAAAAAAAAAAAAAAAACTCAAATCTTCTCCATTGAATTTTGGACCATTCCTTAAAAAATATGTATCCTTGGGAAAATGATTTGGGAAACCATGAATTTCTGAAAAATTTATACATGCATACCTTGAAACAAGAATGGCAGCGTCTGATTTCTTCATAAGTTCAGTAGAATCACCATAAATCTATGAAATTTGAATTCTTCAACAATGGAGTCGCCAAGGTAGTTTTGCAGCCTTAAAAATATTCCTGAGCTCCTACTACCTTCAGAAGTTCAGCTTCTTGATTTCAGGAATGAGTAATCTTCAGACTCCCGGCAGACGCACCAAAATGTTATCACCAAAATAGGACCCTGATAGGCTGCTGATCAGACTACCTCAGTGTAACTATTTCAAACCAATCTTTTAGCTGAGGCCTAGCCTCCTCAGCCTAAGAGGGCTCTCTCAAGGGTTAATCATATAAGTTATAGATAGACAGCTAACTCTATGGTTTGTGGTTTTGTATGTTTATAGGTTGAAAGATGAAGGCTTGCTACCATTGGGCTATGGAGTCAACAAGTTAATAGATTCAGTTGCAAAGTTTCTAAACATGGAAGCTGAGGCAAATGGGATTTTCAAACAAAGTTAATTCACTCAAGAAAATAGGTCAACACAGTAATTTCATTACTAAAGGAAGTCAAAGCATAGGGTTATGAATTCTGAGTAATAGTAATGAAACTTACTATTAGTAGTTCAAAGAAACATATAAATCAAGAAAACATTAACCCTATGAGAACTCAGATCTGTTCAGGAAAACCTTCTCTGCATTACTGATTATAATTCATAGCATAAAGCAGCAGCTAGGCCAAAAAGTCTTCAAACTCTTCCTAATTCGACCTCTTGCTTCATATATAGCTTTTACAATAAGGATTCCCTCATCCTTCATCAAGAGAATTCGAATTTCTATGATTGACACCTATTCTAACCATAAAACAGACTATTAAATACAAGTGACAGCTAACTGACTGTCTTAGAGTCCTAATACAATTAGGAGTACAACTCCTTATTATAATTAAAAAAACCTTATATAGGAATTAAACATTATCTTTGACACCTATAACTCCATGAATTCGAATTTGATGAAGCCTTTAACCTTGTTGTTAGATTCTGTTAACTCATACCTTATCTGTCCTGAAAACCAGGAACCTGTTTCCTGCAATTATGACTTTAAAGAAAGCATCGAATCTCCCAACAGGTGACACTTATGAAAAACGTGAGATAGGTTATTGTATTTGGAGATTTTATGAAGAGAAACCTCCATCAGAATTCCAAAACACTTTTTCATGTTGCCCGAAACTGATCTTTAAAAAGACTGCTAAAACCAGAAAAAACAGAGTTCCTCTTAGAAGTTTCATAGCGCAAGTTAAACCATCAATTTCTCCCAGCTCATGCTGAATTTCAAGAAACTGAAAGAGGTTTTCTTTATTTCAGTACGTTAGGAATAAAAACCTCTTTCTTTTTTCATAAATGAGTTTTCAATCGCTCAAGAATCCCCTTGGAAGTTGACTGCTAAAAACAAGGAGACAGAGTTCCTCCTTTTTAGGGTTTCATCCTTATGCTTGTCTTCGAATCCTTCTACTAACAAAGTGACCCTTTAAGACATGTGACATGTATTCTATCATCCCTGGAACCTTGCTCTTACACTTGTGAAAAAATTAAACTCCTTGAAGGTGCATGAAGAAGGTCAATCTGGATGTGCTACGAAATAAACTATATTTTTTGTAGCGCAAAACTTTGTTTTTTACATATCTCCTTTATTATTTGAGTTTTTCCCTTACTTGATCTTTAAACGTTCACAAGTGACCTCCTCACATTCTTCAACAGCATCATTCTCCAAAAATAGCCGCTTCTTTCCTTTGAAGAGTGATCAAAACACTAAAACTGCACCTACAGCAGTTTCGTAGCGCGCTACGAAACTACTGTGCATGTTGAGTCATCAACTTCTCCCAACTCATAATGAATTTCAAGAAAATGAAAGAGGTTTTTGTAGATATGTATGTTAGGAAGAAGAACCTCTTTCAGTTTTCCAAAATATGCTTTCAGTTTCTCAAGAAACCCCTTGGAAGTTGACTACTTAAAACAGAAAACATAGCTTCTTCTTCTTCTTTTTCTTTTTTTTCTACTAAAAAGGTTGCTTCAGTGATTTCATAGTGCAAAACAGGCTTTTTACACTGTCTGTGCTACAAAAACATGGATTCGTAGCTAATTTCAATTTTTTTTCAAAATGACTTGAGATATGACTTCTAAACACAAGGTGAGACTTCTAAGACATGGAATAAGGTTGTCAAACTTTGTTTGGAAATGAAATATGACCTTAAAGACTTCTAACCCTATGACCTAACCCTTTAAGCATGAAATGACCTAGAGACCCTTTAACACCATAAATAGAAGAAGAGTTTGTAAATGAGAATGACACTATTGAGACTCTAATCCTATCACTTATCCCTTTAAGCATGCGATGACTCAAAACTTATTATAAGACCATGACTAGAAACAAGGCAAACTTTCCAAAGTTAAAAATAAATAAATAAATAAATAAAATTAAATTAATTAATTGATTATATATATATATATATATATATATATATATATATATATATATATATATATATATATATATATATATATAAAATAATAATAATAATAATAATAATAATAATAATAATTAGGGTGATAACAGTGGCTCCACTAGGGATAGTATGCCCCCTGTGGTATGCTAAGAACTAGTAGCTCCAGTGCTGCAATCCATTCCTTTAAAAATAAAAACTCTAAAATTCTGCCCAATCTGCTTCAAACTGTACCTAGTAAAAATTTGCTCAGTCAACCTTGAGCTTATTTGCATTTTCCTACCTACCTACCCTATCAGCTGCAACCTCCATTTGTAGCTCAAGGAACATGAAACTTCCAATGAAGCCAGTCATTGATCTGATCTGACACTTGAATCTCTTGATTGTGCTTGAAGAAAAAATAAACATGATACTGAAATAACCGAGGCATCATGAGATATATCTGATCTTCATAATGGAAATATAGTTGACAATCTGGACTATAGAACCTTTCCATGTAGTCAGCGATAGGATCAAAAAACACATGGTCAGTTTGATGTTTCTTGTGATATTACGCAACTTTGGACAACTCATCAATACTTTGATCATCTACATAAGGCTTCAGTTGTGTGCTCTCAAACTACTCCTCAAATTGATTTTCAAAAATAATGTATTCTTCCTCAATCTCAAAAGATAAAGGAAGCAACACCCTCTCTTTGTATTCCACTATAGAAAGCTTTTGAAAAGTATGATCATGATCATGAAGACTATATGATTGAATTTGACCTTGTAAACCTTCAATGTCTTTCTCAATCAACTTCATCCAAAAATTTCATCTTATCTTCTGTCTTGCACTCAAATGATTTTAGATAAGAAGACAAGGACAAAGAAAAATTTTTCATCTATTTCTTCATTAATATGATCATCATTCCATTGCTTGAAAACTTAAATTGAAGGAGAATTTGCCACAATTTCTGTTCTGTCTATCCATTCCTCCAAAAACATAAGCCAAAAGTCTACAATGACTTAATAGATTTGACAGTGAAGCTTTCAATCCATTGTTTACATTTCCCTTAAAATGAATCATAGAACAACATAATGCAAACATCCTCATGTTTGACTCTGAGAAGCTCGGTAAAATCACAGAATTCTGATATATGCTTCAAAGTTAAACTCAAATCTTCTCCATTGAATTTTGGACCATTCCTTAAAAAATATGTATCCTTGGGAAAATGATTTGGGAAACCATGAATTTCTGAAAAATTTATACATGCATACCTTGAAACAAGAATGGCAACATCTGAGTTCTTCATAAGTTCAGTAGAATCACCATAAATCTATGAAATTTGAATTCTTCAACAATGGAGTCACCAAGGTAGTTTTGCAACCTCGAAAAGATTCCTGAGCTCCTGCTACCTTCAGAAGTTCAGCTTCTTGATTTCAGGAATGAGTAATCTTCAGACTCCCGGCAGACGCACCAAAATGTTATCACCAAAATAGGACCCTTATAGGCTGCTGATCAAACTACCTCAGTGTAACTATTTCAAACCAATCTTTTAGCTGAGGCCTAGCCTCCTCAGCCTAAGAGGGCTCTCTCAAGGGTTAATGATATAAGTTATAGATAGATGGCTAAATATGTGGTTTGTGTTTTTGTATGTTTATAGGTTGAAAGATGAAGGTTTGCTACCATTGGGCTATGGAGTCAACAAGTTAATAGATTCAATGGCAAAGTTTCTAGACATGGAAGTTGAGGCAAATGGGATTTTCAAACAAAGATAATTCACTCAAGAAAATAGGTCAACATAGTAATTCCATTACTAAAGGAATTCAGAGCATAGGGTTATGAATTCTGAGTAATAGTAATGTAACTTACTGGTAGTGGTTCAAATAAACATATATATCAAGAAAACATTAACCCCGTGAGAACTCAAATCTGTTCAGGAAAACCTTCTCTGCATTACTGATTATAGTTCATAGCATAAAGCAGCAGCTGGGCCAAAAAGTCTTCAAACTCTTCCTAATTCGACCTCTTGCTTCATATATTTCTTTTACAATAAGGATTCCCTCATCCTTCATCAAGAGAATTCGAATTTCTATGATTGACACGTATTCTAACCATAAAACAGACTATTAAATACAAGTGAGAGCTAACTGACTGTCTTAGAGTCCTAATACAATTAGGAGTACAACTCCTTATTATGATTAAAACAACCTTATCTAGGAATCAAACATTATCTTTGACACCTATAACTCCATGAATTCGAATTTGATGAAGCCTTTAACCTTGTTGTTAGATTCTGTTGACTCATCCCTTATATGTCCTGAAAACCAAGACCCTGTTTCCTGCAATTATGACTTTAAAGAAAGCCGCATATCTCCCAATTGGTGACACTTATGATAAAAGTGAGATAGATTATTATAGCTGGATATTTTATGAAGAGAAACCTCCTTCATAATTCCAAAACACTTTTTCATGTGGCTAGAAACTGATCTTTAAAAAGACTGCTAAAACCAGAAAATAGAGTTCCTCTCAAAAGTTTCGTAGCGCAAGTTAAACTATCAATTTCTCCCACCTCTTACTAAATTTGAAGAAACTAAAAGAGGTTTTTATATTTTAGTATGTTAGGAATAAAAACCTCTTTCACTTTTCAGATGTGAGATTTCAATCGCTCAGGAATCCCCTTGGAAATTCACTGCTAAAAATAAGGAGACAGAGTTCCTCCTTTTTAGGGTTTCATCCTTATGCTTGTCTTCGAATCCTTCTGCTAACAAAGTGACCCTTTAAGACACGTGACATGTATTCTATCATCCCTGGAGCCTTTCTCTTACACTTGTGAAAAAATTAAACTCCTTGAAGGTGCATGAAGAAGGTCAATTTGGATGTGCTACGAAATAAACTGTTGTTTTTGTAGCGCAAAACTCTGTTTTTTACATATCTCCTTTATTCGTTGAGTTTTTCCCTTACTTGAGCTTTACAAATTCACAAGTGACCTCCTCGCATTCTTCAACAGCATCATTCTCCAAAAATAGCCGCTTCTTTCCTTTGAAGAGTGATCAAAACACCAAAACTGCACCTACAGCAATTTCGTAGCGCGCTACGAAACTACTGTGCATGTTGAGTCATCAACTTCTCCCAGCTCATAATGAATTTGAAGAAACTAAATGAGGTTTTTGTAGATAGTTATGTTAGGAAGAATAACCTCTTTTAGTTTTCCAAAATATTCTTTCAGTTGCTCAAGAAACCCCTTGGAAGTTGACTACTTAAAACAAAAAACAAAGTTTTTTTTTGGCTAGAAAGGCTGCTTCAGTGATTTCGGAGCGCAAAACAGGATTTTTACACTGTTTGCACTATGAAAACATGGATTCGTAGCTAATTTCAAATTTTTTTCAAAATTACTTGAGATATGACTTCTAAACACAAGGTGAGACTTCTAAGACATGGAATAAGGTTGTCAAACTTTGTTTGGAAATGAAATATGACCTTAAAGACTTCTAACCCTATGACCTAACCCTTTAAACATGAAATGACCTAGAGACCCTTTAACAGCATAACTAGAAGAAAGGTTTGTAAATGAGAATGACACTATTGAGACTCTAATCCTATCACTTATCCCTTTAAGCATGCGATGACTCAAAACTTATTATAAGAGCATGACTAGAAACAAGGAAAACTTTCCAAAGTTTAAAAAAAAAAAATAGGGTGATAATAGTTTGTACGCTAACAAGAAATAGGCTCCGAAGAGGCGAAGGGAAACTAGAGCCTTTTGATCTCGAAGCGGAGCATGCACATCGAAGGTGAAACATGGCAGAAGACGAGGCTCGTCTTGAAGAGGAGCACAATTTCCGCAAGACCTTCTATTCAATGGCAGAGAATGTTGGTCAGTTGCTTTCAAGGCTGGAGAAAGAAGAAGAGAGAAAACCAGAAGAACAAGGTTCAGCGCATGGAAATGGTGGAGAAGAACCCCCTCCTTCTCCTTCCACGAGTGAAAGTTCTTCTTCCTCTCACCACCATAATCATAGAAATTCAAGGGATGCATCTAAGAAACCTTTCTTTAAATTAGATGTCAAATTTGATCTTCCCATGTTTAATGGTGAAAGCAATGCAGAAAAGCTTAATAATTGGATTAGGCAGATTGAGATCTACTGTAGGATTCAACAGATCATGGAGGATGAGGCAAAGATTCAGCTGGCCTCTCTACGGCTGAGCAACACTGCTCTCGTCTGGTGGGAGAGAAAATTGCAAAGCAGTAAGAATGTGGTTAACCTTTTTTCCTCACGGTCTGATTTTATTTCTGCGTTAAAGGAACAACTTTATCCCTTGGATTACAAGAAAAAAGCATTAATGAATTGGCAGTTTATAAGGCAAGGCAAAGGTCAAAATGTTCAAAGTTTTACATAGGAGTTTAGAAAGCAAGCACTTAATTTGGGTATTGCACTTGATTCACCTGAAGTAGTAACTAAGTATATTGGGTCATTACATAGTTACATTAGGCATTCATTATTGTTGTTTGAACCAACTACTATTGACTCTGCCAGTGTGAAGGCAATTCATATTGAGAACACGGGAAAAAATGAAAGAGATGATCATTCTAAGAAACCATCGTTCAAACCTCCCTATGGAAAACCTAAAGTGAAAAGGAAATGAAAGGAGTAGAAGACATCATCAACCAAGAAAGAAGAAGGAGAAAGACCTTATTGCAATCAATGAAAAAAGGAAGGTCATGACAACGATCATTGTTGGAAACACTACCCAGAAAAGAGACCAAAGAAGTATGGAGGAAAAGGCAAGCAGAAGACAGTGGCAACTGCACAACAAGACCTTGTATCCGATTCGGGGGATGAAGCATTAATCACAGCAGCAGGAACGAAAGGTACTTTTACACCTCATGTTAATTCTGAATCACATGAAGGCACTAGTTCAATAGATGAGTCTCTTCCTAATGAAAGAAAGAGAATTGAGATATTCATATTTGAGTTGTCATAAATCATACAAAAGTAGAAACTCTATTTGATATCAGATCACAAGCAAACCTAATTTTAGAGTCCTTGGTAAAGAAGCTAGGCTTGGAAACTACACCACATCCAAAACCTTACCCACTGGGATGGATACATGATAAAGCAAAACGGAATGTAACTATGCAGTGTAAGGTTAAATTTGTGATTGCTGCTAAGTTAGTGGATAAGGTAAAACTTGATGTGATACCATTAGATATCTGTGGCATGGTGTTAGGGAGACCGTATCTATATGATAGAAAGGCAATCTTCTTCCGTCATGAAAACAAATACCAAATCACAAAATATGGGGTAGAATATATTTGTAAGGGCTCATCAAACTAAAATCAGTGCCAACCTTGTAAGTGCAAGACAAATGAAGAGGTTGGTAAATTCCAGTAAGGGTTGCATGCTTATGGTTGTAAGGGGAAAAGAGGCAGAATTAGCCGACGCTTTCCAGGGTTGTGATCAGGAACATAAAAAGGAATTATGTGAATTAATTTCTAACTATGATGATATGTTTCAAGAACCGAAGGGATTACCTCTGAAGAGGGAAATCCAACATCAGATCCATTTGCAGCATGACGCTCCTTTACCAAATATTGGCATGTACATGATGTCAACCATTGAGAAGGAGGAAATAAAAAAAAAAGTGCAGGAATTGCTGGACCAATGGGTCATTAGGCCAAGCACTTCTCCATGTGGCTCACCGATTGTCTTAGTGCCAAAGAAAGATGGCACATGGAGGATGTGCGTAGATTACCGAGCACTAAACAAAATCACGGTGAAAAATCATTGCCCTCTTCCACGCATTGATGACTTATTAGATCAGTTAAAGAATGCAATCTATTTCACCAAATTGGATTTGCGTAGTGGTTATCACTAGGTCTGAATTGTAGAGTAGGATGTGTGGAAAAATGCCTTCACGACCAAACAGGGGTTGTTCGAATGGATGGTGATGCCATTCGAACTTTGCAATGCTCTAGCCACTTTCATGAGGATCATGAATGATCTCTTTAGGCCTTTCATTGATGAATTTGTTCTTCTATATCTAGATGATATCCTTGTCTTTAGTAAAAAGTTGGAATGAACATGTATGTCATGTGAAGAAAGTGCTTGATGTATTGAAAAAGGAAAAACTCTATGTAAAATTGTCAAAGTGTGAGTTCAGGAAAACCTCTTTGGTTTACCTAGGTCATATTGTTGGTCATGGTCAATTAAAAATTGATCCTTCTAAAGTTGAAGCAATTGTAAATTTTCCTAAGCCTACTAGTGTAACCGAGGTCCGCAGCTTTTTAGGTGCAGTCCAGTATTGGAGGAGATTTATTGCCAATTTCTCTGTTATTGCAGCACCTCTACACACATTGACAAGTGTGAAACAGGTCTTTCAATGGGGAGGGAAATAGCAGAAGTCCTTCGAAACATTGAAGGAAAATATCAGCACTGCACCAGTCTTAGCCTTACCAGATCTCCAACAGCCGTTCGAGATCGAAACAGATGCCAGCGGATATGCCATGGGAGTTGTACTGATGCAGCAAAAGAAGCTGATATGTTACCATTCCGAGAAGTTCTCTCAGGCTGTGATAAACTATCCCACTTATGACAAGGAGCTTTATGCCTTGGTTCAAAGTGTGAAAAAGTGGAAACACTACCTGATCGACAAGGAGACCATCATCCATACAGATCATCAACCCTTGCAGTACCTTCAGTCACAAACCAAGTTGCAGCAATCTCGTCATTTCAGGTGGATGGGTTTTCTTCAACAGTTTCATCTGGTAATAAAGTATAAGAAGGGCACTAGCAACAAAGTGGTCGATATGCTATCTCGCCCTCCTATTTCTGCTTCTATTATTTTGCATAATGCTTCGTTACCTTTTGAGAGTTATGCTGAACAATATGCTAACGATGATGACTTTAAGGAGATTTATGAAAAACTAACCCATGGTTCACAAGTGCACAATTATCACTTGCAGGGGAAACTGTTGTATCACCTTGGCAAATTGTGCATTCCCACAGGGGAACGAGTACTTGTAATTCGAGAGGCCCACACCTCTCTTGTTTCTGGTCACTTTGGTGTCGAAAAGACTTTATGTCATGTACAAAGATTATTTTTTTGGCCTCATATGAAGAACATTGTGACTCGCTATGTAAAGGGTTGTGTGATGTGTTCTATTTCAAAGCCCTCTAATAGAAAACTCGGGCTCTACACACCACTCCCTATTCCAAGTCGTCCATGGGAAAGTGTGTTGATGGACTTTGTAGGAGGTTTGCCTTTGTCTAGAAAGAGTCACGATTGTTTGTATGTCGTCATTGACTGTTTTAGTACGATGTGTATTTTAATGCCTTATAAAAAGCATATCACTGCAAAGCAGACTGCTTATCTTTTCTTTCAACGTGTTTGGATCCATTTTGGGCTGTCCACATCGATTGTGTCAGACCGGGACTCTCGCTTTCTTGAAGAGTTTTGGACCAGCTTGTGGAAGATGATGGACACCAAGTTGAAAAGAAGCATGGAATTTCACCCACAGACTGACGGACAGACAGAGGTTGTCAATCACACCGTGGTACATTTGTTACACGGCTATTGTGGGAAACATCCCAAGTTGTGGGATGAGCATCTCCCATATGTGTAGCATTCCTACAATTGAGCAGTGCACTCATCTATGCAGCGTTCATCATTTGAGACATGTTTCGGTTACCTGCCAAAGGACCCTTTTGATATGATCTTTGGAAGGGAAGATGACTCCAGTGGACATAATGACAGGGACAAAGCGCAGTAGTTCATTCAGCAGATCCAGTTGATTCACCAAGAAGTACAGGAGCAGTTGGAGAAAAGTCAAGCCCGTTACAAGGCTCGACATGACAAACACCGAGTCGACCATCAATTTCAAGTGGGCGACAAAGTGTGGTTCCATATCAGCAAGGATAGGATGAAGGGAGAAGGGAAGAAGTTGCAACCAATCTGGTATGGTCCATTCACCATTTTGGAGAAGATTGGAAACAATGCCTTTCATCTCGATTTGCCGATATATATGCAGATGTACTCCGTAGTGAATGTGGAGAACTTAAAGTTGTATGAGCCACCATTGATTATGGACACCGAGGAGGTGGGCACAATTCCTATAGTTGATGATTTTGCACCAGAGTATCTCGATGAGTTACCTAAAGACATCATCCTTGACAGAAGAACCAAGACTTCACGACAAGGAGATGTGGAATACCTTTGAGTTGGTTTCAAGGGGATGCACCCCAGCAAGGCAAAATGGCTGGAGAAGGAAAGAGTGAGGGAACAATTCCCTCACTTGCAAATTGACTGATAAATCTTTTGGCAGTCCAAAAGCTCCTCAATGGAGAGGATTGATCTAGGTGGATCTCAAGACACCAAGGGCATGAAAAAGGCTCAAAATTCAAAGTGGCAGAAAGGCAATTATCTTGACATCAAATCAAAGTGTTCGTCACCCTGATTCCAACTGTGTGAATAGTGCTCCAATCTGAGTCTGAATGAAGGAGATAGAAGAGTCAAAGTTCTGGGTTGACTTGCAGGAAACAGATGAAAATGAAAGTCCAAGGATGCTCCTGGAAATAGTCCCATTGTGTAGATCTTTTCATTCTAAATCTACTACAACTTGAATGGGATAAAATGGACTTCGGATGATGAAGTTATCGCAAAAAGAAGTTGCCTTTGTTCCTTTGAAAAAGGAGGCATTTCTTCTAAAAAATGGGTTTAAAGCCTTATGAAGGAAAATTGCAATCGGAAGGGTTTAAGGGGCGGACTTAAGGCTAGGAGGAAGGAACCCTCGATTAGATATCTCTGACTTATTGCAATTGGGGGCAGGTGGTATGTAATATCGGGACCCAGACCAGGTGACATGCGATATCGGCGTCGGCGATCGGCATTGGCGATCGGCGTCGGCGTATGCCAAGGTATAAGGAAAGACCCCTAGGTCGTAGCGATTGTGATATTCCTACAGCGATATTGCGATGGGGCTGATAGCGATACGCTAATATCGGCAAGATCGGTGATCGACAATCGGTGATATCAGTAATCGGCGATCGGCACAGTCAAAGGAAAGACCCCAGGGTCGTTGCGACTTGCGATAAGCACGGACCCGACAGGAGAATAAGGCAAATTTTATATAATTTGAAGTCTGGATTTATAGCTTTGCGATCGAATTTTATTGTGTTCTCATGTATTATTGTAATAAATGAACAAAGGCTATTTTCAGAGTTTTGTTGTGAAGAAAGGCCGAACAGTTGGATTCATCGCGCCCACGTATCCTTTCATTCAAACGGCTTCTATTATAAACAAACCAATTCCCCGATTTAAGCGTCCTTGTAAAAAAAATGTTATAAAGCCCGATGAATGAAGAAAAGTGTAGAAGAGAGGACAGTGCACGTGGTTCGAGGCAAGAGCTTGCAAGAGGGGCGAAAGCTCATTTTGTCAAAACTTGACAAATTTTATATGGTTTCAGCCCTTCTCGATGCCACGAACGCAATGGCGCTATCCGTTTCTCCATCTAAGTTCTGCATTTTTTGGCCATTTTCTAGAATGGAGGTATAAGACTCCTTTTTTTGTGACTGATGACTGTATTCTTCTTTTTCATGCCATTTAATGAATGAAGGCCTCCCCATTGATCAAGCAGGGCCCAAAGACGTAGTCCAAGTTGGACAAACTCTGTTATCAATTCTTGTTGTCTTCCTTCATGCTTTATGTGTTTCTTCTTCTTCTCTCATGTGCACATTAAATTTCCATGGTTAAGCTGCAATTTCTACATGTGATTCTTTAATATATCTATAAGCAAAAGATTCTTGGATCACCTAAAGAGCCTTACACCTTGCTTCCCAAGAAAGTAAGCCATATGTTTGAGCCTCTCTTGTGAATTGGCTTTTGGGACACCTTTCATCCTATCATTGATATTTTCATTATAGTGATCCTTATTTTTACCGAGTATACTCCCATCGATGAAAGTCTGTAAAAATAAAGGAGCCTTAGTTGAGGTGACAGTGGGTTATTGCTCCATTGTTGCCCCTTTACCAAGTAGTTGTTCTATAAGATCCCCTCGTAGGACCCCTGTTAGTTTGAGTGGTAAAATAGATCAAAGAATTTCTCCATATGTACTATCCATGTTATTGGATCCTTTTAATCAAACTTCCTCATGTCTATCTTTGGAATGTGGTGGTTCTTCAACCCAACATTGGAGTCTCTAAAATCATAATTCATATTGTTTGTGTCCTCATCATTATTTTCGTGGATTACCTTGTCACCATTGGGAAGCCTTTCTTGCAGCAACTTTGTAAACCCTTCCAACTTGACATTATTGCATCCATATCTACTTTAGAGACTCCCATGTCATCCTTCAAACCCTCCATGTTTCCTTTTATTTATTTTTTTAAAACATCCATATTATCTTCCATTTCATTTTTGGTTACTCTTTGCGAGAGAAAACTTTATTGCACTTGGTCTCATAATTTTGATATATCATGTTGCATTTATTCCTCTTCTTCATGCGTCATAGTAGAGATTTTTGGTGTCTTACTATGTGTACCTATTTTTTTGTTTCAAGGCATTTTGGAATCAATCAATGATATCTATGCTTCACTATGCCTTTTGAATCACTTCAAACTGAATTTTTCAAACAAAAGTTATGCAAAAAATTAAAAAAATACACACCTTTTTCTTTCTTTTAGGATCTCGACCTTGAAACTGTTATATCTATGTAATTTCGACCTCCCAAGGTCTATATTTTTGTCTTATGGTAGCCCTTTGAGTCTTCTTTTCAAGTCAACAAGTCAAACCAAGATTGGATTCCTCAAGGTAAAGTTATGCCAAATCTCCCATGATGATCCGATTATGGACTGGTTTAGTAGACCGAACTTGTAAGGAATGCCAAGTGTCACTGTTTCAGCCTTTGGCCCTAAAATTCATAACTGAGAAACTAAATTCAATGTTATTTCTGCCACTTTTTGCAAAACTTAAATCTGATGATCGAAGAAAAAGTTATGATGATTTTCCCCATGTCATATGTTTGAGATTGAATTTTGGAGCATGCAAAAAACCTAACTTATTCATATCATAACTCACAAAATATAGTGAACCAAGATCTGAAATTTTTACACAAAGTTCACCAATATTTATGCTCGATGTGGTGGAAATTTAATCTTTTGAAGCTTCGTAGAAAAAAAATACAGCGAAAATTCCAAGATGGCCTATTTGAAGCAGTGAAACCCTATAATCCAAATCTTTGGTACCAAATGTTATGCAACCAAATCGCAAAACATAAGAAAATATAAATCAATGACTTGAAAATTATCCTCTTCGAGGGGGAAACTCCTTTACATTACATTAATGAACAATTCTTGTATGATACAAATGACAAGGCCTCTTTGGTATATATAGGAGTCTAAGGGGTCACAATATAATTATAGCCTACATAACAAAGATGATGTAAAGGCACAACAATAACAATATGGGGACTACATTGACACAATAATATTAATAAGGGGGCTACACTAACAATAACAATAAGGGGATTGCATTGTTATTATAGGGACCTAACATTGGCGATGCAAAAGTCTTTGGATTTACAAATTCATAACATACTATATAGCTATGATCTCAAAATTTCCATGACAAACTATCATGGAATTAATAGACCCAAAGAACTATGGATGCTCTAATACCAATTAATAAAATATAGAAAATAAAAAAGATAATACAAGGGACAAGAATTTGGCTGACAAGGCCTTAATCCTCACAACATGTATTCTATTATATTCTTCTTTCAATGATCCAAATATATAATACAGATATGAAACAACCTCAATTTATCTCACCTTGACATCTCAAAAAAGAGATAATATAGGATGAGAAAAAATAGGATCTAGAAACTCTAGAAACATACTTAGGATAAAAACTATATGTTGAAAAGTGTAGCAAGAAAGGCTCAAGTTGACTTTGCCTTGGTCAAATTGAGAATATTGGAATTTCCACATTAATAGACAACTTGGAGGAAGTTAACTTGTGTGATATGGCTCTTGTGACTCAGTTAGCTCAATAAATTCGAGTTAGAGGGCTTGGAGTTCAGTTAAGCATGTGTGATTAGTAAATTTTAGTAATCTAGTTCATTTATTTCCAGTTGTTTTCAGTTAAACTAGTTCTAACAGTAAATGGAACTAGTGGAAGGTCAATTGTGCAGTAGGACAATAGTCTAACTCAATGATCATCTAGTTAACTAACGAATCAGCCTAAAATAGCTAGTGCATGCAGGGAATTTGGGTTCCTCAGTTGTGGTGGAGATTCCAAGGCACTATAACAAGCAGTTGTAAACAATTTTTAGTGTACAAATGTTGCATGCAGTTAGATGATCAATCCTTGGGGAATTACATAATCAATTGGAGGAAAATTTCTTTAAAATAGGGGCCTAATTCCTCAAGATTTGCGCAAGGAAATAGGCACTCAAATAGAGGTATAAATTGACTAAGTCTAGGTTAGAGCTTCTCATTGAGTAGAGAGAAAGGTTATTCACTTGCAGGTTGAGCTTAGAGTGAGAAAGCAATTGTAATAAATTCTCTATTCATATGATTAATGCAAAGAGGCTTGAGTGGTTTTTCCCAGTAGGGCTCCCCTAGAGAAATATTGTGCATGTGTGGTTTTTCCTTATTGCATGCTTTTGAATGTTGTTCTAAATTGTGAATTAAATTTCATAGATCAATAGAGTAGAATTGTGTCTCCTGATTTTAGATCAAACTTCTTGAGAAATTTCAATTCTATTGACATATTTCTACACTATATCCTAAGATGTGAAATAAATAAAGGTGGCACGTTAGCACTTAATAAACGTTTAGAGTAAGAGGCTCTAATAAAAAAATTTGGGAAGGTATTAAAGCAAATGTGAAAATTTTGTGATTAAATGTATGGTATGCCAACAAACTAAGGGAGAGTCAATAAAGACCATGGAAAATTTTAGGGGTGAATGTTCGCCCTTTGGCGAAATTAAGGGGTTTTAAATCTTTAGTGTGCGAATATTTTGTATCATAGTACATTTTTACAAATGGCCTCAAATAGCCCACCTTATTTTAAGGGAGAGGGTAAAAAAGGTAAATTTAGCCCTTGAAATTAGGAGTTACAACCTTCCATTCGCCCTAATATTCAAGAATAGGTTTTATTTAAGTGAATCCTATGGGCCAAATACCATATTTATAAAAGAGGTATGGTAAATTAATAAAAATATAAATAAACAAGAGGTATGGTAAATAAATAAAACATTTTTTTATATTTACTCCATAAGTCACCTTATATACATGCAAGGGTGTAAACAAATAAAAATATAAATAAAGTGGAGGTATGGTAAATAAATAAAACCTCCTTTTATACTTACTCAAATATAAATAAACTAGATGTATGGTAAACAAATAAAACCTCTTTTTATATTTACTCCATAACCCTCTTTCTATTTATGAAGGCTCAAAAAAGAGGTTTTATTTAAGTGAATCTTATGGGCCAAATACCATATTTGTAAAAGAGGTATGGTAAATTAATAAAAATATAAATAAACAAGAGGAATGGTAAACAAATAAAACATTTTTTTTATATTTACTCCCTAAGTCACCTTATATTTACGAACACTCAAAAAATGTGTTATATTTAGGTGAAACCTATGGGCAAAATACTATGGGCAAATACCATGGGCTAGATTATTATTAATACCATGCAAAAAAACATTATTAACCCTAATATTCGTATTAATAAAAATAAAAATGGCACATGGTATTGACCCATGGTATTCACCTAGAATGTAGCCTATTTAAATGGGAGAATTAAACTAGCATAGATCCATCTTTACTCTAGATCTACTAAGCCCCGAGAGGTATCAAATATCGTGATATGCAAATAGATCCATCTTTACTCTGGATCTACTAAGCCCCGAGAGGTATCAAATATCTTGATATGCAAACTAGCATAGAGTGAAAAAATATTTGATCCCTCGGGGCTTGGTGGATCAAGAGTAAAAATGGATGTTGTAATTTAATGTATGTTAAACATTTTAACTTGGTTAAAATAAAAAATAAAATAAAAATCAATTATTAATTTTATTAATTTTTATAAATTACTAATAGTAATTTTTAAGCTCCAGGTTTATGATAACCCATGGTAATACCATGGTATTCATGTGAGCATAGACTATTTAAAGGGAAATTCTATCATCTTAGATCCATCTTAACTGGGTCTACCAAGTGCTCAGAGGGATAAATAGATTTCATCCCCCTAAGAGTGGTAGATGTGGAGAAAAGATGGATATAGGTTGGTTTTTATGCTAATGAAGATATTAAATAGACTTAGGAAATTATATTGTAAAAACTTCGTAAGGTGAATGGTTAAAGCTACATTTAGTCACTTCACAAAATTTAGTAAAAAATACCAATATCTCCATTAATATTTGTTTTTAACTTTTTCTGATTTAACAAAAAAAATTCAAAACAATGAAACCTTATCACTCTTTCCACATCACCTCACAGAAGATTTCTCACCATTTTTCAAACATTCTCAATATGATATCTTCATGAAAAAGTTTAGGTACTAATGTTGGATTAGTTGTTTGAAAAATAAGTTGGTTTGTACAACCTTTCATCTTCTGTGCTATTCTTAGTTTTTCCTAATGATTTGTAGGGGTTGGAGCCACTGCACCATATTTTCCTAAAAGGTGGAGATTGTTCACCAAAAAGGAAATTAATCTACATGTTACAACGTTGTTAAAAAATGTGAGACTTATGAGGGTAGTGAATTATGCTAATAAGCAATTTAGATTGGGAGAGACGTAATTAAATTTTATTATTTAATTGAAGATTTCCAACTAAAATAATAATAAATCTACATTTATACATTCATATATTGATTGGAAGGATTCTCACAATGGTCACTTCTTTCAATTAGATCCCCTTCAAGCCCTTGAGATACCTAATACTTTATTATATAATATAGTTGGGGCTTGCTACTTGTTGGCATGTTGGGGTAAACAAACTTGATGTGTTTTTTTTTTTATCTCGCAGTTGGAGTCTATGGAATAAGAAAGAATTTGATAACTTGAAAAAAGTGGTAGCTTGACAAAAGTTGTAGGGAAAATATTAATCTCTCATACCTTGACAGAACTCGTTGTCAATATCAGCACCTACAAGAACTTTGTGGAATATTATCAAAACTAATAGAAGGATATGAAAGGGTGTATTGTAAGAACCTTGACAAACACGGCCACTGAAACTTGGAACATTGTTTCTAGGAAGAGAAAATTATGTTTCTTTTTCCAAACATGTATGTTAGTATATTACAGTTTAATGAATATGTTTTCTTATTATCATATATGGTTTCATACTTTAACAAAACATTCGCCAAGACTTCACAATGTTTTATTATTCAATAAAATATTTGCCAAGATCTTACAAGATTTTATAATTCAATGAAAGGTTCTCCATCACTGTACAAGATAATATAATCTGGTGAGAGATTCGCCAAAAAAATTATATATACATATTATATTATTGATAAAATCGCCTCCCATTTTTCCTATGTATCATGGGGATTAGCCCATTTATTATACATATAAATTTAGGGTGGTTCTTAAAATTTTCCCTGATAAAGACCCCATGCTCCTATAACCATTAGCCATACCAAGCTAGCATTGGGAAGAAGTTTCAATGGATTTTATTACAAGTTTACCCAAATCTGAAAGGAAAGAATATCATTATGGTGGTGGTAGATAAAATGAAAAAATATGCCCATTTTTTCTTTCTTTCTCATCCTTTTAAATCAAATACAATTCCAAAAGCATTCACGGAAAAGGTCCAAAATCTACATGGAATACTAAAGATTATTGTAAGTGATAGAGATCCAATTTTCAATGGAAATTTTTGCACTGGATTTTTTCTTCTTTGGGTACTCCATTGACTCACAACTCCTCTTACCATCCTCAATCTGATGGGAAAACTGAGATTGCTAATAAATGTTTAGAATTATATATACATTTATTTTCATCTAATAAACAAACACAATGGGTCAAGTGGTTTCCATTAGCGAAATCGTGGTATAACACATCCTTCCATGCTTTGTCAAAAGGGTCCCCATTTATGGTACTTTATGGATATCATCCTCGATCCATCACTTTACCCTTGAAAGGGATTGTAAAGGCTTAAGCAATGGAGGACAACATAGGGTACCAACATGAGGTTATGAAACTATGGAAGGACAACTTTGTTATAGGGAAAAATACAATGAAACAACAAGCAGAAGAACATCAAAGTGAAAGGGAAATTGAAGTGGGGGGTTGGCTATTTGTGAGACTACAGCCATATAAACAGATGTCCCTCAAGGAAAAAAAGAAGGACAATAAATTAGCACTAAAATATTATGGCCTTTATAAGGTGTTGAAGAGGATTGGAAGTATGGCTTACAAATTGCAGTTGCCGCCATATTCAAGCATGCATATAGTCTCCCATGTTTTTTACTTAAAGAGGGTAATCGGTGACAACATCCTAGTCCAAAACTAATTTACTAGAGATTAATGAAGAAGGGAATATCATACTAGAACCAAAAGCAATCCTAGAAACAAGGATTAAGAATCTAAGGAATTGAGAAATTATTGAGTACCTAATCAAATGGAAGAACCTACCAATTGAGGAGACAACATCAAAAGATAAGTTGTTCATGCATAAACACTCACAATTAGTCAAGTGTTGAGGAAAAAAATTGTTTGAAGGGTAGGGGCACGCTAATCCCTATATAATCCCCACATTAACCCTAAAACCCCTTATTAAGCTATATTTATTGAGTTATTACATTTCTATTGTTATGTTGTTATGTTGGTTGGAACCTTCCATTATACCATTCCATTATAATTGTACCTGTTTTCTCTTATATATACACTAAGGAGACCTAGTCTTAGGATCATCATATATTTTATTATGCATTATATTCATTGTAAATTTGTAAAATGAGTTTTCCCCTTCGAAGTGTACTATAATTATTAGCCTCTTAGGATTTCTAAGGCACATGTCAATAACACTACATTTCCAGCAAACCTTTTGTATGGACCCAACTATTTAATGTTCTTGGCATATCTAAAAAGACTC